>CM048820.1:10856607-11315623 GCA_026586065.1 Dioscorea zingiberensis | reverse complement strand
TTTGTAGGTAACTTTCTTCCATGGATTCTATTCTTGGAATACTTAGATACCTTATTTCATTTACTGTGAGAGGCTAGCCCTTTTATGTTGTATAAGTTCTCATTCAGCCTTACATCAAAGTTTGTCTTTGAAATAGGCTAAATATATGCTGTCTAATTATTTGGTGCATATTGAGTCCTTATGCATAAATCAAAACCAGTGAACCTTCTGCCATTTATTTGGGCCAGCTTTATACCAACATTTTGTCATGGTTGCATCTACCAATGGATTGTCTGCATAATACTTTAAGTTATCTGATTTGAGCGGTAGTTCCTGTTCTATAGAAATTTATATTGTTTCTTCACCATGACTTGGATTACAGGTGGCGTTGGATGATGGGAGACCCTTTTGGCAATTCATAGTTAGCTCTTCCACAGGATACGTTCCGATTCAGAGTACTTTTGAGGGAGCTGTATCGGGGTATTATACAACTGATAAAGTGGGTTTTCTTGATTTAATGGTGTAAAACATTTCTCAGTCCATGATGTTGCATGCCAAATCTGTTGTTGATTATTTTTTTTTATTTTTTTTGTTTGACCCTTATCAGGCATGGCACCTTGTTGATCCTGGGATGCTGAAGAAGTTTTAAAAGCTCTGGAAGAAAGCTGGGGTAAAATCTGCTGTTGTGTCAAACTTTTGATACCCGCTTTCCACGGCCTCTTTAATGCAGCACCTGAGATGTGATCACTGGTCTGGATAAGCCGTCAAGCCAAGTCTCAGCTGAGGTAGATGACACACACACACACACAACAACAACAATTCATTTCATCCACTCAAATCTAATTTGTAATGCCACCTCCTATTCCTTAGGGAAGTTCATTTTGTTTGCTGTGGCAGCATATAGTTCTAGCTCGAACTATTAGTTTTAAAACTACTAAGATGTCTAGACATGCATAGGTAATGTTGTCAGTCCTAGAGGTCTAGATAGAGTTAAACAAGAATTTACAAGTTTTTGAAGTATATAAATTTAATGTTAGCTTAAAAATAATCTGCCTCTGTAAATTTTTCTTTCAATATTGAAAAGTATTTTCTATCAAAAAGTATCTACTTATAGTTTAATATAAGCAATCTAAAATTTTTATCATATGAGTTCAATTTTTATAAACATATGAAAATCGGAGTATGCTAAATGTATTTGCCTTGGAAAATATTTGTGAATGTCAAAAGAATCTTCTTCAATGGCAACTTGAGGTTGGGTAATTGGTTTTAATTAGGTATCTGTATTTGTGTTTTTACTTTGTTAGTGTGATTTTGTTCTGGGCTAGGACTGATTGTACATTTTTACTAGATTAGCATGCTCTTGCAACTAGGCTTTGTATTATTTTCTCATCTGATTATTTTGCTTATCACCGGGTAATTTCATAAAATCTGATCTCTACTTCATAGGACAGGTGGCAGCAGAAAAGCCAAACCCTACTACAATATTTATAAAAGCCTTGTGAGTTCCTGTAAAGTAAAACCCGAGGGATACGGTTCATGTGAGGGCGATGATCGTGAGGGAATGATTTTATGGGGTGCTAGGGATGCAGGTTGTGACGCATGGCTTCAGGGGCAGTGATGTCCACTCATTCAAGGAGGTAAATAGTTTCTATTTTTTCTCACATGGGAAATATAAATATGCCAAATCTCCAATTTAGATTGTTTCATAGCTTTCAAATGGTAGTTTTGGTTGTTTGATACAAAAAGAAAGGGCCACTTAGTCATATATGCAAAAGCAGATAGTCTTTTTGTCACGCTCAACCTCGGTCCGGGCATCGTGGACTCAACCCTGGGTCATTGCACTACCAGAGCACAAGGATCGACTCCACTGAACTTTCGTGCACAAGGCCCTCTCGGAGACCCCGCATTGCACAAAGAATAATTCGTGAGATAACAACAAATGAGATTTTCATTGAAATAAAAAGGAGTTTATACAACTCCTGCATTACAAGTACTGGAATACATTAGTACAATAATCGGTTTATACAACCCCGCATCATAGGATCTAGTCCAGCCACCCCTAGAAATCCATAAGCAACAATCGGAAAGCAAATACAAGTCTCACACACTCAAATAAAAAGAAGTACGCAGACCTCAAGGTACTATAACAAGTCTCGAACAAGTCAATTTCTACTCTATGGAAACCCCCGCCTAGGCTCCTTCTGCGCCGTCTCCTACTCCTCGTCCCCGGAACCCTCGAAAAACACAATCAAGTGTAATGAGCCAAAGAAACAGGAGCTCAAGTTGAGGGACCTCATAAAGGGGCAAAGAAAAAGTGTGGCAAACGCCCATAAAGAAGCGAAAAGTAAGAGAAAAAGTACAATAAACAAATCTAGCATGAGACAACAATCACTAACAAGTCAAGTTCATCAGATTCTAAGATGTGGATAAACTACACCAATGTACCTCAATCTCCTCGGCATATAGGATAATTAGGGATGCTCTACCTAATGGCATCAACGCACAATCCGGCCAAGATCGCCTTCGCCTAAGCTTCTGGATACGCTATAATCATGTATACATGGCCAAAAATATCACTCTCTCGACCGAGCTCCGTCCTGCAAAGTATCATGCCTCAGACGTAAGGAGATCGATACAATGCCAAATACCTAATAATAGAGTATACAACACATATGTAAGCATCCAAAGCAAACCACATGAATATACAATATGAATAAGCGTAACGCATCCCCTGAGAGATCACAGCCAAACATATTTAAGGAGTAAAGACTCAACTCAAATATGTATAAAAATATAGAAGAAACAATCCCTCGAGATAGTGTAAACACCACACATATCCGGCGTCCGTCTCAATATATGTCGGGAACCTCTCAAGGAAAAAGAGAATGACAATAATAAAAAGCAAGGTAGAAAGAAAGCAATACTTCTGTATAAGAAATGTAAGAAGTTAGCAATTATCCCTCGAGATAGAAAACCGACACATATCCGGCGTCCGCTCTCGAATATGTGTTCGGGAACTATAGAAGGGAATAAGAGCTAGCCAATAATTCTAAAGCAAAGGTAGTGGAGAAGCGCAATACTCACGAAAGTAACGGGTAATTTGAGATCCCTACTGTCATTGCAAAGGGAATCGCATCCTTCGATCCACCGTCCACGCTGGCATCATCCGCTACCATGAATCAGGATCTAATAGATAGATTGGCATAAGCCTTAGTGTCTCAACACTCCTAATACCATTATAAAAATACCTGAAACAAAATAGGTTATTCTTAAATCTCTAACAAAGGAATTAATTCAACGAATGATGATCCGTCACATTTAATCATTCTTGAAAGACTCCAAGCTTATTCTAAGTTTGCTTCTATATTTAACATGTCTTTCATGTCCTTAAGATCCCTAGAATGCTCTTAGCATGTTTAATTAGTCATGATTAATAAATCTAAAGTATGCAAGCTTATATAATCATGGACATGAATCACACCTAAGCATGTTAGTAAGGCCACTACCAATGGCATTTGTACTTAGAGATTTTCATGAAATTTCTAAGGCACCTCCCTATTTATAAGGGCCCCAAATCATACAATCATACCTCAAAATACCCATCACATGTGGGTTTCATAAATCCATTCATGAACATACAATGATGTACTCCAAATCCTCCTTCATGACATACATGTGATTAATCCTTTTAATTACTTGTTACGCATCATGCTCATCTTCTAATTTGTATTATGAACCCACAATCCCTTAATTCCTTTACTCATTCAAGGTTATGAATGCTCACCGTCGTTAGAGAGGGGAAATGGCAACGTCCGAGCTGCAAATCTTGTGAGGAGGTCCAGCAAGAGTGATCGTCGGAGGAGATGGTGGTTGATTAGGGCTATTGCTCGTCGGAATGGAGGGCTGATTTCAGCTGCGCTGGCCGCCACACGTGGGCGCGAGGAGGGAGGTGGTACTGAGCACGGGTCGCATACCCGGCCGTGGCTCGCCGGCTGCTCCCACTCACGGGTGCGGGCGCGGCGCTGAAGAAGCGGCGCAGCCCGCTGGAGTCACAGCCACATGGAGGGCGGGAGGCACAGCCGCTGAGGGCGTGACCGCTGCCTCGGGCCATGGGAAGGGGCTGCTGCTCGCCGCTAAGGTTGCTCTCACGGCCGACGCGGAGTGGAGGCAGGCGTAGGCCTTCACGGTGGGTGGAGTAGATCGTAAGAGAGAGGAATGAAATTAAATTCATTCTCTCTCTCCTCACATGCTGCCTTATAACCCCCCTTTTCTTTTTCTTTTTTTCTTTTTTTATTAATTTATTTCAAGTCACATGATTACTGTTCATGCACATGTATACTATGCATTCACGGGTATACTGTTCATTCACGAGTCTACTATTCTGAGTGGGGTCCATCGCAATAATCCTCTCGTCTCCGGGCCCGACCAGGATTCCGCGAATCTCGGCCAATCCATGCCGGGCACCTGCTGGTAATGTCATGCCGGCTGGATCCTCCTCGTCGCACTGCATCCGAGAACATCGGCTTTAATCGCTTTTCTTTAGTCACGGGCCCATCGTGGCATCACGGTAGTCTCTAATCCCTGCATCCATATTTCCCTGAATAATTAATGAACCCGACTAATTACCGTTAATTAATTTCCATTAATTAACACTTAACAAATTCCTCAAATCTCATAACTACAAAATCTTAAATTTTTCCCATTAAAGATTTAATAAATAATAATCTTTTTTTATTTCGGGGCAGGCGTTACACTTTTCATACTTCATTCTGAATGGACTAATGGATCGAGGAAGAAAAGGATGCTCTACCATGATCAATGATTATAAGCCATGCCTCTAATGTCTATTGTATGTCTATTAAATTATCTTACAACTTGCTGAATGATGACGACTTGTGAGAGAACCCAAATTGTTTGCTACAATAACATATGGCTTCTAATTGCCAAAAGAGAAGGATAACAATCTCAAGTTTGTCTTGCAAGCTCATTGTCCTGTTTCATCTACTGATTGGAGTTATGTTGCAGGTCGCTCAAAGAATTGGGGTCCATGTTTGAAGAGAAGTTCTTTGTGTGGCCAATTAACAAATTGGTGCCACATGTACAGGTTTTTCACTGCTCATCATGCTCCCTCTTCAATATTGTACATTAAGATCAGCAGGAATAAGAAAAGAAATAGACAGAACAGTTCTGGATATTTGGATGCATCAAGTCTTTTAACTTTGAACTGATACCATGAGCTTCTGCAACTAATGTAAGTTTGAACCTGTGTCATGCAAATTTCAGAAAGTTACCATCTCCAATTGATCAGCAGGCACCACCAGATGGAAAATGCATGAAATTTAAGTACTTAGAATTTATATCTGGTGATTTTACTTTGTTGGTGTATCTAACAGGACTGACCATGGATCAAAAGATGATGCAGCTTCAGTTGGTCTGGATCTGACAACTAAACAAATGATCTGTTTTGATCTGTTATCAGTTGGTAGCATAACCAGCTTCAATAATTTCTGTCCTCTTTCCTAGTTAGAGAACTACAACATTGATGTTTTTTGGTGGTAAGTCGGTAATATAGAACTTCTTCAAGGTGGTGGTTGAGAAAAATAAGGTCAAGCTGGGGTTAGGGTTGAGGTTAAGGTTTTGAAATGGTTTGAATTGGTAGATATTGAATAATTTTAATGACGTGTGCTAATATTTTTAATTAGTAGATATTGAATAAAGAAACATGAAAGGCAAGTGGCAAATAACCATTTCCGGTTTCCTCCATTCACATTTACTTTTTTTTTTAAAAAAAAAAATTTGACTAGAGAATTGCAGCTGTATAATATTAACTAGGTAAGTTCAAATGTTGATTTAGGGTGTATTGATCGAAATGGCATTTGTGGTGTATGATATAAAGAAAATTTCCTAGTTGTGGGGTGGGCAGGGACAGATCAACCATATCAAATCTGGTGTTTTTGAACTGAGCTGAATTTTTCAGTTTTCAAATAATCCAAACTGAAGTCGGACCAATGGAACAATTAAAAAATGGCCATTTGTCATGTTATTTTTATTATTTTTATTATTTTAATTTTTTTAAATTTTTTAAGCTCTAGGGTCAACATATTTGTCAAAATGGTCCTGAGTAGCCCAGTCAGCAATCTGGACTGTGCTTTAAATTTTTCCAGGAGGGACTTTAATAGAAAAATAAATAAGTCGATGGTGTATGTGCACATTTGCTTGAAAAAATAAGTCTCTCCTCTAGTGCCTCTACAGTACTGTGAAGGCACCGTTGTCGTGGGCAAATCAGCACCCAAAAAATTTTAAGCTCTCAGGTAAGCACCTCTTGGTTCCATTTTTCTTTCCCCCTCTGCGCTACAAATACAATAGATGCACTGCAACAATTAGCCACAGTTTCAATTAATTGCTGAAGTGGTAGTTTTAGGCAGCTTCTTTATTTTTTTGAGTTTACGAGCGCATAAGTCGCTAAGAAAATCCAAGATGCGGCACAAGTCTCAGAAGTTAACATAAAAGTATAGGGTTTATGCAAGAGACACATGGGTGTTTACGGGACCACCCATCACAATTATTCGCCACACTTCTAAAGAAATGTCTTCATCCTAATCTCAACTCAAGACCTCGTAGTCGTTGGAATTCTTACGAGGAGCGGCTTTGTCGTTGGTAGCTTCAGGCAGCATGTTGAAGCCGTGAAGCATCTCCACAAATTGTGCATGTATGCTTTATCAATAAGTGCCCACCTAGGTCTGTAAATGCAGAACAAAACAAGTTTTTTTCAGAATGCAACTGATTGTAATTATAATCCTAAACATTAAATGACACTTCTAGCATAGCAATAAAGTGCTCAGCACCTTCTCTTTCCGGGGGCATGGGATGATACAATAAAGTTACATGGAGATTCTATAATTGCAGCAGATTCCAACTTCCATGTTTGAATATGATTCGACCATTCTTATATTCCAAGTTTCCTGATTAATGGAGAAGGAAAAAAAAGGAGAAACATGAATGTTTAGAACATAATCATGAATAGCTTGAGAGCACATTCAATTGTTGGTTGTTTGGTTGAATAACCATACCAAAATTTCCTAGGGCATCCATAATACGAATGACAAGCATCAGAGGGACACAATCATTAGATTCTTCTTTCAGTAAATATCTATGCGTATAATAGATTTTACTTGCAAACTACATTAATAAGGGTAAAAATGACCAGCCACGTGGACATATCTGAACCATCTGGCTAGCCAACTTAATCTACCCACATGGCAATCCCTCGTCCACTCTACGCATGCCTAATAAGTCCTATCGCCCCAAATGCTTCTCTAGTCCACCCTTAAATCTCCCCACCTCGACAAGAGATCTTGGCCAAAGTCGAGCATAGGAAAAGCAATCTGTGAAGGAATTAATAGATCGAATAACTTGTGTCATAATATAAGTACGGCCAACAAGGGATCTCGAACCCAAAAAAGGACGAGTGCCCATACTAACTTAGTGACAAGACAAATTTTACTTGCATACCGACTTGACAGAGGAGCGATCCACTTGAACCCCCGACCGATCGGATGCGAGAGCCCACTTGGCTCTCGGGACGATAGACGATAGCCAGATGGTACCATGCTTGGCCCCTCGACTTATAAGTTAGGGGAAAATGTACTCGTTCTTGATATAACAAGGAAAAAGTTATCCCTCGACATCGGCGGACATGTCCTAAAAGCCCGACCCGGAATGCGAAAGAAGAGCCCCATCACATCTCTGCCAACAAGTTGCCGATCACTTCTCGGCTAAGGCTATAAATATGAGAAGATATCATCGAGAGAGGGTATAATAGGAGATAGTATTCGCCCACTTCATACAAAAAGAAGAACCCTTCTAACTTGATCGCTGAAGCTAAACCAGGTATCTGTGCCCAACTCTGGATCGGTTACTCTTCTGTGCAGGTTTCTCGATCTTTGGGAGGCGTTCAAGGATTCCCTCAGCGATTGTCAAGGTCAACCCAATCAAATATAAATCTAACCGTTGATCTGGAATTAGTGCCGATCTCTAGATAGACACCGATTCTAGCCGCAACATACATGTATATCTTCTTTTTTAATTTGTTTGACAAAGGCGACAAACGCTTCCCGAAAGTTAAGGGCGGACAATATGGTACTAGTGCGTGCCCTCACCTTGTGATCATGGGGGTTCGAATCTGAGATTGTTCCAACCAACAAAACCCTATACAAAAGATCCGATACCAATAGGCCAAGAGGCCGTTGATAAACTACATGTATATCTTGAGCAGCTTTTTCTCTCAACTCTGAACAACCAACCTACGAACCAACCGCCCAAAGAATTAAAATGTAACTACCATCCAAGTCTCTGGTCCCCTTAGTTTTACATGTTGGGCATGTATCAGGCAGGGATGACATAACAACTTGCAATGACGATGCAAAAGTACAGATCAATTGAATTGATCTTTGTAGGAGCTAGAGCTTGATGATAATTATGTTAATCTACATACGTATTAAGAGGACACGATCTAATTTTTCGCTTTGAAGAATATTACCTAGAGTTGCTTAGTTCGGAAAAGACCTATTGTCTCCTTCTTTTTTTTATTTATTTGGAAAGGAAGTCTAGGTTTTAAAACAAATATTTCCAAATAGATTATACATGAAATAGCTTATACATAAGCAATGCACAACTGGCTGTGTATAAACACAACTAGTTGTGCGTTAGCTATGTATAAGTGTATATAATACACAGCTAGCTATCTTTGTATGTTACGCAACTTATATATATCTTAAACGGGTAAATTTTTTGGATTGGTATTATAGTTTGCTCTTATTTTAAATTGAGCATTGAATTTCATTGTCAAAACGTTACTAAACTTCAATTTGATTGCAATCATTGCAGAGTACATTGGGATCTCCGCTAGAATCACGATGTGGCCAAACCAAGGTCCACGCCATATAATGCCACATCAATAACTTACATGGTGTACATTGGGGATTCTAGTGAGAATTTGCTAACATGGCCACCGAAGGTCTACATCATACAGTGCCACATTAGCAACTCATTAGGGAGAGTGGGGGAAAGAGAAGAGGGAAGCTTACGTAGCGTAAGTTACTGATGTGACATTGTCTGACGTGGACCTCTGGTGGCCACGTTAGCAGAATTTCACCGGAATCCCCAATGTACCCTACTGGTGCAATCAAATTGAAGTTTAGTAACCGTTTTGATACAAATTAATATTCAATGCTTAATTTAAACAAGAGCAAACTACAATACCCATCCAAGAAATTTACCCTATCTTAAACACTATACTAGCTATGTTGTATATAAGGTGTGTATCGTACACAGCTAGTTGTGTATAAGTTGTGTCTAGTCAAGGACGGAACCAGGATTCACTGGTAGAGGGGTTGAGGGCAAAACATTTTTAAAAAAAATCGTCCAACATAACAAATGTTTTCAATATAAAATAGTGTGATAGTATAAAATAGTGCTATGAGCGTACCTCGCTATCCCTCCCGGCAATCACGCCCGGCCCACAATAGGAGCATCACTACCACCTCGCCTGTTGTCGCGAAATACGAGCGCCGACTTCGAATCGATTAGGTTTCAGCGCGCTAGCAGGCCACAATGGTCGATATGAGCCGCCATGTTGCTTCCTCGACGTGCTCGATTTGATGAGTTAGGGTTTTGACAAGGCCATCGACGTAAAAGAAGGAGGTAATCAGAGGCGGCCGCCGCTTTGGCGTAATCGGTAGATCGGCGCTCAAGGACCCGCTTTTGTCTTCCCTTGGCAGTGACCGAAGCTTGGGCCTTGAACTTCACCGGCCGCTCCACGGCGGTGCTCACCACCATCTTTGAGATCTTCGAGATCGAAGGCAATCGCCTCCGAGGATGCCAGCGGAGAGCTGGTCCCTATGCCAGCGGCGGCTACGACGGAGGAAGAGAGACTCTAAGAAGGAAAGAGGGGGCGCAAGAGTAGAGGGATTTGGGGCAGTGGTTGGAGATGAAGGGTTGGGAGGCGGCTATGGTGGCAAGAAGGAGAGGGTTAGATTAGGGATAGGTTTAGTTAATTGATTTGGGAAAGTTTAATTATGTTTTTTAATTAGGTTAATTAGTTCATTTATAATAAAGTTAATTAAGTTGTTTAGAAAATAATTAAGTATGTTTTATTTAAAAAATTTTTGCCATGTCAGCAATATTATTTAAATTTTTTTATTAATTTTAAAAAATTTTATGCCACATCAGTGATACATGTGGCGCTCCACATCAACAAAGACGTATGCCACATCAACAAAATACATCAATTTATAAAAAAAAAAATTAAATAAATACCTATGTATTTCATTCGTATGCCATTTGGCTACCACATGTAACAACCCTGGTTTCCATAGCATATATAATTGACTTTTTATTAAAGTCATGCAGTACTGATTATTAAATTACACATGTCACATGATCTTTAGTTTAGATATTCAGATGTTAGGTACATTTCCATACTTAAAGCTGAAAAATGAAATAGTTTTATTCATCAATTTTATTGTTCATCTACCCCAGCCTGCCTATACACTTAATAAGCCACGCCAATCTCCGTGATTTGTACCACTCTAAGTTAATTAGTTCTACTACCCCTGACCGCTCCTCGCATTAATCAAATGATGAGAGTTGTGAGCTAAAACTAGCCCAGTAAGAAACTATCATCGCAAGCTATTATTTTTGATATATTTTGTTATGCACGTATGTCCGGCATGAATTTTGTTATATTTTGATAAATAATAGCTTCGTAACATCTATATTTATCAAAATATAACAAAATTCATGCCGGACGTACGTGCATAATCTTAACATAATCATGTCACAAACTCGTGTAAATCACAAATATATCAATCTCACCTGGTCCGTATGCACCCAATCTCAACAGCACTACCCGTACTCACATCCTAAGATCACAATCTTATTCACATAATACGACCAAATTTCCCCTACCAGAGTATACATTAACAAGATGGTCCCACGAACCTAAGCCTCGACATAGGCATGTCTTAACCGGTGCACACATGACATAGATATAGATTAATATATGAAACATGCAAAGTTGGCTCTACTAGGAGCAAATACACGTACAAATCAAAAATACAACTTTTCAGAATCCATCGATAAAAACATCAATAGAATACCCGACAAACACGTCAAAATACTGGAGTTCATCTGGAGTACTCATCTATAGTTAAAGGAGCAGAATTTCCTCTAAATTAATCAATCCAAATTGCTAAACAAGATGTTAAAAACTAAAAATTATATATTTACAAATTTCACTTTCTCTCTTTTTTTTTTTCTTTTCTCTGGCCGTTCCCTTTCTTTTCCTCTTATTCCTCTTTTTCTTTTCTCTTCTCTCCCTCTTTCCTCTCCCTCTCTCTCTTTAACTAAAAATTATATATTTACAAATCTCACTTTCTCTCTTTTTTTTCTTTTCTCTGGCCGTTCCCTTTCTTTTCCTCTTCTTCCTCTTTTTATTCTCTTCTCTCCCTCTTTCCTCTCCCTCTCTCTTGTTGGATATTTTTATAATAAAATATATTTATGAAATGGTTTTATGAAAGGATTTTATGAAAAGGTGTAAAGAAGGAGAGGGACACATTGAAAAGGCTTGACTCATGCAAAGGGGTGTTACCTATTTGAAAGGACACTCTTCTTCATGATGAGTTGTGTCTTATCCAAAGAAGTGTTACTTATTGGAAAGGACACTCTTCTTCATGATAGGTTGTGTCCTATCCAAAGGGGTGCATCATTGGCTATATATAGCCTATGAGTATTCCAACAATGAATAACAATTCTCTCTCAAGTATTCACTTTCCTTCTCTACATTCCTCTCTAAAGGCATTACGTAGTTTTGGTGCTCCGTACAAAGCATCAAAATTCCGATTCACCTTCTTGATTTTCCACTTTTCAAAGGTTTCACTTTCGATAGTACAAGCTCAGGTGAAAGGAAGTTCCGTTGTATCCTATAGGAAATTAGCCAGAACTGCTGTACTCACCTGGATTGATGGGGGCTAATTTACCCTTAAGGAGAGCGACATTGTAACGTGCCTCGAGACTTCATCTCTACTAATCCATCTTCCACCGGTACACTTCTACTACATCTCTCTTTTCTCTTCTCTGCCTCTCTCTTATTTACCTTCTTTTTTGGTCGCCTCTCCCTCTCTCTTCTCTGCCTCTCTCTTCCTATCTCTTATTTTCTCTCTTTCTATCTTCTCAATTTCTTAGTGTGGACTGACGAAGCTCAAGTGTTTAAATAGAAAAAAAAGAAATAATATTTTATTTAAAGTTTCTTAAAAACAACCTAAGGCGGTGGATATAATTGATTAATTTTTTTAATCAAAAATTAAGATAATGAAGCTTCCTTGAAACATCATATATATATATATATATATATATATATATATATATATATATATATATATATTCTTTTGCAATTTTTTTATTTAACCCCCAAAATTTTCATATTTTACTATTGTATTTTACTCTTTAATTTTATATTAATTTAAAACCTGAGGGTATCACACCACATAAGCTCAGCACCATGGACTGTATTTGACCAAAATATGTAAAATACAAGGGTCGTATTGAATAAAATGAAAATACAGAAATGAAAGTGAACAATTGTATACTTTTCAAGGATAAAAAATGTCTTTAACCCAAAAAAAATATGTATAACATTTATTTATGTATACTCAAACTAGAACTACTATAAGTGCGGGTGTCGGACATGGATGCATGCGACTTAAAGGAGGTGTCCAGATACGCATAAGTTTGTATTTTCCTCAAAAACTCTGTAATATCCTCATTTGTCAATAGTTGCAAAACTTTCTTCTCGATATAGACAACCATGTTATCGCTCATCCATTTGTCTCCCCATTTTGTTAAGTGCAAGTTAGTTTTCATAACATTCATTGCCAAAATACCCTCTCAATGCTAGGTGTCTCAATCCGCAAAACCAATGGCAGTTCAATAAGGAGATAAACGAGTGGAAAATAGCATGTTTTCCCTCGCTCCACAAGCTTCCTAGAAAAAGCACCCAAGTCCTCAACATTTGCATAGTCATCATCATATCGCATATCATAAATAAAAGTAGTAAGTTGATCCTCAAGCATCATAATGCTCACCACCACCAAGAAGTCTTCAGGATACATCTTTGCATGACGGAGTAGCTTATGGATGTTGAATTTGAAGAATGAGCCTCTTGGATCAAGGCATGACACGAGAAGAAGTAACTCTGTGCTAGTTTCTGGAAAGCGGGTTTACATTTCTTGAGTAATCAAATAAATAACCTAACTTTGCAATAATGATAAACTCAATAACAAATATTAATAAAAGAATAAATTAATGAGATTTATAAAAGTATAATAAATACAATCACAGAAAATTTCTACACAATAATGGTGAAAATGAGTAATGAATTGCCCCTCCCGCCTAGAACAATATCGAATTCTCATATTATTCTCTATATTATATTTGATCTTTTTTAATGATATACATGTTGTATTTTTTATAATTTTATCATTTATTTTGAGGCAATATATTCAATATTAATTTCTTAAAATCCAAATCAATTTATTTAATATATGAAAAAAATCATATTAATTGGTTGATTTATTCTAGAAAATAAAAAAAACCAAAAAAATGCGGCGAGGGTGGATCAAACACGTGACCTTTTAATCTTCAGTTACACTCTCCCAACTAAGCTATCCACACTATGTATCAATAGTTTGAAATTATATATAATTACTAAAACTCCGATAGAAAGGGGGGTTTCTCCCTCGAGCTGCCGGGCAAACTCCGGGGACTCGCCCGGGGGGGCTGAAGACCCCGCTAGCCCCCCTTGGTTCTGCTCCGGTGTCTAGTTGTTTATAATACACAAGCAATAGAGAACACAACTAGTTAGGTAAAAACTATAGATCATAGACGTCATCTTCCTTAATCTGCACTTGTTTGAGACAAACATAAGAGGAAACATTAATTTGCCATTTCTCCATAATATCTCTAAATATTTTACACGAGTTCTATGTTTGTTTATAAAAATTTATTCAAGTTTTACATAATAACATAACTAATTTTATGGATTTATGCTTCATTAGGATGGGTGACAACCAAGTGATAGTGGTAGTATGTTGGCGGGACATCTAAGAGTGTCAGAGAGAGGCCATAAAACCGTTTTGGGTGTTGACAAGTCTATCACATTAAGTGACTTGGAGGTTAATATTTTCACTGCAATTCTCTTCGACCTAACTGAGAATGAAATAGACATTAAGTGCATATGGCCTCTTCAGCGACAAACTTTAATTGTAGTAGATATAAAGAGCAATGAAGAAACATCGTTGATGTTGAAGTTGTCTTGCACACCAGTTTTATATGTGGGTAAAGGAAGCTTGTATAGAATTCCAACAATCAATAGTGTTCATCATGTTGTCCATCAAGAATGTCATGGTGGATTTAGACCAGGCCAAAATGACATTGATAAGATCAACAATACCCATGAAGTACACAAAGTTGTTTATTATAATATATTTGGGTATGCAATTTGAAATGACGTGATTGTAATAAATAATTAAGAGTGTGTATTTCTATTCTATAGAACTTAAGAACTATCAGAGTCAGTTTCTCACATTGTAACCCCGATGACAGCCTATAGGGGTGGACCAACCATATGCAATGAGGGTGGTCCATCTAACATTCAGTGGGGATATAGGGAAGGTAATGACACGGTTAGTATTTAATATCTTCTCTTTAAATTATATGCTTCATATGTTGACTATTACACTATGTTATTACGTTTAAGTGTGTGTGTGTGTGTGTGTGTGTGTGTGTGTGTGCGCGCGCGCGCGAGCACGCACGCCACTAACCTCTATGTTATTTTCTCATCTTAGATATGAAATTTCCCACGATTCCTCCATCATGTCACAAATAAAGCTTGAGTCAGCTTACTTGGGTTTGAGGACCCTTCATGGGTGGTATTTCGGACGTTTTTATGGTAAGACATCACGTTCCTAGTCGATTTCCTTCATCTGAATGCACAGTCCCCTTAATGCTACGAAGTGAAGAAAGTAATCTCTGACATACTTGCCTCGGTCAATATAGTTGTCAGACATTAGTAGATACAGACATAGAGTTGGTGACCAATGAGGGCTTGATGTGTTATTTGTATCATATCGTACTTTTATTTGTATTATGTTGTACTTACCTTTAAATTTGTATTTTTTTTCATCATTTGTACTTACTATGAAAGTTGTACCTTGTTACACTTTCATTTGTAATTAGTTAAAATTTATTTTATGATGTGTGATTATCTGTAATTACAAGATGTGCACAATTTATGTTTGAAATATGTGTCGATTTATCAGAAAATGTGATACATTGACATGTTTTATTTCTTCTTCTGATAGGTTTGTCTCTATTTCTAAATGGACTGTCAAAGACCGATTACCTCCATAGAGCACCCAAAAAAAAGAGCACCCAAAAATAGGAGCTAAACGACCTTTAAAGGTCGTTTAGCACCTTAAGCTTTGACCTAGTTCCTAAACGGTCTGTCGAAGAACGATTACCAACAGAGAGCACGCAAAAGAAATTAAGGAGCTAAATAGCCTTTCAAAGGTTGTTTAGCTCCTCAAACATTGCCTTTGTCCCTAAATGGTCTGCCGAAGTCCGATTACCACCAGAGAGCACCCAAAAAAAGAGAGGTAAACGACCTTTGAAGGAAAGACCATTTAACTTCTCAAGCTTAGCTAAACAGCCTTTCAAAGGCCATTTAGCTCCTCAAACATTGCCTCTATGCCTAAACGGGGTGTCAAAGACCGATTACCTCCATAAAGCACCCAAAAAATGAGGAGATAAACGGCTTTTGAAAGGCCATTAAACTCCTCAAGCTTTGCATAAAAAAATTAAGGAACTAAAGGGCCTTTCAAAGGCCGTTTAGCTCCTTAGGCTTTGCCCCTATTCCTAAACGATATGTCAAAGACTGATTACCAACAAAGAGTACTCCAAAAATAATTGAGGATCTAAACAACCTTTCAAAGGCTGTTTAACTCCTTAAATATTGCCTTTATACCTAAACGGCATGTCGAAGGCTGATTACCTCCAAAGAGAACCAACAACATTGCCTCTATTCCTAAACGGTCTATTGAAGGCTCGCTGCATTAATAGGGAAGCCTTAGGAAGCCTTAGGAAACCTTTGGGGAGGTTCTCCTGCCAAAATCATGCAAATAGAGGGGTCGACGGAGAAAACAAATGAGGGAAATGTTGTCGGCCCGCTCTTAAAAACCCTAAATCCCGATACACAACACGTTGGGCTGGACTTAGTGATGCATCATGACCATGAGTGTTGAGTTGAGCATGCGCTTGGGACACGTCGACCAGAGCCCGACGACGCGTCACAGATTCTCAGGTTTTGTTGGTTAATGAGTGACGCGTCACACAGTCCTTAGCGACGCGATGGAAAATGCAGAAAAATTCTGCAACAATCCTAAGAAGTCTAAATTGTCGTAGTACTTATCATCATAACTATATGCGTGATTAAAACTTGTAAACTCATCAGTCATGACCAGAATTGTCGAATTTAACCTTTTAAACCTTCAATTTTGCTCCATAAAAATTGTTAGCCTCCGAAGCAAAATTTGCTTCCCCAAACTCAAAATGATCAATAAGTCCTTGAGTATGCTTGTTCTTATTCCTAAAAACTAAAGGGATAAATCCATTATTCATCCCTGTATTTTACCTGATTGTTTATTTCTATCCCTGCACTTTAAAAATATTCAATATGATCCTTGTACTTTGCGTATTTTGTTCAATACAGTCCCTATTGCTAACGTGGCAGCATAGGCAGGAATGAAATACAACCTATTTTTATTATTATTTTTTCATTTACAGGTGGTTGTATTTTACTGACATGCAGTAACAGAAGATGTGGTGTGCTGACATGGCTTACTGACATGGCATGCCACATTAACACTACTTAATGTCCCTTCCAAGGCTTGTTGATGTAGCATGCCACATGAGCAAGTATTGCCATGTCAACACTACTTAACTTCCCCTTCCAAGGCGTGTGTTGATGTTGTATGATGGCATGGAACACCACATCAACAAGTGGTGCCATGTGGTGTGGCTTAAATTCCCCTCCAAAGTAGTGTTGATGTGGCAAGTAATACCATGTAGCATGCATAAATTTGATGGTGTGCTGACGTGGCATGCCACACTAGAAAATACTGCCTCATGGCACACCACATCAGCACATATCAAAAGGGAAATTTAAGTCATGCTAATGTGTCGTGCTGATGTAGCATGTCACATCATCAAGTAATGCCACCGTGCCACATCAGCATGCCTTAAATTTCCCTTTCGAGGCATGTTGACATGGCATGCCATGTCTGCAAGTACAGGGAAAATATGGCCACCTGTAAAAGAAAATTAGGAAAAATAGCCAGAATTTCATTCATATGCCACTTGTATTGCCATGTCAGCAATAGGGACTGTATTGAACAAAATAAACAAAGTACAGGGAATGTATTGAACATTTTTAAAGTATAGGGATGGAAATAAACAATTGGGTAAAGTATAGGGATAAATAGTGGATTTTTCCCAAAACTAAAAACACAAAAACTTCAACAGAACAGAAAGTGAATTATAACAACTAACCCTAGAAATTAAAAATGCAAATTTTACAAAATGTTATTTCCTTGGGGTGCCTCCCATGAAGTGCTAGTTTTAAGTCCCTAATTAGACTTCAATAACCCCATCCTTCATGAAACGGAGGAGGGTATGTCGCTTCCCACTTCACTGCAAATTTATCAGAAGTGGTTGAACTTGTCCAATTCCACTTAGGTTGAGAACAACCTAGTGGATCCTTCACTTACCTAGGTTTACGATGCCTCCATATTGTGTGGGGCATCGATGTCATCTTTGAAGCAGCATCATAACTATCAGCAATAACAAATTTTTGCTGACAGGTTTTTCACAAGTACCACAGCCACCTCGATGGTCGTGAGTGTAAAAAACGTCTATAGTAGAAGGAGAGTATGTCGAATAACAGGATTAATAAAGTATAGGTCAGTTTTTCATCCCAGTGCTTTATTGTAAGCTCCCTTATGTGCATGTCAATGTTGGCCCTTCCAATAGCCAGAAAGGGTCACCTGAGAATGATCGGCACATCATTGTTCTCTTCAAAATCCAACACAATGAAATCAGTTGGATGAAACTATCAACCTTAACCAATACATCCTCTACCACACCACTCGAGGGTACAATTGATCAGTCAGCAAGCTGTAGAGTGATGTTGGTAGGCTGATTTCATTAAGCCACAATTTTTGGTATATTGATAGCGGCATTAAATTTACACTTGCTCCCAAATCACAGAGAGCTTTCCCTATAAATTTTTGCCCAATAGTGCATGGAAGGTTAAAGCTCCCTGAGTCTTTCAGCTTAGGTGGAAGCCACCTCAGCAGAAAGGCACTGCACTCCTTTGTGAGTGCGACTGTCTCGTACTCACCCATCTTACTCCTCTTTGCTAGAAAGTCCTTAATGAATTTGGCGTAACTAGGCATATTCTCTAATGCCTCTACAAAGGATATATTGATGTGTAATTTCTTAAACACATCAAGAAACCTTTCAAATTGTTGGTCCAGGTTTTGATCCTTAAGCCTTTGAGGTTTCAAGGGAAGCGGTAAATGATCAGCGGTTCTTCCTTCCTTTGTGTGCATTTCAAGGCTAGGTTGTTCAGTTGAGCGGCTGACTCCGCTTTCTCTTTTATTGGTTCCTCCAGCTTCTTTTGGCTACGTAGTGTTAGGGCCTTCATCTGCTCCCAGTCCTCAATACGAGGTTTATTTTTTTGTCACTCAAGAGGGATCCCGCAGGCCTATTCTTGAGTTCCTTCCCAATTTGAATTTCCAAATTATTTATGGCATTGCTATGATTTTGGAAGTGCTTCTGCTATAAAGTTGTTCAAGCTTTCCTCGAAGGTGGGATTCCGCTCAAATGGCCTACTTGAAGAGGGTCCTTGTTGCTCATACCCTCATGGTGGACCTTGATGACTATAGGAGGGGTTCGAATTGTTGTGCCAATTGAGGTTCCAACCTATAGAGAAAGTGTTCCCCTGTCCTCTGAAGGCATTCTATATGTCATTAATCTCCTCCGTGCTATCCCCGAGTTGTTTTGTAAGATTTAGGTGGTGATGGTGCAAGCAGGTGACATAGTACCCACATAAGAAGCTATCTTATTGGCCTTCTTCGCCAAGTCTGAGACTTTAGTGTGATGGCCTTTGAAGGACTCCGATTCTTATTTACCATCAACTCGTCAAGGCCAATCCTTTCGGCAGGCCACTGGTTATTGTTCGATGCCATTATCTCTAGAAGATTGTAGCCCTCTTCTATAAATTTTGAGTTGAAGGCTCCCCTCGCTGTTATATCAAGCACGACCCTGGTAGGTCCGTGCAACCAGTTATAGAATGTTGAAATTAAAATGTAGTGTGTGACTCCATGGTGAGGGTCGTTATGTAGCATCTCTTTGAAGCGCTCCCCTGCTTCATATAGTGGTTCTAAGTCCTACTGTGAATGTCATGATTTCATTCCGAAGGCGAGTTGTCTTTGTAGGCAGGAAAAACGTAGTGAGAAATTTTTGCATTAAATCCTCCTACATTGTGATTGATGCAAGAGGTTGAGAATAGAGCCAATTTTTCACTTTATCCCTTAGGGAGAAGGGAAACAATCTGAGGCACACTCCATCCTCCAGGAATCCATTAAATCCAAATGTGTTACAAATTTCTAAAAAGTTCTTGATATACCCGTTAGGAACGTCATTGGGGAGTCTGGAAAATTGCCCTGAATTTTGGAACTTAGATCCCTATTCGGCTAATGTCAACTAGAACCTAACCACTCCCCAACAACGGCGCCAAAACTTTGATGGGCGACAAGTGCGAGTAATATGCCTCCGCACGCAAGCGTACGTGATCAAAGTAAAAAAAAAAAAATCGATAATTGTCAGTGTCAATGTCCTTAGGAAGTGATGTGTGAAGATTAATTGAACATGAGCCTACTAAGGGACTCCAATCCTTTAGCGATCGATGGAGATGATTTTGAACTAAACTAATCTAAAATCAGGAAAAGCTGCAAAATAACGAAGAGTTCAAGGGTCAACACTCAGGTGTAAATACCTAGCATTGCATGACGTATAGACATGATAATGATTTTCTCCCTTAAATTATGATGGATTGTTAAGTTAGAGGACAAGGATATTCAGTAGCTTGTTGTGGAACTTTATACGCACTCAGACACGGATAACGATTCCTTATTGCTAAGGAGTATGCCTAACGAATTTCACCTGTCACGTAGAGCAATGCATTACTCTTCCTAGTTACTGCCTTAACCATGGATGATCTACAACATAGCCTTATGCTGTAGCAAATGCCAACCTGTCACACTGGCCATCCACCTTGTGATGCACAATTCTCCTACTCTAACACTCACATACATTTGAAGCATAAAACACATCATTGCTTTTCATTTCAATGATTACTAGTTTCATGTGATGTTAATACAGCTAGATGACTATAACTGCCTTCTGGTCCAACAATACTCATCTAGATGTTCTTCGTTGCCTTCCGTCCAACAGTTATATAAAAACATGTCACAAGCACACCCTGCTTAACTCACAATTTATACATTCAAAGGATAATATATATATATTCATGTTTAAAATATCATACAACCCTAGAACAAAGTTCTAACCAAATAACATGAAGTTCATATGCAAAGATTCAAAGTATTCAAACAATAAACTTTCATGTTCAACAACAAGAGCTAAAATCAAGAATAAACAACAAAAGTATCTTAGCCCTTAATAATGTCTCTCCTTCCTCAAGATAGGTCGAGGCCCTCAGGATCGTCAGTTGCAGCCTTGGATGAGTCTTCTTCTTGCCACAATCGCCTCCAAGTAAAGGCAGTCGCTCCAAAACAGAGATGAAAACTGTAGGAGTTAAACAAGTCCTTTTATAGTCGGAGTCACTGATGCATCGCCTAAGGCTGGGTAATGCATCCCAAGTGCTCAACTCTTGAGCTGCTGCGTGATAGCAACGCATCGCCCAGAACCTGGTGAAGCGTCACAAATTCCCAACCTCTGTCAGTCGGATTCAGCAGATTGAGCGATGCATCGCCAAAAGCTTGGCGACGCATCACAAATTGTCATCCCTTCTTAGTGAAGCTTTTCTCTTGCCGCGACTTGACTTGCTTCGGTCCTGGGTCTTCCTTTCCTTTTGTGCTCTCAATGATAACCAAAAATCGGCTTTTCCTAATGCAAACATAAATGCTTAAATTAGTGCCTAAAAATACTATAATCTTATATAACATACACAATTCAACTGAGCAAACACAAGTTGTACATTTCATAAGAAATAGAGCTAAACATGCGTAAATCTCATCTATTAACACACACATTTAGCTCTAAGCATTAAGCATATCCCTGTAAAATAGCGCTTTTTGGAGAGTTAACAGCAAGCACTATGTCTCCACACACAAGCGTACGAGGTCAAAGTAATAATTATTGATAAGTCCCGATGTCAAATCCTTTAGGAGTCGAATTAAGGTCTAACTGAGTTCTAACCTACTAAGTTGCCATGTTCATTCAGTCAAATGATTAAGTTGAGTTTTGATTTAATCTAAAATATACAAAAAAACAGTAAATGTTAATGAAGGGAACAAGGATTCCTCATAGATAATGTTCCAGGGTTGTATGCCTCAATTGACTTGATAAAGGTTTGTCCCTATAATTTATAGAGGTGGCTATGTCTTGGGAAAGGGCTATTCAGTGGTAAGCTATGGGACTTCATTTGCAAAGGCGCAGATGATGATTCCCTATGTCTAGGGAATACACCATGATCTCTTCCACATATGTCTATAGGTTGAGTGAGGCGTTAATGATCCCTAGTCTATACCCTGACCATGGATTACTACGGGCATATGTCTGTGTTGTAAAACTCGAGTCTGTCATACCAAACTTCCACCCTATGATGCAAGTATGCTCCACACACAAATATCTCTATGCATACATGGCTAAAAATATATAATCGCCTTTCGACGCATGATTAATGAAGATACAAGTCATAGGCATATCCAAATGACAAGAAAACATACAAATCATAGGATAATATAGATATTCAAGACAAAAGAGTCATACAACCCAAAAAACAAAAAGTTCTAACCAAACATCATGAATATAAGATGCAAAGTATTGCAAGATTTCATACAAACATCCATGTTTCGGTACAAATAAGGGATAAAACTAAGAATAGACAATGGGAAATGGTCTTATCCCTTTTTCTTGAGCTTCTACCCATCAAAAGTAGTCTTAAACCCCTCTGGATCACTGCCTTGAACCTCCAACCACTGCCAAGAACGAAGGTGACACGCTAGAAGAAACACCCTTATATTTATAGCCCTCGACTCAACATTGCGACGTTTATAAAATAATGTTGCGACGTTGGGAACCTGAGAGTTCTCTGATAATAGACATCGCGACATCCTCTATAATGTCGTGACATTCCCCTCTTGATTGCCCTGTGTGGTAATTATGTTCTTGGTCTGCACCGAGTCTTTGCTTCATATATGTTATCACCTGATAAAAGTAAAATTCACTTGATTTAGAGCCTATAAATATAAAATTAATAAAAAAAAGTGCACGATCAAGTGTGGCAAACCCAGATGCACATTCAATGGATATCTGAACCAAAAAGTATACAAAAGAACTCTAGACTCTATTGTCGCAACACCTGTTAAAATTAGGTTAAATTAGGGGATGACGGCTCAATGCAACTCATTTATTCACCGTCGCTCCACATTTTGAGCATCCTCTCCAACGAGATCATGCCACAAGTGAACCCCTCCAATCATTTTGAGCCTAAGATCTTACTCACCTCCTTAAGTATGCCCTCAAACACGAAGAAAGTTTTAGGTTTTACCGTAGGGTATGTTTGTATTTGGGATTTTTCTCGATTTGAGCATTGTTTGAATGAATTCCATAAGAGGAGTTAGTACTTGCATGAATCTACTTGGCGTTGAATGTTTGTACTCATTACGAGCATCGATTTTACCAGGAGAAACTCTATCAAAATTTATAATTTTTTTCTAATTTCTTAGCAATGCTTTGAATTCCATTTCACAATAATTAAGGCAGTTAGCTATGTTCGATTTTAGCCTACTCAGATTGTTGTCAAATCTATTTTATGTGCCTCTTTTGATATTAATGTAGGTCGTTAACAATATGCATCCCCAGACTTATGGACTTGTCTTTACTTATAGGATACATGCCCAAGAAGTTAATTGCCAAGAGCCCACACTCTTCTTCGACCCCTACCCTAACGGGGCCTGAGAGATTTATATCATCTAAGGCTGCGAGGAGGTATACTGATAGCCTCCTAGTGAAGACCCATGTCCTTGAGCGAGGGATTGACATCACAAGGCTATGCTTCGAATCCCAGAAGTTTCAAGTCAAAGCATAGCGCTGGGAGCAATTGCGCACCTAACTCGAGGCGACAGTTGTCGCGATATTGCGGGAATTCTATGCCAACGCACATGAGCACCCCAATTGTGCCATGTTGGTGTGTGGGCAGTTAATCTGGTGCAGCTCGGAGGCTATCAACCACCATCTCAAGATCCATGATATCAAGGAGGATGAGTACTAGAGATGGTTTGATGGTCCGGTGAATCTAGAGGTGGTACAACGAGAGATTGTAGTTCCCGAAGCTTTTTGGACAATTGGACTATGTCGCCTGGGTGACCGACGTTGATACGAAGAGGCGGGTTGAAGATGGAATATAGGTATCCCAAAGGAAACCAATACCTTAGTGGATTGGTTGGTGAAGGAAGCTACACTGAGGGAAGATGAGAGGAGAATCATAAAGTTGAAGGCACTCCCAAAAGGTGTTTGTGAAGGGTTCTACAAGTTAAGAGATTTTATAATAGCTAAATAGTTAAAGCTCTATATACCAAAAAAATAAATAAATAATAAAAAAATCTGACCCATCCCTAGTATTTATTCAACCACAATTATTTTAATGGTTGTTTTGTTTGAAGCAACTGGATTGACTGTTAAATTGGGTTTATATGCAAACAAAAATCATATATATATTTTTGCTATAATTGATTAACTTGAGTTCATAATGATATAGATTAATCTGGGTTGACATGATCCCACTGCATGGTTTGAGATCTAATTGAAGGGCGTAACAATTAATTAAAGCAATTTTAATAGTGTGCCAAACCCAAACTCCTGGCGAGTCTTATTGGAACCTTAAACAGTTATGTAAATCTAAAACTATATTATAATTAATCAAGCTTAACCTGTCCCTGTCATGTATATCACATAATAACCAGTAATGTAGCATTTCAACTTAAAAGTCAAAACATCTGTACCTGGATTTTGATTTTTTAGGTCAAGGTTGCTCACCGTTCTAACTCACATGTTTCTTATCAAATAAAACATAAAAATATCTTAGTTTTAGAATATATTCATGCACCAACGGCCTAATGACCTATTGATACTATGTTTCTTGAGCAGGAGATTCGTTCAATTAGAAAGAACTCATATTCAAATCCCCTCATGTACACGGTCAAAGCATGAACATATAAATGCACTAAGCATGAGCTTATAAGTGCTCTGTTAGCATATGAGCCTTACCCTACATAGCACATAAGTCTTTATGTTATGTCTTGTGCACGTCCTTAAAGTCCCATGAGGGATGATTGTCACCCTATTCAAGAAAAAAATACGATATACATGCCATTGAAACTTTGACAATAAAATTTAATCAGGTCATCATATCCTATCAACTTTGGGCCCAAAGCTGGAAGCTGGTTGGTGATGCCGAGCTGGTTTTCAAATCTGGCTGCCAAACTTATCCACCCTGATAATTACAGGTTAATGGGGACTCATATTATCCAGATTTTCCACGTGGCATCTCTTAATTGAGTAGACACGATGGTGCTCCGGGTTCCAACCTAGAGATGCCACACCAGTTAATTAATTGGTCATTGATTGATATAATTATTAGCTAGATTGGGTCAAATCGTAAGACAAAACAATAGAAAAATAAATATAGAAAAATGAAAAGCACATGAGTCGAGTACAGCTGCTAAACCGGAAAACGAACAGCCACACGCGAAAGAGACGGGAAAAGACGCGGACATTTTCTTCGAAAAGGCATGGCTGGCCGATGTACGACTCTTTAGTCAATGCACCGTTCTTTTTCATTTAGACCCTTGTCAAATGTTTAATTACATAAGTCAGTCTTAGTACAAGTTTTATTCTTTTGAACGTTATTTATTATTATTATTATTATTATTATTTTGATAAAATAGATAAAGTTATAAACTACATTCATTTATTCAGATAAATTTGAACGTTAATTAGGTATTAAAATTTCAACGAGACTTTTTTGAATAGAGAAAGAGAAAATCCAAATTATTCCTAATTCATTTAGAGATATAATTTCTTTTTTATAAATAGAATTAGAACTAATTTTCATAAAAGTAGAGGGGATATTGTGCCAAATTAATGGCCATACGGCCAATACATTTATGACAACATACTAAAATTTCAAAAACCTAATTAAGAACTTTTAATTTACACATTTACCCTTGTAAAAATCAAGAAATTACATGGATAATATAGCCTGAAAACCTATGCGTAGTTTAAATTAACAAACAAATAAAAATAAAGAGGCCAGAACAAAATATAGAGATAAAATTTAAAAAGTTCAAATCAAATCAAATGAGAAATTTTATGAGTGGGGCAGTTTTAAAATTTTAATTTTTATTAAATAAATTCGGAGAAAATAATTGAAAATTATGATAGAACTATTTATAATTATTTGTTCAAACTTCTATTAATTAATTTATATAATAATATATTACCAACAAAACAGATACTACATATGATAAAAAAATATATCAATATTTTTATCCTAAATTAGCAAACTCCGGATTCCTATATCAATACTCCAATCCTAATCACTGCAAGTTAGATCTGATTCAAGAAGTTGGATTTTTTCCAATAAGCCCCCTGTAACAAATTAAACAAACATCTGGGAAAAGCTTAATGATTTCATTTTTCCATGTTTTGATTATTTTATTATTATTTATAGATTTCATGTATAAGAAAAGAAGAAAAAAAGTGCCATGCTAATCACAAACACATCCATCCGCCAGATAAAAAGGAGATAAGATTTTATAATTTTAAGGAAAAAGTAGGCTTTTTAACAAGAAATAGACAAAAGGAGAACAAAAGAAGACGAGCAAGATCAAGCCACAGAGTTGTTACCACTGCTCACCAGCAACGAGCACAGGGTCTTCTGGTTGCCGGGCATCATGGTGCTCTTACAGTGGGCAATGGCGCCTTGGATGGCGGTCTGAAGCTCCTCCATCGACGAGCTCGTCGGAGCCGGTAACACGCCGCCAGCGTAGAGCAGGCCGGAGTGGCTAGGGGACGATCTCATGGACGAAGGGCAGCTCCTAGCGCACGTCCTCCTTCTAGGGCATCTAAGGTTCCCTGAGAACGACTGGGAGTTGGAGAACGAGAAGGAGAACGTCTTCTTGGCGCCGTGTTCTTCAACCTTCTTGGAGAAGAGAGGTTTCACTTTCTTCACATATTTCTTGAAGACCTCTTTGGCGGAGTGAGAGGGGCTGGATTTCTTGGATGAGCGGGGGAGAAAGCGGGAGGCGAAGGAGGAGAAGTAGTGGGCGACGGTTAGGCGCTTTGGGGGTGTGATGGGGCGTACGTCGTCTTCAGTGACGGAGCTGGGACGAGAGGAGTCGGGGAGGAGGAGATCGGTGGAGAAGGAGGAGGAGGAGCTGGCGGTTGAGTCGCGGGAGGCGGTGGTGGTGGCGTCGGAAGAGGAGGAGGAGGAGAGGAGGAGTGTGCGGACCATGGAGATGCGCGGAGAGAGGTGGAGAGGGAGGAGCTGGCCTTTGTAGAAGAGCTCGTCCGCCGGGCATAACGTCGAACACCTTGAGGACGGGGAGAGGGAGACGGTGAACTCGAAGTCGGACGACGACGAGGAGGAAGAGGAGGAGGAGGGTGAAGGAAAGGAGTGGGGCGGTGAGCATCTCGGACGCTGGTGCGAGCGCGGGGCCTGCTCCATGTCCGGGCGGATAGGTTCGCTGGGGAATTAGAGTGAACACCTGAGACGCATCGGGGTGCTGAGGGGGTAGCGTGGGGGGAGCGTGGGGATCACATGGGGGAAGAGAGAGAGAAAGAGAGACAGAGAGGAGAGAGTGTTTTGGGGGTTGTACTTGAAGGCAATTATTTGTGAGAGATTATTAAATGGGAAGGGCATGTGAGGGAGGTCACAATCCATGTTGCATATCGGTGGTTTTATGAGAAAGGTTGAATCAATGAGCCCAACGGACGGGAAGGCAACCAAACCATGTTTTAGTGGGTATTTATTTTTGGTAATTATTTTGATTATTTACTCTGTTTCCTATTTCCTATTTCTAATTACTTTTTAATCTATTTAAAAAAAATAAATATTTCAAAAATATTATTATTTTATATTAATAATTCTAAATTATTAATTATTGATGCAAAGATCTGTTCTTTCTTGTATTAGAGCGAATCTTATTTAACAAATTGATTAGAAAATATGTGAATTATGCATAAGATTTCGATAGAGATAACAGTCTGATTTTTCTTATTCTTCTTCATTCTGTGGGATCAAGGATTCCTCCTCGGTCCAGTTTTCACAAATCGAACCATGTTCTGAAATAGAAGATAATCGAGGGAGAGAAAAGATTCGAGCGCTCGTCCTCGAGGGAGCCTCTGACGATCAAGTCAGGACTCTGAAAAAGAGAGCTCAGGTTGAATGGGCTTTTAGAGAGAGGTACTATATATCATGTTGGCCTGATTTTACAAATGATGATCAAGTCAGTACTCTAAAAAAGAGAGAGAACTCAGATCTGTAATTTTTCATCCTTTTACCAATGGATTGGTGGCCTCCTTTTATACCTTGTTGGCCTGATCCGCTAAATCTTGGCGCTCTTAGGGTTCATCCTTTATTGTTGGATAACCGGACAGTTGGGATTCTATCTTAACGGTTTAGATCATGCCACATGTGCACGGTTATTTTTACCCCATAACACTTGCCTCCCAACTTTCCAGGCCGACATGCTTTTAGCTCGATACGGCCCGAGGAGTTCAGTCTTTAGCTGGCACATGATCAGATTAGAAGAACACCTTCAGTTGCCTCACCATAAGCTATTTTTTCTGGGTAAAACCAAGCTGATAAGGTCATTGCTTCATAGTGACATCAATCGATGGGTAACGACTTTCAATGGAAAAAGCATTTCAACTTTCGAAACATCTTCAGCTAAAAGTAGTGATAGAAGTCAGCGGCAGAGATGATAGGCACGACTTCCCATAGAATTGTCTCGAAGCATGCCATATTTACAAGCTTACGTATCGCTTATTCAATGGTGTGTTCATCTAGTGAGTCACTCAAGTAGTAGGATCCCTGTTAATTACCCTTGGGCAAGCACATTTACGATACTGTCTATAAATAAGTCTGCAGAGGGCTAGGGTTTCACTCTCATCATTTTTGTTTTTACTTGTGAGTACCTCTGTCATCGCTTGGGAAATTGTTTAACCTTTCACCGAGCAACTTCTCTTCGTCTTCTCAAGCTGAGGTAATAGAAGTCCTTCCTTTAGCGACTAGGGATCAGCCTGTCGACGCCAAGTTAGTAGCCTTTGTCCTTAATTTCCCACGATGTGCATTCATTTTTTTCCTGAGGCTTCTGTCTAGACTTTTCTATAAGTGAAGACCTTTGAAGTGTAAAAATGTTTCTGTGTATCTTTGCAATGATACCATACTGTAAAGCTCAATTAGAAAATAGGTAGGACCTTTTTTTTTTAATAACATCAGCCTGACTGAAGTTGAGATGGAAGCTGAGCCCGAGGTTCCTGATCCAACCGAGGTGGAAGTGCCTCCAACAACTCCTCACTAATAAACTTTTGTACTTTATATATATATATATATATATATATATATATATATATATATATTCCCCCTTTTTGAACATGTATTGTTCAAAAGACTTATTCAAGTAATAAAGAAAGAACTTTTTGACTTACTTGTCTTATTCATCCTTAAATTAATGTCTTATTTTCTTCTCTTTGAGCTAATCCCGCCTAAATTGTAGAATATCACAAAGTGTTGAGCTTCTTTGATCATTGGCTTTAGAACTCAACCCCCCACTAGCTCGATCGGTTTTGAAGTAAAGTAGCCTTCTAAGCTTCAGTGATTCTTATCTTTGAATCCGACTAGAATATATATGCATAGGTAGTTTATCTCTCCATACTTAGATAAGATAACTTGCATCTAGCGAAGAATAGAGGTGATAAGCACTTTCTGATCTTCTTCTCGAGTCCTAAAAAAGACAAAAAAAAAACAAAAAAAAAAACAAACAGGTTCAATGGGCTTTACTGATTAGTCTGATCTATCCCTAGAAATGGGAAAGACGTATCTGGCTATAGAGGATTAGTATTGTGCCTTGAAAAGGGCGCCCTAAAGGGTTGAATGGTCGAGCCCTAAAAAGGACACCCTGAAAAGAGCCATCCGAATTGAGGTTGGCAGGGTTTTAACAGTCTGCCTTTGTTTGCCCAAAAAGAGGAGACGAGGGCGATCTAATCCCTGACAAATGAATCCATATTGAGGTCTTGAGGGTTTTAGTAATCAATATTTATGTTCCCTAACATAGGGCAGGGATATTCTGATCCCCCATGACCTAATTTGTGTCTTGAAAAGGGTAGTATAGTCAAGCCCTAAAAAGGGTCATTCGAGTCAAGGTCGATAGGGGTTTAGCAATTAGCCTATGCTTGCCCTTAAAAAGGACAAGGGTGATCTGATCTATAACGATAGAATCCGTGTTGAGATACTGAGGGTTTTAACAATTAATCTTTGCGTGCCTTGAAAGGGGATGGGGACGATCTGATCCCCCATGACCAAATCCGTGCCCTCAAAACGGCGCCCTGAAAAGTGTCGTTTAAGTCAAAGCCTTTGGGGTTTTAGCAATCAATCTCTGCGTATCTTGAAAGAGGATGGGGGCGATCTAATCTTGGAAGAGCAAATCTGTGTTGAGGTTCTAAGGGTTTTAAGAATCAATCTATGGTGCCTTGAAAAGAGACGAAGGTGATTTGATTCCTGAGAACCGAATATGTGCCCTGAAAAGGGTAAGGGGTCCATACGGGCAATGATAATCAGTCTGCCCGGCGCTAAGGACTCTTGAGCTTGGGTTCCAGTCAATGATTGTATGATCACTCATGCAAGCTTATGTTGGATTGATCTTAGAGAAAGTTTCAAAACAATCATTGTTATATCCCCTCAAGTGTTCACCATGGAATAACCTTATAAGCAACTTTCCCACAAAGTCCACAGCTTGGATATGCCAGGTCAGACAACTCCTACAATTGCATATTGTCTTCCCCAAATTATGGTATTGACTGAGCTTCTACTATTGATGAGGACACATTTGACCTCGAAATTGGTGACAATGGCCATTAGAGCGTCATCATGGGTGTGTTGGGTACCCATTGAGATTTTCGTCGGAGAAAGTAATAGGTTGTGTTGCTCGAGATTTCTTTTAATCTGGTCTGGTAGACATCAGAGCATAATTATTCCATGCGTGCTACTTTTGCCTCCGTGCGTCTGACCTCCAACAATTTAATAGATAACCCCTATAAGAGCTCGACCTCTTCCAGGGGAAGATGGACCCTCCTTTCTGTAGGTTTCTTCGAAGATATTGAGAGTGCCATACTTGTTGAATTAGGTCGTCAATCTCATCTTTCGACTGTATACACTCCTTAGTGTCATGCCCCGATCTCGATGGAACCTGCAGTGCTCCTTGAAATCTTTTCAGCCGCCGGTGAACTTCTTATTGGATAGTCATTTAACTATCCTCTCATTTTTTATATGCATGAGGATCTGCCCTCGACTAGTATTCAGCGACACATTACTGCAGAAATGAGCAACTTCGTCATCTAGTTGCTTTCTTGAGGCAGAGCCTATGCTTCATGGAACATTTATGAGGTTCTTGGCCCTAGTTTCATTCCCTCTTAGGCTTCTCTTGCTTTATGATGCAGGAGAGCCCGAGTCAGATGATGCCGAACTGTCTGATTGCACCATGAGAACTTTGGCATATCACGACTTGGCGGACTGACGTAAAGGCGGAAGGTGATCGAGCCAAGTCCGGAATTGGGGAGCACTTTGGACACGTTTCGATATTTTGACCATAACTTTGGCTATAGGCATCGGATTCGAGAGCTCAACCCCAATTCGAAAATCTCATCTTGACGAGCACGTGGGGTCCATCCAGCTTTGCTCGATGGAACTTTACTTCATCCTTAAATTCCACTGTTTTTCCCGTCATTTCTTCGTTTTTCGGTGTTTTTTTTTTCATTTTTGGTAATACTTCGTATGCCAATTTAGGATAGGATATGAATCCGATTTGAACTCGGATTTTTAGGAGTTATCTTATTTGTTTAGTGGCAGAGCCTGGAGTTCGATGTAGAAGTCACACCGAGGTAGCCAAGGGTTGAAAGTGACGAGACCTTTAAGGACGACCCTTTGGAACAGTTGAGAGAAAACTAGGGGGGAGACCCCTCTGGAAGCATGTCATACACAATTGGTGAGCATGCATAGTGATCTCTTATTTTATATACAATGGTTGTAAGGATATATATAACCTGATACCCAATTTACAAATAAAAGATGGTTTATTATTTTTTTATTTGTAATTATAAAAAAAAAAACTCTAAGCACACTGTAGGCTGCCGATTCACGGCCGGATAGAAACAGACAAAACCCTTATTAGTCTGCTAGAACTCCCGTTCATAACTCTTCAATAGAGCGAACTCGGAGACGACGAGCCATGGCAATGGCCTCCTCTCTTCTCCTGTTCCATTCCTTTCTGTTGCTGTTACTTTTGCTCCCTGGCTCATCGTCCCCGTCTTCAGACGCGATGAGGGAGCTGCTGAGAAGGGTTGAGAGCCAGCGATCTCCTCCTTCTGTCCAGGAGTCGGCTGCCAAAGGGCTTCTCAAGAGGTTGCTACCCAGCCATCTCTCCAGCTTCAGTTTCAAGATCGTTGGCAAGGTGGGTCACCGCTTTAGCATTGCTTTCACTTTCACAACCACTGGATGGTTTTGAATTGAATTTCACTTCTTGGTTTCATCTTTAGTTCGAGATCGAACTGGATTCTGTTACTTCTATATGTTCTCATTCTCCCATTTGTCTATCTTACTGTGCGGCAAATTTCTTATGATATTATTAATCTTTCTTGATAGGATATTTGTGGAGATTCCATCTGTTTTAAGATAAGTAATATCAAGAACTCCAGTGGCATGGGGCCAGAGATCCTGTATGTTATTTCTTGATCAGAGTTTTAATGGTGTTGGCTTTTCTTTTCTGTTTCTCCTGTGAAGTCATTTATGGTATGTTTTGATTAAGAACATACAGGATAACAAGAGAAAAAAGAAATATCTTCCTTTTTTGTGTTGGATTAAATGAACAATTCAAACACACCCACAGCTCTCTTTCTAATAATCTTGACTTATTGATATTATTTGGTGATGAGAGCATTTTCTTGATGGTTGCAACTTCAAATGCTTTCATTGTAATGATGCTACTTTGTTTTAGAAAGAAGTTTTTCTAAATTCTTCTTTTTCTTCTTCCTTTAGCTTAGGAGAAGATTAAGGTTATCATTTACCACAATATATTAATCAAAAAGCAAACGTTCATGGACCCTCAGAACTCTTGATTTTTTTCAAATCTCAACTATTTGATTCATTATATTGACTTTGTTGAGATGGTGTAACGAGCCTAGAATTTTTTAGAAGTTATTGAATCGCTCAAAATGATCAAAATGGTTCAATTTTGGTGTGCATTATAACTAACTCCAAAATTTAAGTCATGTATCAAACAACAAAGGAGTGGATCAATTAAGGAGCACTTGAAACATGAGCTCACTAATCATATCTTTGTTCATAAAAATGGGAGTATACTCCTTAATATAGATTTAAAAAAGAAAATCTCACTTTTAATGTATCCCTTTTGCACTTAAATTAGGTCCCTTCATTGGAGGTTTACAACTAGTTTGGACAACTAATATAGGCTTGAACTTATTGAAAGTTGTAAACTCAAAATCAGAGAAATGGAACCTATTAAAAGGATTTTAAAGAGCAACCACTTATTCATGGCCTGAGTTCATCACTTCATTTATCGGTGTATCCTGTCGATAGGGAGAGGTCACAGTCCCAAACATATGCTTATTCTCAAGCAATCTCATTCTGACTTGACTTCAGTATTTTGGGCATAATATCAAGTATGTCCTATCCATTCAAAACTTGTTGCCTAGTGCTTTTAGAATTATGAATTACATTTGGGTCATTATTCCCAAATTTGGTGTCAAATGTTCTAAAGGCAGGCCTGTAAATCAACTGTTGTTGGAAACTTTATAGTTCTTGGTAATTTTGACTAGCTTGCTAGAGGACTATACCTTATTTTTCAATTAGTGGAGTATAACAAGATGCCTAACAAGGTGAAGGGAAAGTTTTATAGAACGACAGTTAGACCAACCATGCTATACGGGAGGAGTGTTGGGCCACTAAAGTTACAACATATCCATAAGATGAATGCGGCAGAAATGAAGATGTTAAGGTAGATGTGTGGTCATATAAGATTGGATAAGATTAGAAATGAACACATCTGACAGAAGGTGCATGTTGCACCAATTGAAGATAAAATAAGAGAATGACGTTTAAGATGATTTAGACACGTGCATCATAGACCCTTAGATGCCCGGTTCGAAAATGTGATAGTTTAATAATAAAAGCTAAAAAGAGGGGTAGAGGTAGGCCGAGGATTACGTGGAGAGAGATGGTGTCTAAGGACCTACGTTTATTAGATGTTGATCAAAATCTTGTCTTTGACAGAGCTACATGGAGGCATAGAATTCATATAGATGACCCCATCTAGTATGGGATTAAGGCTTAGTTGTTGTTGTTGTTGTTGTTGTTGTTGTTGTTGTTGTTGTTGTTGTAGTGGAGTATAACTCTTAATATTGAGTTTTATTTTTAAGCATTGTGTGTCAGAATTTCTTCACTTTCAAAGACTGATGAAACTGATCCGGTGTGTTTGTTCTATTACTTTTTGATGCTGTATTGTGGATAATTTTCTTTAAATTTGGATTTCTCAGTAATTTTTGGTGTGTTTAATGATGATCCTTTTTGGGAATTGAGTTTCCCTTAATCTGCCTTTGAGTATTGTATTGTGACTATGAATTTTAATTTTTAATTTTAATTTTAATTTTTTTTTTAATGAGGAAAGTGTTCCTTTAATCTGCCTTTCTATTTTTTTCATCTAGGATTGAAGGTACTACAGCAGTAGAGGTTGCAGCTGGTCTCCATTGGTATTTAAAATATAGGTGTGGTGCACATATTTCATGGGACAAGACTGGTGGCAGTCAAATGGGTTCAGTTCCTCTGCCAGGGTCACTCCCACCTGTAGAGGATGAAGGGGTAAATGTTAAACGTCCAGTTCCATGGAACTACTATCAAAATGTTGTAACATCAAGTTGTGAGTACTCAATCTTCATTTGTTGGTTTTATGTCGTGAGTGCTTTACTTATAAAGAAATTACCCAGCCATTGTTTTATATCTCAATTTTTTTAGCTCCTATTCCAATGTGAAATTTACTTGCGGTGATGCGGTTGTTAGCAGAATTCCTTTGTAGGGTTTTTCAAATAAGATTAAATTTATTAGAATGCTAGGATTTGGCATATCAAATTGCTAGAGTTTGAAAAAAAAAAAAAACTAAGAATACTCAAAATCACCTTTGAGTATGATGAGATCAGAATGTGAAGAAAGAACTTTATATTGGTAATGAAAATAAGAATGTCAGGGTGGTTGGGATATTGAAGGAAAACCATGCTTTGAATCATTAGCCTTGCAAATTCCACTTCTTCAGCTTTGGGATTATTTTGCTCTTAGATAATTCTTTGGAAACAACCTCTTGCAAAAAAAAACAGGCTAAGGCTGTGTACAATAGACCCGAGTGGTCCGACCCTTCCCCGAACCCCATACAATGCGGGAGCTTTGTAGTACCGGGCTGCCCTTTTAGATAATTCTTTCTTGGTGTCCCAAGTCATCCACTGGACAATCTACTTTACAAGAAAGCACTAATTCAGCAGGATCTCTATACTTGCTTCCTTGTACCTATTAATGGGGATAACGAAACATGGTTTATGCTGTTGGCCATTGTAAAACATAAATGCAGCAGTTTGGTTGTGAAATGTTTGATAAAAATGATGATTATATGACTATAAGTGGGTAACATTTCTTCATACTTTTGAGAGTACTGATTTTTATCTATAAATATAGATATAAAAGCATAATAAGCAGTTTGTTTTCACTCCTCAACCAAGATAACTGTTGGCCATGATGCACTCTTTTGAAACCTCATAGTTGTTTGCCAGTAAAAGTTAGATGGGCTTTGTGTAACAACCAGTAGTAGTGCATTGACTAAGTAACTTCCATGATGGCTGTTTGAAAAGATTTGGCCTTGGTTTAGAGTTTTTCAATGAAGTTTGCCCAGTCTTACATTTAAGGACAGCCCGGTGCTACAAAGCTCCCACATGCGCGGGCTCCGGAGAAGGGTCGGACCACTTGGGTCTATTGTACGCAGTCCTACCTTGCTTTTCCCAGTGTTACATTTGCTGTGGTAAAATTCATAACCCAATAATCAGACTAGTCTCACTAGAAACATGTTTTTCCAGTGATAGTTGTGTGGAATAAATAAAGATTGATAGTTTCTAAATCTTATAGTCTGTTACTTTCAGTAAACTGCCAAAGAACAAGTCTTCTCATGAGAAGATGCCAGCATTGCTTCAACTGTTCTATCCTTGAGCAATTTCCATACAAGCAATAGCCACTGTTGGAAGATTTGTCGTAGATGGATTCTTCCATTTTGTAAAGATTAGTGTCTGATATTATAGTTGTTACCATATTACTGGTTTTTCTATCATTTGAAAGATTTTCCTACAGTTTCATTCTAAGATTGGACTTCTGGTTTTGCGGACTTATTTTGTTTCTATTGTAGATTCTTTTGTCTGGTGGGATTGGAAAAGATGGGAAAAAGAGATTGACTGGATGGCTCTTCAAGGAGTTAACTTGCCGTTGGCATTTACTGGCCAAGAATCTATTTGGAAAAAGGTTTTTAAGGTAGTGTAACTAGTTTACGCTACTCAATATACAAGTCAATTTTTGCAAAAAAAAAAAAAAAGACTGATTAACTGTTCAAATTTACATTGTTCACACTATTATCCTCTAGTTTTAGAAAGCCAATCCTAGTTTGTTTTTTAGATGAAATGTGGGAAAAATGACAAGGCATGTCTATTTTTTTAAAAGAGAGAACTTCTCTTAGTTCTTCTAGGATTCTCATGGAAGATGAGACTCAAAATTTACTTTCTTTAGTCTCATTTCTTTTATGTTTGTTTCTAGTGAGATTTTGTATCTCTACAGTAGCATTAATTCAGAGTTGCTTGTAAGGGAGCTAGGATATTTAGCAAGCTCTTGCACATGTTACTGATGATCTGCTATGATTGAACTTTTAGTTAAAGCTGATCTTTAAATTTTTGATTGTTGAAAATAGCTTCAGAACTTATCTCTTCTAGAGGTAACTATGTAATGCAGATATGATGAATTTACGGCACTCAATTTATTATTCAAATTTCATCAATTAAAAGTTAGAAAATTTTAGATGATTACCAAATACCATTTTGTATTAATTTTATGCTTTATTAAAAAATATCCTGCATCAGTCCTAACTTTTCTCATTGAGTTTTTTCATCTTGCTGATTTACTCCTAAATGGCACGCTTGTGGCTATGTTACCTTAAACCTTGAATGACATCTTTTAACATCTACTGGAAATTTTCTGAAGTCCAAATCTGGGAACGCACTACATAAGCCTTTAACATTTAAAAAGACCCAATTAGTTTGGACATAGTTCGGTGAAATTATCACTTCATTATGATTAGTTAATTTTACAGATTTGCTCTGGCAGGATTTTAATGTGAGCAGTGAAGATTTAAATGAGTTTTTTGGAGGACCAGCCTTCCTTGCTTGGGCACGAATGGGAAACTTACATGGGTAGGTGTTATTGATTGATACATTAATTCCTGTCTTATGCTGAATTTAGAATTGCTATTCTTTTACTGCGGCATATGGTAAGAGCTGAGGTTTTGTTTTGTTTCATTTTTTTTTCCTTGTGTATGGAATTCTAAATGTTTACATGCTTCTTAATAAGCTACTTGATTGTCATGCAAATCTGAAACCTGAGTTTTCTATAATGGTTTTTTAACTTTTCTCCTAGTTGTTCTAGGCGTCTACTTGGTAGTTGGTATATGAGGATTGCTTAGAACTTCTAAAGTAGTGCAGTAACATGAGGCCAAAGATAAAAACACTAGACTTTAACTTGAAGATGTTTTACAATGCTATACACATCAAATTTATTCTATAACTTGTTGCTTTGTTAAGTCATTGTCTTTTTCCTTGGCCTTGTTGTAGATGGGGTGGACCACTTTCCCAAGACTGGTTGGATCAACAATTGGTACTACAGAAACAAATCCTATCTCGTATGATACAGATGGGAATGACACCTGGTATCTTGTTTCTAAACTTGTGTTTTACCTATGTATTTACTGTTCTGAAGCTATGCAATGCCATGAGTAATGATGTTCCTGCCCACCAACTTTTCCAAATCGACTACCTAAATAATTGCTAGGCTCTTTTTCTTAGAATCCCTAACATCACCATCTCAAAGTGATTTGGATAGCTCTTATTACCTCAGGTGATTAATTTGGTGCACAAATAGTATTACTCAAATGCCAATGATTCTGCTTGCAAAGGATTCTCGTATGAATACTTTAGTCCTGATTTTTTCAAAAGTACTACATGAAGAAGTGTTAGTTTTTAAGCTATACCATTGTATAGTTCCATGTATGCATTTATGTTTGGCTCATTTTTCTTGATCATCGGTTGTATTCTTGGTAATATTTACGAGGAGGTTTCAAATACCATCTCTATAGGAGAATGGGTAACAAAAGCCCCATCCAAACCATGCAAGTCCCTTTTTCACCAACTGGTCAGGTGCCTCCTATATCGATTATAGACACAAATACATTTTGTGTATTGTGGGATGAATTGCTAAATAATAATTTTTCAAATAGAGATTAGATTTTCAATAGTTTATTCTGTCACCCTAGAACATATGCCTGCTGTTTGGATCTAGTTTTTAAGCAAAATACACATGTATTTGGTATCAGTTTCTGCTACATGCTGCAGGTGATGTATAGCTGTATGAATGTTTCAGAATGAAGCCGATTGGCTTGCTTTCTGTTTCATAACATGGATGCATAACTATAATTTTCTTTATTAATATTCGAAAGGTCATTCCATTAACCATACAATGGCTTACCCTTCTCCTTCACTCGTTTATATACACAATTTTATCTGACACCTCAGGACATAATCATCCCCTTATGGATATCCCTATCTATCATTGAATTCTTCAATTCAATTATCCATTGAGCAGCTTCTAATTTGATGTGTAGGCACATGAATTGTAGTGGTAAGTGGAAATTATGGCAATGATTCTTATTGCACCATTGTTGGGCTACTACCTGTCTTTCAGTCCTTGCCTATATGACCTGATCTGTAATGAAACAGAATAGATTTATATCCTATTTTCTTTCCATAATAAAGTCTGACAAAATGATTTACAGTCGAAATGGTGATATATAGATATCACGAGCGAGACTATTTGAATGGCCTTAAGCATTTTAAAATTTACTATTTTGGTAGAAATCTGATCATTAAAGTTTTAACTTCAAAAGTCTCATAGGAAGACTACATGTTCTATTTCCGTAGAATTCTTTAGAAATCAATAAAACCATTAATTTCCTTGTGCATTTGGTGGCCTCAATATTTAATAGACCCAAGTGGTCCCACCCTTCCCCGGACCCTGCGCATAGTGGGAGTTTTATAGCACCGGGCTGCCCTTTGGTATAGGTGTGTGGCAATCCATGACATCTCTTTGAAAGCAACCTTTTTGACTTGGCAAAAACTACAATGTGAAAAGATAATGTAACCAGCAAAAATACCATTTTATCTTCATAATCATGCTTATTTTACATTACTCAATTCGATGAACCCCAATACTTCATTTGACTATTCATTTTCCAATTCAATTTTCACCATTCCTATCCATACATGACTGTAGGCAGAGAGTACAAGGGGATAAATTGGTTAATTTTTTGTCTTGGGTTACATGTCTTGTTGCCATTCTTCCATCCTCACTTGAATATTTTTTCCTATCATAGTCTGGATCCTTGCATTCACTATTTTCTGCTGGAAATGTTTGGACATTTTCACAGTTGTCAGTTCTAATTATTGGTTTTTATGGTAAAGTATAATGTAAATTCTTTGTATGTTTGCCCACAGAGTATTTTTACTGTTTCAGTGTTACCATCATTCTCTGGAAATGTTCCAGCTGCATTTAGAGATATATTTCCATCTGCCAGAATAACCAGGCTTGGTGATTGGTACATTTCTTCTCCCAATCTCTGTTCTAAAAATTTCTAATTAAATGTTATAGTATGTTTTTATCTTGGCATATCCTTAGTTCTCATGATTTGCCTACCAAATTACTTAGTTTTCCTGATAAAAAATCTATAGAGAGAGAGAGAGAGACCTTTAGAATGGGTGAATGTGTGTTCATGTTTTTGCACCTCACACTTAACTCCTATATACACTAAACAAGGAGGGTTACATACTTCTAATTATATAACGTGGGACTAAATAATAAAACAAGACTAAGACCAAGTAAAGTTATACAATACAATCATATATTCTACACTCCCCATCAAGCTGGAGCATATAAGTCATATGCATGAAGCTATTTACTAATGTATTTAATTCGAGGACCTTTGAGAGATTTCCTGAAGATGTCTGCTAGTTAATCATTTGAATTGAGGAAACTAGTATCAATACATTATTATACGATCTTCTTTCTAATAAAATGACAATCCACTTCTATGTTTTTAGCCCTTTTTATGGAAAACTAGATTAGAGGCAATATGTAATGCTGCTTGATTATCACATATTAGTTTCATATGGCCATCTTCTTTGAATTTCAACTCTTGGAGTAGTTTTAGCTAAATAAGTTCACATGTTTCCATGACCATGGCTTGTTACTTAGCTTTTGCACTTAATCGACAACTACATCTGGTTTCTTGCTTTTCTAAGATATTAAGCTATCTCTAACAAAACACAATACCCTGAGATATGATGCTTGTCTGAGATAGAACCGACCCAATCAGCATCTGCGTATTATGAATGCAGGTTTTGCCTATATTACGTAGTCACGATCTACTTGGGATTGTGACTGGTGATCTGCCCCTCCTGTTGCTACTGAACTTGACTATGCCAAATGGGTATGTCTTGATCAGTTGGTTCTGGCATGGCTTATTAAGTCCATTTCAGAGTCCATTCTTCCTCTCGTTGATGGTGATTTTGCTCGTGATGTCTGGGTCGCCCTTGAGTAGTTATATGGGATGCATTTGCGTGCTCGAATTTAGCAGATGAAAGTTGAACTTCAAAATCTTTCTAAAGGGACAAAGAGCATCACTGAATATATTTAACAAGCAAGTCATTGGCAATGACACTTGCTGGTTCTGGCAAGTGTGTGGATGATGACGACCTCGTCATGTGGCTTTTTCATGGTGTTGGATCGGAATTTGATTCGATCGTTCCTGCTATTGATGTTGCACGTAATATTCCGTCGGTTGATGAGGTGATATCCCTTCTTCTTGACTATGAATTACGACATACTTATACGAAGACTACACATGAGTCGTCTTTTTCATTTTATTCTGGTTGTGGAATTACTCGTGGCTGTGGGTCTGGCTGCGCGCATGCTCACAAGAATAGAGGAACGACATGTCTCTTCCTTCAATGATGCAGCTGGTACCTTCTCTCCTGCTGGTGGTTCGCCTACAAAACGAGGCTGCAGTGATTATAATAAATGTGGTCGTGGCCATGGACAGTCCCATCTTGCATCACTTGTTTTAAATGTGGCTTTTCCAACGACAAAGTTGTTGTCTACCTTACTTAAGAAGATAACACATCTTTTCTTATCCATTCGTTTACTGTTATACACCTGAATGATCAAGTTGATCCGGCATGGTACCCAGATATTGGAGCAAGTAACCATATGATGGCTGATGCATCCATTTTTTAAGGTATGCATCCCTATACTGGAACTGATACCGTTATGGTTGGCAATGACCATGATTGATCAATATCTCATACTGGTCGTGTACCTATTCTTGATAGCTCTATTTCTATGGATCATGTCTTGTGCCTTATATCAAGAAGAATCTTCTCTATGTATCAGCTTACACGTGATAATGATTGTTATTTTATATTTCACTCATCCAGTTTTGTTATAAAGGACCGGAAGACGGGGACATCACTTTTTGAAGGCACATGTCGCCATGGACTTTATCCATTGCGTCCTCAACAGGGAACGTGATAGGTCCTCTAATAATGGTTTTCTAGTATATAAGCACTCTTATGATCTGTGGCATGCTTGTCTTGGTCATCCATTAAATAAAGTGCTTAATTTGTTATCTAATAAGTTGCAATTTTTTGTTGATCGTAACCATTTGTGTGAAAGCGGTCAGTTTGGTAAATAGTCTAAATTACCATTTGAACGGCGGACTACGTATGCAACAAAGTTTTTAGCTACTATTTATTGTAATGTTTGGGGCCCGACTCCCACAACTTCTGTTGATGGGTTTCGCTTTTATATGGTAGTTGTTGATAAGTCCTCTCATTTCACTTAGTTGTTTCCCTTACACCGAAAATTGGAAATGATAATTCATCTACAACATTTTATTGCACTGATGGAGAATTTATTTAATGCTTGTATCAAACTAATCCAAATTAATAGAGGCGGTGAATTATTTCCTTTGGGTTGTGTGATTATTTTCACTTCCGTGGTACTTTTCACAGGTTGTCTTACCCAAGTGTACAACAAAATGGGATTGCTGAGCGAAAGCATTGACATATCACAGAGATAAGACTCTCTTATATCACATGCCCATGCTCCTTGTGAATATGAGACATGTTTTTTCTACAACCTCTATTTGATAAACAAACTGCCAAGTTCATTTCTTGCTATACACAACCCGTATGAACTTGTATTTCAGTCACCGCCTGATTATTCCTAAGGGCATTCGCTTGTACATGTTATCCATGTCTCTCTTCATTTGGCCTAGACAAACTTCCATATAAAAGTAAATAGTGCATCTTTCTTGGCTATTGTACTCAACAGAAAGGATACAAATGTCTTGATCATGTGACTGATACATATTTATTTCTTAACATGTGATCGTTAATGAGGCATCATTTTCCTTCGGTGCTCCTCCAACATTCAAGCCTACCACCAAAGAACTGAGAGTTTGCCCCTTCCTATCCAAAGACCTATCCACCATCTTGTAGCTCAATGTGACCGCATCACTTTTGGTAGAACCAATTGCCTAACCAGAACCTCCATTGCCTTCCAATCAACACTCCTTGTCTCTTACGAGACTAGTTATTGCACCCTCAACTGTAATGGTGCCTTGTCCCTCATTGCACACATGTACCTGTGTAGGCGAGTCTCCCGTGATGACCCACCACTTCTGAATGATGTTCCCTCTTTGTCACCCTCTCGTACACACCCTAGTGACAAGGACCCAAGATAGCACTCGACTTTCTAAGGTGCTTTTTTCTTCAAGATGTCCTTTGTTCACATGCCTCACTGCCTACACTCATTTGCTTCTTTCACAGCAAGCACGAATGCGCGAGAACCCATATCCTTTACTGTTGCTAAAAAGGATCCCTTTGGTGAGCTGTTATACAAGAAGAAATTGAGACCCTTCTCAAGAATAGGACATGGTCTCTTGTCCCTCCTCCAGAAGGTGTTAATGTTATTGGTTGCAAGTGGGTCTTTAAAATCAAACTTAAGGTTGATGGAAGCGGTGAACGCTACAAGGCCCATGTTGTCGCAAAAGGATATACTCAACAACATAGCTTAGACTATGGTGAAACGTTTAGTCTTGTGGTTAAACCAAGATTTAGTCATCTCATTCTATCTCTTGCTATATCTTTGCAGTGGGATCGTCGGTAATTAGATGTTAAGAATGCCTTTCTTCAAGTCGATCTTCATGAGACTGTTTATGTCTCTCAACCACCCTGCTTCAAGGATATTTCTCACATTCACTATGTCTGCCAACTTCATAAGGCACTCTATGTCCTAAAGCAGACTCCACGTGCATGGTATTATAAGTTTAGTTCTTACACTTGTTAGCTTAGGTTTTCTATCTGCCCCTATAACGCTTCCCTATTCATTTATAAAGATGCTAGGGTTCTTATTTTCCTTCTTGTCTACATGGATGATATCATTATTACAGGCAATGACTCTCATTTTATTGGAATGTTAATTTGTTATAAAAGATCTTGGGACTCTCCATTATTTTCTCGGCATGCAGGTTCATCGCACATCCACAACTTTATTTCTCAATCAAACCAAATATGCAGCTAAGCTTTTTCAGAAATTTGGAGTGGATGGTTCTAAGCTTGTCTACTCACCTAGTATCCCTGGTTCTCATCTTCATGCTACTGATGGAGACCTTCTTCAAGATATATCTAGTTATCAACAACTTGTTGGGTCTCTTCAGTACCTTACTACGACGAGGCCTAACCTCTTTTATATTGTCAACCAGGTGTGCCAATATATGCAAGCTCCATGAACCTGTTATCTTATCGCTGCCAAGCATATTCTTCAATATGTTAAAGACAATTTAGTTTGGCTTATAGTTTAGACCGTCTCTTCATCTCTTACTTCATGGGTTCTTGGATCCTGATTGGGTTGGATGCCCTGATGACAAACAACCCCAACCTCCTCTCATGGGTTGCTAAGAAACAAGAAGTTTCATGGTCATGACTCATCGACGGAGTTTGATTGTCATGAACTATCCTCTCTACTTCAGAGGTTTTATGGTTTCTTCACTTGCTCTGCTCCATGAACATCAAGCCTTCTACCTCTCTAGTTCTCTGTTGTGACAATGTAAGTACTTTACATTTGGCTAAGAACTCAATCTTCCATCACTACAACAAGCATGTTGAGGTGGATGTTCATTTCATTCGTGACATTGTATCTAAAGGAGCAGTTCGGGCTTGTCACATGCCTAGCCCTTCTCAAGTTGCTGATTTTTTCACCAAAGCACTTCCCGTTCGAAGGTTGTTGATGCTTAGAGATAAGCTTAATGTGTGTCAACAACTCACTTAATCTTGAGGAGATGTTAGGATGAGGACCACCTCATCTATATTTGGAAGTTGTTGGCGCTGTTTGGATGAGGACCACGTCATCTATATTTGGTAAGTGCTAGATCATCTTATCTATATTTGGCATTTGCTATTGGCACTGCAATCACTCACAACTGCTGATTGACAATCAAGTGATTGCCGGTGTTATTTCACTTCAAGCCATATCCTACAATCAAGATCTTTGATTGAATATTTGATTTAGTAGAATCTACCTCGTTTAGAATGATTGCTTATAATTATGTATACTTGCCATATTCTGTATGTCTATAAATTGAGAATAGAACACAAAACAATTTAAGGGGAATTGATTTTTCAGAACATCAATGTAGACAAGTTTAAAGAGAAGCATGGCCCGATTATTGAGACGCTTTGGAAATGAAACACAAGTATGTTTTCCAAGTTAACAAGACTCACACTTAAGAGATGTGAAAGTAGTAAAACAAGGAACTATCTTTCCTAATTTAGAGAAACTAGGATAACAAACTACTGTGAAGAACAAGAAAATCAGTGGAGATGATAAAAGCCTTGAGATTCACGTCCTGTACCAATTGTTTTTCTCGTACCCCTGTCTTGTAAGATCACAGATTTATTAGAAAAAGTGAACAATTTAGAGTGTGGGTCATCTTACTTATGGAAAAAAGCTTAAACGGGCACTTAGGAACATATGGGGTGTTTGGTTCTTCGAGGTCACATGGAGGTCAAGGTGGTCATAGAAGTCATGGAAGTGAGAAGTCCAAGTTCCATAAGGATTTTGTACTTTATGGTGTTTGGTTGGACACCGAAGTGGTCTTAAAGTTTGCACTTCTGTATACTTCTAGTGTTTGTTTCACGGAAGTGAAACTATTGAAGTGTGGATCCAATCACTACTTTTGTAAACGGTGAGGTTACCCACAAAATTGGATTTTTTTAATATATTAGATTTTTTTATCTAATAAATATTATATTTATCTATTAGATATTTTTTTATCAATTAGTTTTATTCCAAAATAAGAAAACATCATATTGAAATCAGTTACTAACAAATAGCTTCTAAATATCTATTAGTTTTTTTATTTAATAGATATTTTGTTTAGCTTTTGGATATATATAAATTTTATTTATTAGATTTTTCAAATTAAAAAACATAATATAAATAAATCAAATAAGTTTTTTTATCAAAAATAAATAAATCGAATAAGTCATAGATATAAACAGATAAGCAACTTAAATATGTTCAAATAAGTCATAGATATAAACAGATAAGTAACTTAAATATGTTCAAATAAGTCATAGATATAAACATATAAATCAAATAAGTCATGGATATAAACACCCTCACATGAAGTCACGTGCTGGAAGTGGAGCTCCATAGAGGTGTCACATTCGACTTTTGGTCCCCACTTCAGTGAACCAAATACACCGAAGTGATGGAAGTGGGTCCATTTTCGTCACTTCGGTCCCCACCTTCGTGAACCAAACACCTCATAGAACACAAAGGTGAAAGGAAGAGTAATGTAGAAGTACTAGTAAGAGAGGAGGAAAGGTGTTTGCTACTAGATATATGATAAGAAGCTCCAAAGTCTAGGATCTATAGGCCAATAGAAGAAGACTGAGTAAAGAAAACAGTGGGATTACTAATTTGAGCAACAGAGGCAACAAAAGATGACTTAACTACCTGATACTGGAGGTACGCATCATAGTCATTTTTGGAAGCCATGATTACTTATTTAGAGGTTGATTTGTGTTTGGACCGAAGGGAGCTTAACAAAACGAGTTGTTAGTTATTGTTACAGTTAAAGGGAGGTGTGTGGCGGTGCTATGATGGTCATCGATGGCATAAACAGAGATGACAGTGGTTTTTGGATAGTTTGCGGCAAAGGTTGATGCTGAAGGAGACCGGATGCATTCCATGCATCGGCGCATGAGTGACTAGCAACGGTTGTTTGAGTGATGTGTGGGATGTTTTTTGGCAGTGACACTTTTGGGAAAAGACAGACCAACATCTGCTGGATCGGATTATGGGGTTACTAGCGAAAGTGGTTGCCAGAAGTTCGCTGGAAAAGTTGTTGGTGGTATCTATGTGGTGGTTGACGATCAAAGGACGTTGGAAATGACTGTAGGGTGATTGATAAAGAAGTACAATCACCAAGTGTTCGCCGGAATTAAGACACGACCTAACCAAAAAAAGGGGAAAAGGGAAGATAGATAACTAGGGTTTCTCGTATAGCTCTTATACCATGTGAAAGTGGAGCCAAGAGAAAAAGAGAAAAGAAACCTTTATAATGGGTAAATGTGTATTTAGGTTTTTGCATCCCATACTTAACTCATATATATACTAAACAAGGAGGGCTATATACTCCTAATTATACAATATGGGACTAAATAATAAAGAAAGACTTAGACTAAGTAAAGCTATACAATACAATCATATATTCAATAATGATTATTACTATAATATTATTTATAAGCATAATATGCATTCACAAGTATTTTCAATTGTACCATATACTCAGTTTATTCATGATTATTATGTTTTATATCTTGATCCATCTGAATATATGCATATGTCTGTATCTTCTAAATGCAGGAATACAAGTCATAAATGCTTACTCACATCATTGTTGTGCTTATGCATTCCATTCTTCTCAGGAACACTGTTACCGGTGATCCTCGTTGGTGTTGTACGTATCTTCTTGATCCATCTGATTCCTTATTTGTTGACGTAGGGGAAGCTTTTATCAAACAACAAATAAAAGGTATGTCTTTCATGTGAGAATGAGAACATTAAGTGTATTGTTGATATCATCATTCAATTAATTACAAGTTATAGAAGACTATTAAATTAATGCTGATAATGCTTTCCAAATAAGATTATTAATTTAAAGTTAATGATTATGTAAAGATATCCTTATTTAAGTATGTAATGCTAGAATATATGCTCTAACTAAATATGTTGGAATAATTGTATATAGAACTGTGAAGGCATATAATTTGATTAAGAAATTTAAACCAAGTTGCACTAGATAGTAGATTTAGAAAAGGATAAACCCCAGTTTTGGTCCCTGTACTTTGACCCAATGTTCATTTTCATCCTTGTACTTTATAAATCTTCAATACGGTCCCTGTAGGGTTTTTGTTCGAATTCGTCCCTAGTGCTGACGTGGCATCACATTTGGCTAGTATTTCTGATGTGGCGGCTTACGTGGCAAGGTTAGGATGACATGACATGACAAAATGGTTTTCTAATAAACTAATTTTTTAAAAGATGATGTGGCATGCTGACGTGGCATGCCACCTGGAATAATAAATCAACTGTATACAGTTTGTATGCTACCTGTGCTGCCACGTCAGTACTAAGGACGTATTTAAACAAAAACCTAAACTATAGGGACCATATCGAAGATTTTTAAAGTACAAGGACGAAAATGAACATTGGGTCAAAGTACAGGGACCAAAAATGGCTTTAATCCATATAGAAAATGTTATAGTTTATTTTGCAATCTAGGTGGCACGTTTTTCAGCTTGCTAAAGTCATGATTGTTATTTTGGTATACATGGCTAGTCGTTAATATATTACCTCATTATTTGAGGATTGTAAGAGACTAACATGGAAGTCCATCAAATACATGCATGTATGCAATTAATAAACCCTTCTCATGCAAGCAACTAATCATATATTTCACATGCAATCAATCAATTGCATGCAATCACTCCAATATAAGTAAGCCATCTTATGTGATCACTCCTAATAAGCAAGTTATTCCATGCAATCAATCTTATGGATATATGCAATCAATCCCATTTCCGCCGTTACCTATAACCTAGCAAAAATAGGATATTACTATATATACTACTATACTATTTAGAGGTGAGGTGGATTTCTCTGAACCTAGCTCGCAATCCTTTTGGGAAACCAACAAAGCTCGTATAGCATTCCTTAATCTCAGATTAAGAGTCAATCCTTCTTTTCCCCTCCAGGGTACTTTTTTAGGACTTTAGACTCAAACTCTTTTGATTAAGGACTCTAGCTGTTTTAAAGCTAGCAGTATATCAGTTTTACCTATTTTTTACGAAGTTAGAGCTATATTTTGGATGCAGGATGGAGTAAAAGGTTTAAGAGTTAAGGGATTTTTGGCTTAATACAAGATTTTCAGGAAGGGAAGACCTTTCCCTTATGAACCTTATCGCATCTTTGAGAAAAATACATGATAAATAAATTTCCAGTAATCTTTGGACTCTCTTATATGGATTCGTTCTTTTGTAGTCCTGTGGATTCTTCCTCAATAATTTTGTTTGATGCATGCTACAATTTATATCCAAAAACAATAACAAAAGAGAGGAGAGGAAAGGGGAAAATCGAGGACCTCGGCTAACGATCGAGGACCTCGCCTCGTTGGACCACGCGAAAGGAGTTGGGCTCGCCGGACCTCACGATCGAGGAGGTGGGCTCGCCGGACCACGCGATCGAGGAGAAACCCTCGCTGGGCTCGTCGCATGGTGAAAGGGAACAGACGGGGACTTAGGCACACTAGTGACACCACTTACGTGGGGTGGGGGTAAGACCGGATATAACCCAATTGGGTTTCACGTGGCGGACGTGTTGACGGCGATAAAAAAGAAATAAAAAAAAACGGATACTATTTTTATCGTATCATACACATATCCACGCGTGTTAGGGTTGTGTCTGTATCGCGGACGTGTCTGATATAGGTACCTGAACTAAGTTCAGGTGTCGGTACTTCCTAGCTTGCAATCAATCAGTTAATTGCCTGTAATCACTCCCATGCAAGTAAACCATCGCATGTGGTCACTCCCATGCGAGCAAGTCATGGCATGTAATCAATCTCATGCATGTGTTCTAAGCTATATAAATACTCATGTACATATTAATATCAATATACAAGAAAAACAAAAGTTTTGTCCTCTTACAAGGATATTATGTTTAAGACGGCCTTAATTATATCTTATTTCTAATGAACATATAATTGTGAAGATGAAGTTACAAGGAACACAAACATCCATGAATTGACTAGTGACTAGATGAATCTAGAGCTTGATTCTTTCATCTTTCCAACAACACAGTGCTGGTCATAGCAGACTAGGGATACATTGATAAACCTAAGTTATCCTTGTAAGATGGTTAAATTGTCACAGTCCATTTATCTAGATTCTTTGACCTTTTAAACTACTTTGAAATTGATTATTTTTAACTACAATATTGTCAACTTCTTTTCTGTTTTAACCGGGATCAATTTCATATGGATTCCCTCCATCTTAATATGCACTCTATTGACTACCATTAGAATTTCCAGTTTATTTGCTGAAAATTTTTCCTTGAGACGTTATGTCACTACATGTTCTATTGTTTTTTAGAACATTTGTTCTGCCTATCCTTATCCAATCCACAAGGTCATGCTGTGAGCAAAAGTTAGTTTGAGCTTTTATTGATGTCATAATACAGGGTGTCTTCTTCGCAAGTCACCTGCTTCCTATAATGAGTGGACAGAATCAATTATAAATAGTTTCTTGTGTTCAATTGGTTAAATTTCAACCATTAATTTATAATTGGATAATCTTTAAGCAACCTTCTAGTATGATGGAGCTCCTAGTACTAAGTTGAATAACATACAGAGTCTTCATAGGTTTTTATTTATCTATTTTTTAGGTCTAGTCTCATTTATATATATGTATATATATAAATCTAATCTAAATTGTACATTTAAATTATCTGATGACACAAATCCCAGGCACCAGTATAAATGGGGGCAATTTGGTCAAACATGTTAGGGAGACCGAACCAAAGAAGCTATAGGACCCTTTTTATCGATCAAACTTCAAGTTTCAAATGGACATTAAGGCAAAAATTATGGCAGTAATATCTAGCAGGTAGTTGGGTTGTAGCTTAAACATGTTTAACTGAATATTCTTAGAACTAATCAGATATTAGATATTGATAACAACAAATTATTTATGGATCAATATTTAAAAATACCATGTATTGGTGGTTAATTTAATGCTTTGTTTCTATTTGAAAATTTCTATTTAATTATGGTAATATTTTCATGAAAGTCTAAATGAATAAAGTATTTCATTATATTTTCCCTTTTTTTTGGTACATTTGAAGGTATCTCATTTGATGATCATGATTTGAATGTACTATTCTATCCTATTCCCTATATTAGTTGTCTCCATTGACATTAGAATAAATCATAGTTTGATTATAGTTGTATAAGTTTTTATTCTGGAATTTTAGAATAATATTTTCATAATTCATGTTATTTATCTGTTTTGACAAATTTTTTAGAAAAGTTGATCAGTTTCTTACATTTTCTACACTTTGAACTTTGCAGAATATGGGGATATAACTGATATCTACAATTGGTAATTCTCTTTCAGTTTCCTGAAATGAATTTTGTCTTAAAGCAGATTTAGCTTTTGAAATTTGCTAGAAGTATATTTTCTTGTGTCACCTGGTTTAAACTTAATTATGCAGATTAAAATATTTCTATTCTTTTGAAACATGTCTTTGATGTACTTGTTGATGTCACCTTAAGGTAATCTTAATTTGATATCTGCAAATAACTAAAAGCCTTTTTGAACCCATGCCGATATCATCTCCATGTGATTTATTATTTAAACACAATTACTATGCCAAATCTAGACCATTATATCAGGATTGAAAATGTTGGTGTAAATCCAATTTGGGGAGGTCGAGAGATGAGATGGAGAACCTGGCAGATGTGGTGGCAGAGGAGAAAATAATTGAAATAGGAAGTCAGGGATGAGATCATAGCATGGAAGGTGGATGGTCTGTCGGATGAAGGTGTAGGCTATTGTGATAATAGTTAGGACTGTGATGTGAGGCAAGAGTGAAGAAGCCCGATTCAGACTTTCAGTGTACCAGGGTCATAAATCCATGTACTTCACATTTGGATTCAAATCAATGTCTTCGTCCTTGTATTCTTTTATTGTCATTTGCTTTCAAAAGCTATGAAGCCCATTTTTTCTTCAAACCTGTGTCTAACTTGATGTTATAAATTTTATGAGGGTCTACAGAATAAAAATGCTTTGATGCCAATGGTTGAGTTGTCGGTAAAAGCTTCTAGACTTCTCTTTCATCTTGGGAGGACCAACATATTCGACACTGCATACATTCATTATCTCTTGCATTGGATTCATTAAGAATTATAAGAAGTTCCAGCAATCACGTGTTGCAAATTTAAAAATCAATTTTGATATGTGGAATTTGATAATAATTTCTCCCCCAAATTTTTGCAAACCTAAGTGGGTGGGTCTAGTGTCGTCACTATTTAGAGCTGCACACATTTTTGTTGAAATTATTAATCTCATTTAGGTTTTGTTCACATCTTACATTTTTTTTATTAAATATGGAGTCTCAACCTACCTTTCTTTTATATATAAACTTGGAGGAATGGTTTTCATTTGGTATAGGAAAGTGATATGGTTCACCATAATTGTTTTCTTCCATCAATTTGCGCCTGCATACAAGTTATATTATCTGTAATATGACATGGGGTTGTGCATGTAGTTAATTCTATAACTGCAAGAAACCATTCTGCAACTAGACTATTGTAAATTTTGTCAACTAAGATTTTCCATTTTGACAAAAGATTCCTCACGAGTTATATTTACTCCTCCAAAAATTATGTTTTTCTAGCATCACATAATTGCATATGTTTTTATCAAGGTTTATCTTCGTTTAAGTGTTATGCGTTAATTAGTCAGATAATAAATGTGGATTGATTGACTGAAATTGTGATGTTATACCTAGTGATACATTCAATGAAAATTCACCACCAACAGATGACCCATCATATATCTCATCACTTGGGGCTGCTGTTTATGAAGCCATGTCTAAAGGTGACAATAATGCAGTATGGCTAATGCAGGTATACGATGTCTTATTTTTACCTTCCATCATCGCAGTTGTTCTGTTTGTTATGCTTATTTTTTTCTCGAGGGAAGGTATAGGTGCTGAAGAAAGAAACAGAATGGGTGTGTTTGGTTCGGAATAAGTTTGGATTTTAGCCTTTTCAATGAAACACTGCCCGGGAAATAACTTAAGATGGGAATAACCCTTTTTCAAAATTTAATTAATTAAATAACTATAAGTATTAATTATTTTTAAAAATTCATTAACTATTAGTACACATTGATAATTAATTGGAAAACATAATTTTGATCACAAAATATTTATTTTAATTAGTGTTACTTAAGTCAAGTTTGGTCAATTACAAATAAAAGTTCTCAAAACTAAATTCAAAATTCAAAGCTCTTAGTCAACTTATCCCATCCCTAATGAGACACCAACAATATGACTCAAGCAACCGAATGAATTGAGTCGATGTATAAGAATGCATTTTGCATTGGTAAATTGACAACAAAGAACCAACATTTGTTTTAGATTTATACTTTTTATAGGGTAAACAAAATTGATTAGATTTGTGAAGGGTAGAAGGGAGACCCTTTGATGACAATATGTAAGTAGATTATGTCTTCTTACGTCTAACTTTGTATTTATACTATGTGAGAAGGCTATGTACAGGCTGTATTCAACCATAGTTGTTGGAAAGTTTGAATGATTCGACTGAGATATTGCCGAGATCCTAAGAGATTTCCTAGCTTATTACCAGATTTGTATATTGTTGTAAATTAGCTTTACAACTGTAGTAGTTATCTTATCTTATCCCTAATTTTAGGGATTATATTATCAATAAGTAGGAAACTTGTAAACATCTACTTTTGAAATGATAAAATAAGAATAGTAGAGAATCATTTATATCTCTGAGTTTGTATGGTATCAGAGCCAAGCTTTAAGGCCTATTCTTCTCCTAAATCATGTATAATATTTCATCCAAGTCCATCCCTGTTACTTGCTTAAAAATCACATAAATCAAGTTCACTGGTTCTGATTCTCATCCTGCCCAAATAACTGGTATTCGGCTGTATAGGGACAATTTTCTGTGTTGGTCGCAGTCTGTTCGAATGTATATTTGATGTAGGGGAAAGATAGGATATCTGACTGGAGAAAAGCAAGCCCTGGTGAAGGAAGATTCGATGTATGCTACCTGGGATGCAGAGAATTCCATGGTTATGGCATACTTATGAATGCTATGGATGAAGACACTAGCTTCAACTGTATGTGTTAACTACGAAAGAATTCTGGGAAAATGTAAGTCAAATGTATTTTGATCTAGGCAATCAGTCTCAAATTTATGAATTACAATTGCAACTCAGTGAGGTTCGGCAGGGAGGAAACAATCTTACTAAGTATTTCAATATCCTTAAAAGGCTATAGCAGGATTTGGATATGTTTAATGATTATGAATGGAAAAATCTTTTAATCATAACAAGAAAACCGTGAAGAGCAACCGGATTTTCAAATTTCTTGCTGGCCTTAATATAGAATTTGATGAAGTGAGAGGAAGGAAAGCTGACCGATAGCCTCTTCCCTCAATTAGTGAAGTTTTTTTAGAAGTTAAGAGAAAGGAGAGCTTCAGGTGTGTTATGCTAAGTAGAAAAGGGGTTGTTGGTTCAATTGAGAATTCTACTCTTATGTCTTTTGATGCTACTGCCAACCGAACATATAACAACCTGCGAAGGTCAGATGAAAAACCTCGAATATGGTGTGACTATTATAACAAACCATGTCATACTCAAGAAACCTATTGGAAAATCCATGAGAAACCAACAAATTGGAAAAGTAACAAATCCGGTGAAAGAACAAACAATGTGACATCCTTTGCTAATGAGGTTGAGATAACTCCATTCAGAAAAAAATAAAATAAAGTAAAATAAAACAAAAACAAATGGGCCACCTTCTCAAACTACTAAGGTCCAATTCACTAACTGTCATTCCTAGTGGTTCTCTTGCTCAAACAGGTAATATTTCTGGTGCCTTTCCTAGCTGTTTAACTTCTGCTCCATGGATTATTGATTGCAGTGCATTTGATCATATGACCAACCTTTATCTCGCCTATTTAACTCTTATTCATCTTGTTCTAACGATTTAAGATTTAGGATTGCAGATGACAATTTATCACCTATTACAAGAAAAGGTTTGATAAAATTCTCTGAAAATATTGATTTAAATCTATTCTTCATGTCCCTAACCTTTCCTCTAAACTTTTGTCTATGAGTAAATTATCCAAAGATTCTAATTGTCTTGTCACATTCTTTGATTCTCATTGTGAATTTTAAGAACGGAGCTTTGGGATGATGATTGGCAGTACTAGGATGATAGATGGTCTTTACTATTTTGATATCAATTCCTTCAATAATAAATAAGCTCAAGGCTTGAGTAGTAGTATCAGTTCACTTTCTGTTCATGAGTAAATTATGCTTTGGTATTTTAGATTAAGATATCCTAGTTTTCCTTATCTAAGACAATTATTTCCTGATTTATTTAAAAATTTGAATTGTTCCTCTTTTCAGCGTGAGAGTTGTCATTTATCAAAAAACCATCAAGTTCCGTATGTTTCAAAACCTTACAGTTCCTCAAAACCTTTTTATTTGGTTTATAGTGATGTTCGGGGACCATCAAAGATTACTACTTTATCCGAAAAAAAAAAATAGTTTGACTTATATAGATGACCATACTCGGTTATGTTGGGTGTATTTGATGAGTGAAAAATCTAAGGTAGAAATTTTAAAAATTTCTACAATATGGCTAAAAATCAATTTCAAACAAAAATTAGTATTTACGTAGGGATAATAACAGAATATTTTAACCAATGTTTAAGTAATTTTTTGAAAGAAAAAAGGTATCCAACACTAATCCACTTGTCGGGATACACCTCAACAAAATGGTATTGCATAGAGAAAAAATCACCATTTACTTGAAGTAGGTCGGGCCATAATATTTTCAATGTATGTGCCTAAAGATTTATAGGGAGAAGCTATTTTAACATCTTATTTAATCAATAGAATGCCTACCCGAGTTTTAAAATATACAACACCTTTGAAATGTCTTAATGTAACATTCCCAAAGGCTAGGTTATCTTTAGATTCACCTTTAAAGGTGTTTGGCAACTTTGTATTGTTCATATACATAATCATCTTCGGTCTAAGTTAGATCCTAAAGCAGAAAAGTGTGCTCATAGGGTATGCTCCAAATAAAAAGGGTATAAGTGTTGTAACCCAAAAACTAGGAAAATTCATGTAAGCATGGATGTCTCTTTTCTGGAAAATCAACCTTATTTTAGCCAAATCTACTCCAAGGGGAGAATGAGAAAAAAGAAGCTTAATTTTGGAAAACATTTTTTCCGCTACCTAATCCTAATTTTCTTCCTGAAATAACTAACGAAGAAATAGTTGTTTTAAATAATGAAAATGCAGAAGATTCTGATATGACTTTGCCAAGTATAAATGTTCCAAAATTAGGGAGAGAAATACTTCGAAACAATCATAATGATCCTACTTCTGAGCTTCGGGTTTATACTAGAAGAAATGTCCATCATAGTAAAGATCAATCTATAATTCCAGTATATGCTTAATCATTATCTCCAAGAACTAGTCCTTTAAATACTTAGGGGCTGTTTGGTTCAAGTTTTGGGATATTACCATGGGAATGTGACATTCCTGGGGATGTAGTCGGGAATGCTACATTCCCGGGAATGTTGTGGGAATGTTGCATTACCATGTTTGGTTCATATTTGCTTGGTGGGAATGTTGGATAAGTTGGGAATGTGCATTCCCACCACATTCCCACTGCTACAGTAACCAAACGGGGGAATGTGATCACATTCCCACCACATTCCCAGGAATGTGAGCTGCCCCTTCTACTATTCTACATCCTAATGTTTTCTCATACCTTAATGTTCCTATAGCTCTTAGGAAAAAGTCAAACTTGAACCAAACATCCTATTGCTAGATAACTGTCATCTCATACGCTTTCGAGTAACCACAAGGCATTTACTTCTAAAATCTCTCATATACTTGTTCTAAGAACTATTCAAGAAGCACTAGATCATCCGGATTGGAAGCAAGCAGTTTTGGAAGCGATGAATGCTCTTTAAGATAATGACACTTGGGAAATTATTGATTTATCAAGGGAAGAGAAGACTTTAGGTTGTTAATAGGTGTTTGCTGTCAAATACAAGGCTGATGGCAATATAGAGAGATACAAGTCAAGGCTTGTGGCGAAGGGTTTTACACATACCAATGGGATTGACTACCAAGAAACTTTTGCTCCGGTAGCTAAGACTAACGAGAATGAATGGTTACCGTCTTGTAGAAAATTTAATTGATCCTAACCAAAAACTAGGAGATAGTAAATGTGATCCCATGGATATATCTCGATATCGGAGATTGGTTGGTAAGCTCATTTACTTGTCCCACACATGTCCTAATATTGCATTTATAGTAAGCCTTGTGAGTTAGTTTATGCATTCCCTTTATGAAGAACACCTTGAAGTTGTGTATCGAATTCTGAGGTACTTGAAGAGCTCTCCAGGAAAAGGGTTATTATTCAAGAAAAATGAGCAACGGAGTATTGAGGTGTACACTGACGCAGATCGGATAGGTTCAGTCACTGATAGGAAATCAACATCAGGATATTGTACCTTTGTATGGGGAAACTTAGTGATGTGGAGAAGTAAGAAACAAAGTGTTGTTTCCAAGAGTAGTGCAGCAAGTCAATGACTCATTTAGTTTGTGAGATGATATGTGGTTGAAACAAGCTTTGGAAGAGCTAAAGAGCACTATGACCATGCCAATGAAATTGTATTGCGACAACAAGGCGGTTATCAACATTGCACATTATCGGAAACATAGAGAAAATGGTAGAAAATAGAGTGAAGAAAAGCCTTAAATCTTTCTTATTCACTTAAGCAACAAGTACATGGTCTTAAATAGAAAAGCTACATGAGAAAAAATAAAGTAACAAATAAATAAGGTAACAAAAATAAGGAAACTAACAATTAGGAAATAAACTAAATAAGGAAACTAACAATCAGCAAATAAATCCCTGATTTTAGGAAAGAAAATAAATCTTTGATTTTCCTACACTTCCCCTCAAGTTGGTGCATAGATATCAATCATGCCTAACTTGCTTATTAATGCTCAAAGTTGGATCTTGCAAGACCCTTAGTCAAGATATCAGTCGTTTGTTGATTAGACGGCATAAATGGCAAGTAAATAATTCCGGCATCAAGTTTCTCCTTAATAAAATGACGATCGATCTTAATGTGCTTTGTTCTATCATGTTGGACAGGATTATGAGCAATGCTTATTGCAACCTTACTATCACAATACAACTTCAACGGAAGCTTCACATTCTTTTTGAGCTCTTCGAGAATTCTGTAAATCCATAACACTTCACAAATTCCTTGAGCCATAGCTCTAAACTCAGCTTCCGTACTACTTCTAGCTATAACACCTTGCTTCTTGCTTCTCCATGTTACCAGGTTTCTCCACACAAAGGTGCAATATCCTGAAGTGGATCTTCTGTCAATAACTGATCATGCCCAATCTGCATCAGTAAATACATCAATACTCCTTTGGTTAGTCTTTCTAAAAAATAGACCTTTCCTAGGGGTAGTCTTCAAGTATCTTAGAATTCGGTAGACAACCTCAAGGTGCTCTTCATAAGGAGAGTGCATAAACTGACTAACAGCACTTACTAAAAAAGCAATGTCTGGCTGAGTATGAGACAGATAAATTAGTTTACCAACTAATCTCTAGTATCTACTAGTATCAACGGGAACACTTTCTTCCTCCCAAAGTTTCACATTGGGATCCATGGGAGTGTCGGCCGGTCTGCAACCGCTCATACATGTTTCCTCCAAATGATCAAGGATGTATTTTCGCTGGAAGACAACAATCCCCTTCTTTGAATAGACGACCTCCATACCAAAGAAATACCTCAGTACTCCTAAATCTTTGATCTCAAATTCTGCTGCTAATCTCTTCTTCATCCTCTTCATTTCTACCACGTCATCACCTATAAGAATGATATCATCAATATAAACTATTAATGCAACAACCTTTCCTGCAGAGGAAAATTTGTTGAACAAGGTATGGTCTGCTTGTCCCTAAGAGTATCCTTGTTTCCCGACTGACTGAGTGAACTTTTCAAACCACGCCCTTGGAGACTGCTTGAGACCATATAGGGATTTTCTTAGCTTGCACACCTTTGAACCAAATCTTTCCTTAATCCATGTATACCTTTTCTTCCAAGTCACCATTAAAGCATTCTTCAAGTCTAGTTGCTGCAAAAGCCAATCCAAATTAGCAGTAAGGGATAAAAGTATTCTAACAGTATTCAACTTTGCAAATGGAGCAAAGGTCTCTAAGTAGTCTATACCATAGGTCTGAGTAAATCCTTTAGCCACCAATCTTGCCTTGTATCTCTCCACAGAACCATTGGAATTGTACTTCACAGTGAAGACCCACTTACAGCCTACAGTAGTCTTTCCAGCGGGTAATACCATAACACTCAAAGTGTTGTTCTTCTCAAGAACCCTTATCTCCTCAAGAACAACCTCCTTCCACTTTGGAACTTTTAGAACCTCCTGTACATTTTTAGGAATTTCTACACTGGACAATTGAGAGCTAAACGCAACAAGAGATGAAGACAAGTTTGAATATGACACAAATTTTGACAAAGGGTATTTTATACAAGACCTAACACCTTTCCGAAGTGCTATTGGGATATCAACTTTGGAAGACTCGGAAGACTCAACTTGACTACTATATTTAGAAGGAAACTCACATGTATTGGATTCAAGTGCTGGATTTTCCCTCGGCTCGGAATCATGGTTGTGCTGTAGAGTTGATTCATCTTCTCTTTTCCTATGATTCTTCTTCAAGTACACCATTCCCTTCTAAGTTTGATCACTGTCTTTGAATTTGCTATTTGTCTCTTTGCAAGAGTCATCATGTTGTGGCATTAAAGTTGGTTCTTCCTTATTTTCAGTTTTTAAAGGTTACTTTTCACAATTTTTATTTAAAAATGTTTCACAATTTTTGTTTAAAAATATAGACCTAGCTTCAGTAGAAACATCACTCATAATAAGAGGAGCCTCAAAAAATGATCTTGGGCCTTTTACTTTTGGTGTCATAGTACAAGTCTCAAACACATTATCTGAAAGAAACACATCTCCTAAATCAAATGAATCTTCCCTTAAACTCTTCCCTTGAAGATGAATATCCTTAAAAAAAAGGATGTTTTTCAAAAAAATGTGACATCCATAGTTACAAACACCTTTTTTGATATTAGATCAAAATATTTATAGCCTTTTGTGTTGGAGAGTAACCGATGAAAACACATTTCCTTGCACGTAGTTTAATTTTTCCTATTTTTCTATGTTCATGAACTTTTTAAAGGTAGATCAGCTGAAAGACGTGCAGTAGGAAAATATTTTGTGAAAGTATGGAAAGGGGTTTGAAATTTCAAAAATTTGGATGGCATTCGGTTAATTAAGTATGCAGCAGTTTAAACAACCTCTTCCCACAAATACCTAGGAACTTTAGTTGAAAAAAGTAATGCACGAGTTACTTCTAGTTGATGTTTGTTTTTTCTCTTAGCAATACCATTCTGTTGAGGTGTGTCAATGCAAGAACTCTGATGAATTATTCCTTTTTCAAGAAAATTTTTTCCTTGGATCATATTAAAGTATTCCTTTCCATTATCACTTCTGAAGACTTGTATGTTAGTTTGAAATTGTGTTTACACTATTTAGAAAAACATTTTGAAAACTTGTTCAGCCTCTGACTTTTCTTTTAATAAATACACCCAACAAAGTCTAGTATAATCATCTGTAAATGTAATGAACCACTTTTTGTTAGAAGATGTACTTATTTTACTAGGACAAACCTTTTTGAGATAATTACTAAGGAGAGCTATTGTCAGATAATTTCCTTTTTGAGATATAGAACAAAAAAAAGTTTTTTAAGACTCGAGGAGTTTGTAAAGTTGGTCTATTTGTTCCTTGGTGAAGGGAAACGATCTTGAAAGAGACTATTTCTCTTGATCCGAGACACTTGCCTAAAGTACACGAACCTTGCTTCTAGTTTTCTTCTTCCAGTTTTGAGGCTTGTCCTGAATCTTCCAGCACATTTCACATGTATGCCATGGGCTTTTGCAATGATTGCACCATGGTTGTTCAGTTCTCCGCAGATTCTAGTTTGCCATGAAGGAAGAAGAGAGAATCCCTAGATCATCGAACCTAGGGTTCTGATACCATGTCAGAAATAGAGAGAAGAGGGAAGTAAATAGAGTGGAGAAAAGCCTCAAATCTTTCTTATTCTCTTAAGCAACAAGTACATGATCTTAAATAGAAAAGCTACTTGGGGAAAAACAAGGTAACAAAGAAATCAGGTAACAAAAATAAGGTAATAGAAAAATAAGGAAACTAATAATTAGAAAATAAACTAAATAAGGAAACTAACAATTAGGAAATAAATCCTTGATTTTAGGAAAGGAAATAAATCCCTGATTTTCCTACAATTATATTATAAAAAATAATAATTTTAAGTATTATTTTTAATTTTTAACTTGAAAAACAGGATGGGGATATAATGTGGCTGAGGAACCCTACCAGTAAATTCCCGGGCAGTGCTCATCTGACAATAAGTAATGACTACTATAATGGCAATCCTTGGGATAAGGACTTGGCAAACAATGACTTCCTCTGTTAAATCAAATGCTTTCATTATAGAGTTCTACAGGTATTTGTACATGGCCTATAGGAGAGAGGCTTAAGAGGACTTTTTAATGCTTTCATGGTTTGGATTTGGTGAGGGACCTTTCTTCCGCTAGGAGATTGGAACTTGGAGTGAGGAGTAGGAGAATCTTGCTAGGAGATTGGAACTTGGAGTGAGAATCGACAGCCAACTAAGAGGTGGCTAAGAGAGAGAATAAGAACCAGGAGCTGGCTTTGGAAAAACCGTTTTGCTCCATGCTCCATAAAGGCCAAAACTCTATTCTCTATTGCAAAACAACTAGGGGTTTGCTTGTATACCATTTGATCCAAATTAGCCAATCAGAACCTTAAGTTACCCAATTGTGGTCGAGATCCTTCAATTTTTCCAAAATCTGAAATTAGGTTATGCTCTCAGTTTGGCCCTGATCAAGTCTGAACTGATTCTGCCAACCTGGGTTGGCCCATGCCCTTAGATTTTCTCTATGCAAATGTTGGATATTGAATTATCTATTGCATTACATAATATGGTACACAAATTGTCTTTTAGTCTTGAATGACAAATGCATAAAAAAGATGCCATGTTTTATTCTTTAGCAAGATCGTATGGATATACAAGCCTTATTTCTTGCTCTTTATAAGCGAAATGGCTATTCTTCATTCTACAAAAAATATTATATTTTTCTTTCCCAATGAGCTTTTACTGTGAATTATTATTTTGTAATATATTATGCATATTTTTTATGACCATTTCTTACTTGCAGGGTTGGTTATTTTCATCCGATGCAACATTCTGGAAACCACCTCAAATGAAAGTATGCAACCTTTGATATTGTTTTACTGTTATGCGTAATCATTTGCCTGCCTTCAAGGAATATCTCATTTTGTTGATCTTTATATTCATCTAACTTTAACAAACTCTAATAACCAAATATACATTATTTCTTATTATGGTGTGCAATTTGCAATCTGATGCAACTTCATTGTCCTTGACTCATTCAGGATTGGGCGATGGATTTGAGAGTGGGGATATGAAGGTATTATGAGAGATTGGGATGATTTAGTGTTGGTTTAAATGAAGAGAATCCTTGGGCATTTTAGGAGTCTTGAGAAAGTCATAACAAAGAATCAGTAGGAGCCAACTGTAAAATGTGGAATTACAGTGATCGAAACAAAGAAATAACAAATTTGAATCTGGAACAAAATCAAAGGGTTTGAAGTTTTTTTTATTTTTGATGAAAAGAGCTACCTGGTAGCTATATATTGAGTAGAAAAATAAAGTTACACATCAAACAGGTGTAAGCCCAGCCATCAGCAAGGAGACCAAAATATTACAACCTTGAACCCAAAGTTAAACAGATAATAACAGGACTAAACATGTTCAAACCCCGGTGAGAAACAGTGGGAGAGGTAGAGAAGATAACGATCAACCCCCCTTCCCTCCGGCTATCGTTCTACCCTTCTTTTTGACTGCCGACAAAAACTGTACCCCCTTACGAGCACGGGATTCTTTCCGCAAACATTTTTGGAGCTCCCAAAGTGTACGATCTTCCTCTAAATCCTCCAAGTACTCACAGTCGCTCATTGAGTAGTCCGAGAACACTGAGGAAACTTGGTTAGCTTTGAGAGCCTCCTCAACCCGATTTACTACCATCTGGTGCCCTTCACTAGAACTCTCCGCCCTCTGACATGCCGAAGACATTAAGAGTAATGGAGGAGATGAACAAGCTCTTGGTAAGGATAGAGCCCGGGCTCCTCCTTTCTTCTTCTGAATCCCTGGAAAGGAGCAACCAATCTCTAAGGGCTTATGTTTAGGAAAACCTCTAGCTGACCCTATCAAGACCTGTTTCCTTTTGACCCTTTTTCAACACCAGCCTTCCCATATTTGCCCGTTTGAGCCGCATTACGAGGAGGGGAAACGTCTCTCTGCGCGACAAGATCCATTGCACTGATGTCATGGTCTACCCGAATAGGTAGGGCAACGTGACGAGCGGGAGGCTGATGTGACGTTGCCCCTCGGCCTCGTTGTCTCCCCCCCTCGTGTCAGCCATGTGTACTTCGCAGCGTCCACGTGTTGGCCATCAAATCCACCAGTCATTTCATCGCCAGTATTCACAGCCTGTGGCACGTGCGGAGCACACAAAGCAGCACCCCGAGCACCTCCACGCCCCCGGCCGCGACCCCGCCGACGTCTAGCAAGACACGATCCATATCCAGGCTCCTCCTCCTGCGCTATTTCTTCCGGCGGGGTCGGACATCTGGGATCCTTTTCCCTGACCAGCCTCATCTCAGGTGTTTCCTATTGTACCTTGTCGTTAGTGTTCTGCTCAAACCTGCTGCTGGAGTAAGCCCCTGGAGAAGGGCCACCAGAGCCAGTCCCTTGCCGGCTGCTACAAGCACTGGTCTCGTATCCCACCAGACCGCATGAGTAGCAGAATGTTGGTATCTTTTTGTACTGCACCATTACAAACATTTGTTTCTCCCCGTCCTCCAACCAAAAACCCCATTTCAGCGGAAGCGCCAAATCAATCTCCAGACAGACCCTAGCAAACTTGGTCTTTGAGAGGGACTCAGTATAATCATCAATCTTGAGGAGCTTCCCGAGCTGCTCTGTCAAGGACTCCAATGATTTCATGTCCCAGTGATCAACCGGAAGATTGTACAGCTGAATCCAGACCATAGTTTTCGAGAGCTTTGTAAATGCAGGTTCAAAATTAGGCTGCCATGGCACCAATTGTAATGTCATGCCATTGACTGTCCAGGGACCGTCAAAGAGAAGTCGTTGTTTAACCTCATCCGATTCATAGCGAATCAGAAGGATTCCATTAGGCATATCCGAAATGTGAACTGAGCCAAGGGAGCTCCACCTCCGCAAGAGGGACATCTTAACATACTCAAACGCAGGGGATTTACCAAATAATTTCCCATACAACGCATGTTGAAACCTTATCTTAGCTCGGAGGTTGCTCTCCGCATCAACCCGAAAGGTATCAGTAACCGTGGACTTAAGCTTTTCCAGTGTAGCACTGTCTATAGGAAAGGAGGACACCCGCTGTCTGTGACCGTCCCCCACTATCTCTGCCCAGGAGGGCGTCGGGGGAGGTTCCCCAACTTCCACCTCCATAACTTTCCCTAGACGGCAACAACTAGATTTTAAAAAGGGGTTTGAAGTTAGTGAAAAGAAATCTATTATGATCTTTCCAGAAAGAAGAGCAATAATAATGTCTGTACAGACTCTGGAAAACTATTTATACTAGGGTTATCACATCTTCTAATCTGAGCCCTACATTATAAATTATTCTAATGTAAATCTCAACCAGGCCAAAACTGGTTAAGAAATATCCAATGCCATCAGCCATGATATAGACTGTACCTGTTAAGTTTAATAGGTTCACATGCTGGCAAGTGACAGCTGAACTAGGCTTGTGTATGCAGAAAGAAACCAAGGTGTTGCTCACAATTCCAGCCTTGCACCTTGTACTTTAAAAATGATAATTTTGACAGAATACGCAATAGATGCTAGGTTCTCCGGCATAGTTCTTGATATGATTTACAAGTTCTTTTGGAAGATAAAGAACCATTAGGAACTGCCATGGCACATCGGCACCTTTTGCTTTTCATCTATTATGCAAGCGGGCATGATGATGGCAGTATTAGTTAGTTACTTAAACGTAAGTAGGCTAGGTTTTCCCTCTCAGCTCCATTCACTTTACTAGGTACTATAGGAGAGATAACTCTAGTGTGGGAAATGCTCTTTCCTGATGTTATCTGCTTCACATTAACTAGGCACATGGGTCCTTGTTTACCATGAATTTGATGGTTAAATTTATTTAAAGGTGATAACAAAACAAAATTTCATCTTGTCTACGATTTGCTGGAAACCTTTCTTGTGAACTTCTATCCCTTTGCTTGTAATAAACATTTTTCTCTGTCTCATACTGGTTGATGTTTCTGACTGCAATGTACTGCATACCCTTAAGCTACATTTAACAACTAGATGTGCATTATCTTTTTAAGTTACGTTGCATCATTGTGATCTAGCTGATGACTTGGAATGCCTATGTCCAGTACTTGACACAGATAGAAATGAAGTTTTCTTTCATACCGTTATTGAATTGTTCAGTAGCAGAATATTTAATTGATTTCATCTTTAAGACTCAAATCTTTAAAATATCGTGAAAGCTAGTGTTTAATAAGGTTAAAGAAGCAAAGTTGCATCTAGAATTTTTTGTTCTTGGAATATTGCATCCGAGAGGGCTGTAAGTTATTATGCATATATAACTATTATTCATATCTTCTTGTAATTAGAACCATTATTATTTTCACCATTTACGTATGCCCATATGTTTATTATTGGTTTTTCAGGCACTTTTGCATTCTGTTCCTATTGGAAAGATGATTGTTCTTGACCTATTTGCGGATGTCAAACCGATATGGAAAAAGTCTTCTCAATTTTATGGTGTTCCTTATGTTTGGTATTTCTTTATTACCTTGCAAGCATCTTACTTGGCTATCATATATTGCTTCATTTTAACATTGTTGAGTTCCATTTTTATGTTGAAATTGCTTGACTTGTATATCCTATTCACATTTAAGATGAATGATCTTATCAATGCAAAAGAAACTCACAATTTTGCTTTTTCTTTAGTTGGTAAATGAGTGAATAATTTCCTAGGGAAATCAAGGATAGTTGCATTGACACTTGCATCTTTTAGGTGCATGCTACACAATTTTGGTGGAAACATTGAAATGTATGGAATACTCGATGCAATTTCGTCAGGTCCGATTGATGCTCATGTCAGCAAAAATTCAACCATGGTATGGAAAGTACATTTTATTGTATTTCCTGATATTGAAATCATTTGTTTACAGAAGCCTGAAAAAATGATTGTTAAAATGGATGGTCGAATCCAATTGAAGCTTCTGAAGAAACATAGTAGGATTTAAGGTACCCAACTATGAGTAAGAGAAGCTCTTGTTCTAACAATGGTACGGGAATTCTAAAACATAGTTTGCAACTATCACAGGCAGTGGTATCACACCAAGAGATCATGTGATTGAACAAATGTAGATTATTAGAATCCATTTGAAATTTCTAAGGTAGCATATTAGGATATAAGCCATCCAACTATAACTACAATAATTGCAGGTTGCAAAACTGGTAATATTATTTTCTGAAACTAAAATTAATTTGCAACTATCCTAGGCAATATCACACCAGAAAATAGCAAAGAAATTGGATATCTTTTATCTTATAATAAGCAGTATCGCATAAAAAATTAGTCTTAGTCATGAGTGATGGCATTTTGGTGTTCCCTATGCACCATCAACTGCACATATTGTAGCATCGTCTCAGGACGTATGATAATTCACGATCATGTGTTCTGGTATTCTTGCAAATTATGTGGGCTGGCACTTTTACTTGACATGGTTTAGGTTTAGAAGTTGTCTAAAGGTTAAACTTTTGTTTCGATGAATTTAAGTATAAGGGGTAGTTTTGTAATTTCAGATTTTGACCTATAAAAATGTGCCAAATTTGGTGGGTTTCTTTTGAGTTTTATCAAGTCTAGAAGTTTAGTTTCTAGTTATAAGTTTTATCATGTTCACTTGATTATCGAGTTTATTTGAATTTGAACTTTGCTTGAATAAAGTCTCCAACCTCTACAAAAGAGAGGAATATTTTCTTACAAGGCAGCAAGGATACTCTCTAACTTTTGAGGTTGTGAATGGCTTCTCCTAATTATGATTGATTATATCCTATATGTGTGTTTCCCTAGGTCATCTTGCATCAAATGTGCTTTTCTTTAAATGAGTGGGACATGTTTTAAGTAGGCATGAGAATGTGCATTAATTATCACCCTTGACATATTGTTGACTTGTAATTTGTTGAACTTTGTCAGAAGAGAAGTTCTACTAGATTTGATAGTTTTGAAGTGCCATTTGTGGATTTCATCTTGAGGGTTTTAATAAGTGTTAGTCTCAGATTGGATCCATTAGAAAGAATGGATTTTTTTTTTCCTTCACAACCACTGATGAAGGATTCTTTGAAAGTTAAGGATTAGTAATCCTCTTATGCCGTAAAAGGAGAAGAGAGGCTGGAATGCCTACAGACGTCTGTCTATGTTATGGAGCATTGCTATGGACTAGAGCTATTTTATGTTTTGCAGAACAATTTGCAGAAATGTGGGTTTGCACTCTGGGCACATCTTTCAAAGTGTCATAGGTTATTCACAAACTACCACTTTTCATTTTCTTTTCTCAGGTTGGTGTTGGTATGTGCATGGAAGGAATTGAGCAGAACCCTGTTGTCTACGAGTTAATGTCTGAAATGGCGTTCCGTAGTGAAAGAGTTCAACTCGAGGTAAAATTTCATTTCAGATTTTCAGTATTACACAGTAATTAATCCTTGTAAAAGACTAGAAATGGGATGGACAGTATGCTTCATGTGATGGTTGTCATTGGATAACTCTAAGCATAAGTAAATTATAATCTAATTTCTCATTGTACAGTGGCTAGTTAAAGATAATCCATCAATTGTTGAGTTCCCATATTGGTTACCTTGATAAATTTGGATTTGAATCCGTAAGTTTTGGTCTCTTATCCTACCAGCATAAGCTTTTGGGTTGAATTGAGCCTAGGTAATTTATGTTTGGTATGCATCTAATAATTAACAGTTAATTCAGACTAAAACAGAGAGGGACATTGAAGCCTGGGATGAGGCATGCAATAACATTCAACCCCTTTTGTGCAAGGTTTTCATAGAGGATGAGACAATGGAGATTTCAGTCCAGTGAAGTGAGCATGATTGAGATACAAGAATAAATAAGGACTCAAAGACTGTATTAGGGTCAAATCTCAGCATATATGTTGGTCTCTGTTGAAGACTTGACTGCTGGGCTATACTGGCAGAAAAAAAAAATGAAGTAAAAGGAGAGGGACAGATTGATGCATACATGTGTGCGCACAATCTGATTGGTGGGCATCAAGGGTTGTGATGGTGATCCATAGGTTGAGATATCTTGTTCTTGTGCGTAGGCACCACACAAAGAAACTCTTGGTTTTTCATAAGGAAACTTGTTGTGGCCAAGCCCAAGTTTGGCCACCAAAATAATAGTAGATTACACAAGACTATGCAAAATGGAGCTGAAAAGCTGAAAGGATACTTTACCAACTGACTAATTGGACAATGATGAACTCCAAGATGTCCTTATCTTTATATAAGGTGGTTTTGTAAAAGATTTCTGCTAGATATAATGCTGAGACTTGTGGCTTGAAATTGGACTCTTTAGCAGCTAGGGTTTCTCAACTTTGGTTGCTTCCAAACTTAAACTGAAAGAAAACCTAATTGACATATTTTATTTTGTACCTTTGATGTAAGAAGGGCAATTATTTCACAAGTTCAAAGAACTAAATGTGGAAACCTAAAATCAAGCTTGTCAACCCTATTCTTGGATTAGTTCAGCCAAATCTTTGACTGAGCTGGTTTGGATCTTCTTGTGCCATGGCTGGCCACCTCATCATAAGTCCTCTTGAGTGTCTCTCCATCATCATTTTGTGTCTCTTGATGCACATTAAGTGGTCCATCCGACCCTAATATGGACTCTTGGTTCTGTTTGAACCATTATGGTTGAATCTTCTTCCACAGTCAGCTTTTTCTTGCACTCTTTTCTTGTAGGGTTTATATCTTGGTTTAAAGCCATCTGTCATCCTTGAACTTTATCATATTGGTCAATTTTGTCCCTGTATTTTTAAAATGCTCAATACGGTCCTTATAATCTGCATTTTCTGTCAAATACAGTCCCTATTGGTGACTCATCACCTAGCTGCAAATATGGTTTGAAATACAGGGATATTTTAATAGAGTTTTCCGCACACATGGTGTTTTTTGTCCATGTGTCGGCTGACATGGCATGCCTACGCAACAACTTATGCCTTGTCATTTGACATATGGATTATATATATATATATATATATATATATATATATATATATATATATATATATGATACAAGAAGGCCGGCCTTACTACTGTTCAAGTAAGGTCGCCTCATTTTCACCCATTTTGAGACTGTTTTTTACAAATCCAACCGCACGGATGGAAAGAACATCGAAAAATAAGATAACATGTCGATTTTCATACAATTTGGTGAGGTGATGATCATTCATTTTAAAGGGTGAAATTTTATAGAAATCTTAACGGGTTAATTTTCACCTTTTAAGATGAATGATCATCACCTCACTAAATTGTATGAAAATCAACATGTTATCTTATTTTTTGATGTTCTTTCCATTCGTACGGTTGGATATATATAGAGTAGTGTTACTATGAGGCCGGCTGCAAATGCAGCCAGCCCATAGTAACACTACTCATATGTATATATATAGAAACAAAGTATGGGCCCATACTTCAATAGTGCATAGAATGGTGATAGGGTGGGCAGGCTGCACTTGCAGCCGGCCTCACCTTATCACCATTCTATATATATATATATATATATATATATATATATATATATAGGGTCATGATATTATGCGGTCGGTCTTATCACTGTGCAAATGCGGTCGCCTCTTTTTGGCCTACTTGCACAGTGTTTAGAGGAAATCTAACCGTATGGATGGAAAGAACATCGAAAAATAAGCTAATTTGTCAATTTTCATACAATTTGGGAATTTGTAGGGTCTTCATCTTCATCTTAACGTGTGAAATTTTGAACCGGTAAGATTTCTATAAATTTTCACCGTTAAGATGAAGACCCTACAAGTTCCCAAATTGTATGAAAATTGACATGCTAGCTTATTTTTCGATGTTCTTTCCATCTATACGGTTGGAAATCCTTCAAACATGCTCCAGGTGGCCAAATGGGAGGCGACTGCAAATAAACAGTGTTTCAGGCCGACCTTACCTTATCATGATTATATATATATATATATATATATATATATATATATAGGGTCATGTTACTATAGGGCCAGCCTTATCACTATTCATTTAAGGTCGCCTCATTTTGAGGTATTTGGAGAGTATTTTTTCCAAATCCAACCGTATGGATGGAAAGAACATCGAAAAATAAGCTAGTATGTCGATTTTCATACATTTTTGTGACCATATGATCATTCATCTTAAAGGGTGAAAAATTAACCCGTTAAGATTTCTATAAAATTTCACCCTTTAAGATGAATGATCATACGGTCATAAAAATGTATGAAAATCGACATGCTAGCTTATTTTTCGATGTTTTTTCCATCCATACGGAAAAAATACTCTCAAAGTGCCTCAAAATGAGGCGACTTTAAATGAATAGTGTTACGGCCGGCCCTATAGTATCATCTCCCTATATATATATATATATAAAATTTATTTTATTTATTTATTTATTTATTTTTTATTTTTTTTTAGTACTGATGTAGCATAAGTTGCCACTCAGCAACTTGTCGCCCCTCTACTTCTCCCCTGTAATTTTGGAAAAAGGAAATAGACCAAAAACTCATGTCTATCTTCATGTCCAGTTTTATCAATAACAATAATTGAATGTTAAGATCTTTGATCAGGAAACAAGTCCGTGAAAATTAAATGGATCAGCATGTAAGGCCGTCACAACATGGCCAAGTTATTATTGGCCAGTACCTTGTGTTGAGGTGGGTCATGACATTGTGTGTGTCATGTTGGCCCGACACAAAATTCATGTCGGGTTGGATCAGCCTAATACCTAACCCTAGGTAGATATAAGAATGGAGAAAAAGGCTAAATGTCAAAAACTTGTACAAAATTCTAGTAAAAGGCATTATCTTTTAACTCCTAATCAGTTGTACTTTTTATGAACCTTTTTGCAAAGTTGTAAAATGTTAAGACTTTTGTGATAAGAAGCTCCTTGTATAAATTTTTCAAATCTTTTGCATCCTTTATTTCAAAATATTAACTTCTTTTGTTTCCCTTGTGTAGAATCTTTCTTTTCCACTTAACCATGGTCTTGCAGTTCACTTGCCTACTTCCATATTTGACTATTGATCCAGATGTCAATCTATTGTGCTTATGTTTCTTCTTAGTAAATGCAAACCAAATTTATATTAGCCATGTTCAATCCAACCAAGTTTTTGTGTTTGATTAAACTCAACTAATTTAGGTTTGTTTTGCGTCTAACGAGGTATCAGAGCCAATATGATTAGTTGTCTGAAATGTAGCTAGCTAACAAAACTAACACATTAACGAGGCATATTAAGCTAATTAATTGCCCCACATCTTGCAGAATTTATATCTAAATATTGTCTATTCATCATCCTCTTCCTCAGTTCTTCAGCTCGGGACAGAATGCATCAATTCTTTTCTCTTTGAGGATTTCTACCATATCATCATCTTCATTTTCAAAATAGAGATAATGAATGTGTCTTATCCTCATTGGAGTCAAATAGTTGTCAATGTGAATTGAAATGGTGGTTCCAATCTTAAGTTGCCACTGTATCTGCAAAATCTCCTCAACTTGTCAAATAGCTGCTCTGAACCTTTCTTATACTAGATCCAATTTTTATATATTATTCTCAAATCTTCATGATTTGTAAGCAATGTATATTGTTCTCCATCTTTTCCATAATTGTTACCTGAGTAAAAACCAAAATTTCAATCTACGTTCTTCACCATACAATCATTGTTCAACAATAATGTAGCAATCTCTGTGCTCAGCAGAGGCAAGTTACAACCTTTTGGAAGGCAAACATAATTGTGAGGGCAACAAACAGGTCTAAGTCTTTGTAAACTCTGGTATTTGAGTGCAACTTTTCTCCTTGTGTTAATTAACTTAATTATGAACCAAATCATTGATCTTTGTTTCTTCTTTCACCCTAGCTGGCATACTTTTCTCATGAGGGCTAACATTTTTCTTCTCTCAAACCATTATGCTGTGAAATTGGAGCCTCTGGCATAAACATCAATATGTCCAACATTCTCTTTTTTGTTGTTCTCTTTTATTTCTTTACAAAAAGCCCCACTTTTCTAGCATTAGGAGGTATTCATTTTTACAATTACAAATGCTCATTTACTAACAAACTCCATAGAATTGAGAATGCACAGTCATTAGTTGTCCTTTCTCTGAGTTTGAAACCTCTTAAGATTTATAGAGATCTCTTGTACTTTACCCAATTATTCTTGTAGTCTTTTCTCATAAATGAATTCAGTCACTTAACCATGTTGTGAGCACTCAAACACTCCATTGATGATTTCAAGCAATATATATACACTTCAAGATGTTGGTTCCTTCTTTGAAATTTCTAGTGTCTTCTCTTTGCAAGTACTCCAAATAGATTTTGTTTTTAATTAAATACTCTCTCTAGGGTATTGAATTCAAACATTGGGAGAGGGTTTGTCAAAAGTAGAAAAGAATACTTTTTTTGATTTATTATTATTATTATTTATTTATTTTATGAGTTGTTCACTTTGGATGAATTGATAAACCAAGTAATAAATGCAAATGATAATATAATCAGAACTGAAGATATAAACACGATATAATAAAATCTTCCTATGTACCAAGGATCAACAAACAAACAAGACTTCAATTATTTTGATTTAGTTGTTGCTTCATCTAATTAATCTCTTTATTTTTAGGATCACCTTTTGTGAATAATCTTTAGCCCTTCAAAACGTTAATACAGAGAACTGTAAGAAAGTCATCATGCAAGCTTACCAGGACACATACAGACTCCAAGTATCCAAGTATCTAAAGATATCCCACATGTCAATTCAAAATCACATAGTTGGATATGCTTATATATACATTTTCCTTGGCTCAAATAGACAACAGGAGAATTTTTTAGTTTTTAGAGAAATCAAACTAAGTGACTTAAATTAGATTGAAATTAATGCTAAAACAAAATAAATTTTATAAAATTAGAAAAATTACATAAGGATTAAAAAAAAAAACATCACTAAGGATTAGAAAGATAAGGAAGATTTATGAAGCTTCAAAAAGACAAGGAAACAATGTAGATTAAGAAAAATATTTAAGATGATGAAATAGAACAAAAAGAACAAAAATTTAGATTTTAGACTTAATGCTAAAGTATGTGTTGGAGCCTAGAGTTGATCAATAGTATTTTTAGAAACCAAAGGAAAATGACAAATTTTTTGTCTGAAGAAAAACTAGTAACAAAAAAAAGTAATACGTGTCCTCTGTGTATCACCTGGGGAGAGAACACTAGATTTTCCTGATACAACTTGTCCAAGTAACACTGCTTTCAACCTATTAATTGAGTCTGACGTAGCTCTATTGTCGTAGACACTCACTGATTTTTGTTCTCTTAGTTATCGTGCTTCGCCCCTTAATACTTGGTAGTCTTGTTAGTTGGTCAGGTTGCAAATAAACGATCATGCTAGCTCTTCTACCATGTTAGATGTAAGCCAAACACACATACTAGTTGGGCTTGATCTAACCTAAACGTTTAAGTTGATAGGAAGAGAGACCCAAACTTGTAAAATTTAGGTTTACTAAATTAGCTGATGAATCCATTTCTATTTTGCCTCACCCAAAAGCAGACCCACATGTCATTTATATCCATCTTCTTGACTAATACAAGTTCAAGGACAAACATGGTAACTAACTTTGGAGTTTTATGCTAGCAATAGAAGTGAGGGTTTGTGTAATAACCAAATATTTATCTATAGGTGCATTACATTTGGTAAGCTCTGTATCATCATTCCTATAGATTATCTCTGATTGTTAAGAAGTACAGTAAGGACTAAGATTCTTTCATCAGTAAAATTATTAAAGCTTGAGGCACACAAAAGATTGCTAACAGTTTGCTCTGATTTCCACATGTTCATTCTGTCTTTAGATGGAGTACACTTTATAAATATACATATGGGGAAATGACTGTCCAGAAAACTTAATGTGAGAAAATGATCTGAAATTCTGTTATTTTACTAGCATTCAAATGCGCATTAAAATAAGTACCTAGTGTATTTGATAGAATTATATGAAATTGTATGTGTTTTACTAGCCTTCACTATCTTGCTTGTATGGTATATTCTATAAATTACAAGTTTCTCTCTGTTGTTATGTTCTATGAAAGATGAAAGGCAACTACTAAATATTTTCATTTTTAAGGATGATCAGTGTGTGCAACCTGTAACATTTGTTATAAAGGCTATTAGTGCAGACTTAATATCATGTTAATGCCTTACTCGTTCTTTCGGCCCTTTTTTTTGTTTTAAAGGCTGATACAATCTTGCTTTAGAAGCAGAGTAAGGCTGCGTACAATAGACCTACGTGGTCCGGCCCTTCTCCAGCCCTGCATAATGCGGGAGCTTTGTAGCACTGGGCTGCCCTTTTTTTTTAAAGGCTGATACAATCTGAAGTTGACTTGCTTTAATAAAAAAATGTGCTTTTGTCAAATCATGCAGGGATGGTTGAAAAGCTACTCTTATAGACGTTATGGCCAAGCAAGTACCAAAATTGAGGAAGCATGGAAAATTCTATATAGTACTATCTACAATTGCACAGATGGAATTGCTGTATGTTCAATCTAAAATAATTCCATATTGACATATTTGTACCACATAGATTCATATGAATGTGTCTTCATAATGTATTGTTTTGTGGATTTGATTATAAAAATGTCTTGCAATCTAAAGGCTGTAGATCACTGTTAAGGTGTTTATGATTTGCGGTACATCAGCAGGAAAATTCATGTCTTTAAGCATGTTCATTAAAAATATTATTCTTGTTTCTGTAGTAGCAAAATTCTGTATGTAGATGTAAAAATTTTTATTTTTATTTTTGTTTTTTTTTGGTTAATCAGTATACATATATAACTGTTAGACTGACTAGAGTTGCAACTTCACATACCAGTCCAGAGATTGCATGCTTAACACATTATTGGTATGAGTGTACTAATTGTTAAGTGAATTCTCTAGCACCTTACAGTTTTAATTTTTTTTTCAAATTTTTTCTATGCTTTCATCATATTCATGGGATTTTATTCCTTGTCTTCATTAAGCTTTATCCTGAATTAATTGATAATTCCCTTTTCTGCATGTTCTATTGAGGAGTTAAGATTGCAAGCTCCTCAAATGGCCTACTGCAACTCAAACTACCTACTATGTCAGCCAAGTTTCGGTTCTTAAAGATAATAATAGCTATAGTAGTTGATTTGCTAAATGGTTTTGTAATAAAAAGACTGAACCTTAATAATCCACTCCATATATACCTAGCTTGGGAAATAAGGAAGAGAGCTCTGTGTCAGACCTGTGTCCAGTGTTGATTTACTGTTGACTATCGTGTCCTTGCTTGTAGCCCTTAGGTGGATTTATCCACAATAAGCAACCCAATCCTGGCAACCACTACAGTTTATTTTGAGTGGATTTAAGAAATGCATTGTGTGATTTATAAGCAATGCCATTCACAACCTTCTTTTCTAAGGCCAGATTTCTAAGGAACAATAATATAAAGATTTATAGACTAAACTAAATAACTAAAATAGGCTTGAGTGAAACTATTTACCGAAACCTTTATATAGTATAACTATGGTGCAGATGAAAAAAGCTGGTTGCTTTCACCAGATTATGCGCATGTGTATAGAATTGCATTTTTATCTTCTGTCAATTGTGTGGACTGTGCAGCACGTAGTCTTAAACTGATTACACTTTTATAAATTACTGGTTACGGCTCTATGCCTTTCTCTGAAGAAGTGAAATTACTTTCTAATCAGTGACCATCATATCTAAAATACCTCATTATACTTATTTCTGGTGGATTTCAGTTCATTACAATCATGATTGCTTCAGTGTTTGAGGTTTTACAACCTTGATTTTCTGTTTCTGTTTGAAACATGTTTGGATTTGTAGCATTCTTCCACCACATGAATTTTTTGTTTAATGTTTCCAAATTTTTGACAGGATCATAACAAGGACTTCATTGTTGAATTTCCAGACTATGGTCCATTCTTTGGAAGTCCACAAATTTCTAAAGAAGACCCTATTCACAAGCTTCATGTAAAGCATAAAAAAAGATTTTCTTTTAGAGAGACTAATTCTGACAGAGCACAGCCACATTTATGGTATTCAAACGAAGAAGTGATTGAAGCGCTGAAGTTATTTCTGGACATGGGGAATGATTTTTCTAGAAGTCTTACGTATAGGTATGACTTTGATTTCGTTATTAATTGTGTATGCTTGCTTTTCATTTTTGGCACCATTTATGTGCATTATTGTGCTGGGTTCCCACATTTAATTGATGCCACAACTGAAGGAGCTTAGTAACATCATCTCGTAGCACAAAGTTCTACTAATAGCTTCAGTGCTTCACTGATGATAAAAGTGATTAGAATTGTCTAAATGCTTCCAGTAACTACTAGGCCACCCTTATAATTCACTTGAAAATTTGAGTTGGCTCACATAATCTGAATATGAATGTATATCTAATTTCTGTCTCAGATATGACCTGGTTGACCTAACTAGACAAGTGTTATCGAAGTTAGCAAACCAAGTGTACTTTGATGTTATGAGCGCTTATCGGAAAAATGATGCTGATGGATTGATTCTTCATAGCCAAAAGTTTTTGGAACTCATTGAGGATATTGACTCCCTGTTGGGTTCTGATGACAACTTCCTGCTAGGGACATGGTTGGAAAGTGCTAAGGCACTCGCAGTAAGTCAGAAGGATAAAAAACTGGTAAGATAATACTCTTGTTAATGACCATCTTGTGATATTCTCAAACTGCTTATCTATATGTTTCAATGTTGTGATTTTTCTGCAGTTTGAATGGAATGCAAGAACGCAAGTTACCATGTGGTTCGATAACACGAAAGTCAATCAGAGTAAACTTCATGACTATGGTAATGATTGTTTTTCTGATCATTTAGGGGTAGAAACTATTTCAATGATACAAAATCAACAGCATGAAACCGTTTTCTTTTGCTGAATTTTCTGAATGTATTTTGCAATCAGCAAACAAGTTTTGGAGTGGGCTACTAAAGAGCTATTATCTACCGCGTGCTTCCATGTATTTCGGCTATTTATCTACAAGTTTAAAAGAGAACACTGATTTTCCTCTGGAGACATGGAGAAGAGAATGGATTTCTTATTCCAATAGATGGCAAGCAGGGCAGGAGGTGTATCCTGTGAAAGCAGAAGGAAATGCTATTGCCATTGCAAAGACACTGTTCAGTAAATACTGCAGAGCTGATGCAAATTAGGTGACATCCAAATCTTTCAAATTTCCGAGCTATTTCTCTCATGTTGGATTTCTTTTGCAAATTGTTTAAATTTGTAGTTCAAAACTGTTAAGTTAAATGAATAATCTTTCTCTTTGTGGCAAGCATTTTGTCATATGGAAAGAGGGTGCATCTGTAATGAGTGGTGCCAATTGCCCAAACGCTTGGGTGTCTTGAATCAGGTTATTTTCATTATGCTCCTAATTCCTAAACATAAATATCACACTTTTATTTAATTGCTGTATTTTATTCTTGTAATTGTAACCCTATAAATGGTTTTATTTGGTTGGGATTTAACTTTTGTTCACACTCGCCCTTTTTAAGTGGAAAAGATTTATGTCGCCCTTTCTTATTATTTACTAACTTACATATATCTTTGCAATTAAAAAATAATCTTCAACTTGATATTTGTCTGAAGTAATTTAAAATTCCATATTATGTTGTCATCTTTGTTTACTTATTTTTCATTGCTCTTTTTTTTTTTGATAAAAGTGGATAAATTACATTCATTTATATATTAAAATAAGGGGTTACAACATTGTAGGTGGGGTTTACAGGGTATTCCTCATGATCAGAAGATGTGGAAACTAGTGTTTCATTCTGCATTGTTGTTCCCTGGGTGATGATGTCTTCAAAGTCATCCTTTTCATCCCCGTTTGGCAAAGACCCCTTGTTGGTGAAGGAAAAACACCTCTTGACAATAGATTCCATCAGCATCAGCTTTGGCTTCTTGGAGGCATGAGTGTATCAATTATCAAACCAAGATAATATTAGAAAGTTAATTCCTCAGATTATTCCTATAAAAACACATTATTTTTCATGGAAGCATCTTTGGTTCCTTTTGAGTCAGGTGCTCCAGGTGATAGCCATCACTATGAGGTTCCGCCCTATTTGAGCTTCTTTTTGAAGCTTTTTTCTCATATGGTTACCTCCTCAAAGATCATGTACTGTTTAGGGGGTGGTTTCCATGTAGAACTTTGGACAGTAGTACTCCTATATTTTTCGAGTCTCAGTTGATTTGATGAATAGATGTTGTGTTGTTTCTGCTGCTTCGTTGTATAGATAACACATTGTCCGTGTGCCTTTCCAATGTCTTCTTGTCAGGTTGTCCAATGTGAGTAGTTTGTTGTCCAGGTGAGCCATGCAAACGTTTTGATCTTTTTGGGACTTGATTGTTTCCGGAAACCCTTTTGGATTGGTCATTTCATCCCCCCATCAATTATAAAGTCATATAATGATTTAACTGTGTATCTGGTACCTGGCCCAAGAGGCCAAGTACATTCATCTTCCTTGTCCTCGTGGGTTATTGCTAGTTTCTCTGTTAGCTCTCTAAGATCTTGGCTTCATTCCTAGGTTAATCAACCTTGCTTAAGGAGTGAAATTCCTTTAAGTTGAAGATTTTGAGCTTTTTGGACTGGTATTGTGGATCCTTAATCAGGTACGATAGGGAGGTATAAAGTGAGATGGGGTCTTGCCCTCCAATCCATTTGTCTTTCTCGAGATTAACTGGCTATCCTTTTCCGACTTTTACTCCGATGCCCATTTCAAAGGTACTCCAGTGTGAAATGCTTTTTTTTCCCCAAAAATACGATGCTCGTGTCCTGGGTTTTATGTGTGGGTTGAACTATGAATTCTTGAAGTAGTTTGGTTTTATGTGTGGGTTGAACTTTGAATTCTTGAAGTAGTTTTGGTGGATGATTTTGTGACAAATTCCGGTCTCCCCATCGATTAATCTCCGCCACCATTTCACTAACTTCGTTGTATTAAAGCAATGCAGGTTAATGATCCCCTAACCGCCATGCTTCCTCGGTCTACAAGGTCTCTTCCAATATACTACTATGTGTGTTTTGCCCTTTAGATCTGACCCCTTCATAGAAAGTCTCTTCGTAAGACATCAATGAGGTTTATAATCCACTCCGGTATTTTGTAGATAGCTAGGAGTTGGGAATAGTGGAGAGAATTGAATTTATTAGGGTGATTCTCCCACCCATAGAGAGCAGCTTAGCCTGCCAGGTCCTAATTCTTTTCTTAACTCTGTCAATGAGTCGTAGCTGGTCCTCTTTTCTTGGCTTTGCCCCTGATAGTGAGATCCCGAGGTATTTGATGGGTAATCTTTCTATCTTACAGTTGATGATTCTCGCCATTGTTTTCGGTGAAGTTGCATTTGCCTTGATTAGAATAAGTGAGCTTTTGTCAATAGTTGATATGGAGCCCAGATATTCTTTTATAGAGATAGAAAATTAGTTTCAGTGTTCTTAGGTGTTCCATCTTTCCTATACTAAGTACAAGTAGGTCATCTACATATTGTAGGGATATTATTTCTTCTGTCTATGGCCTTCCACATTGTATTCATTTAAAGATGTTTTCCCTATTTTCCTTCGTCAACATTAAGTTGAATATATCAGTCGCAATGACGAATAGTAGGGGGGATAGGGGTCTCCCTGCCTTAAACCTCTTTTGTGTCTTACTTATCCTTTGGGCTTTCCATTGATGAGGATTTTTTATTTTGATGTTTTGAGTATTTCTTTTATCCATGAAATCCACTTGGGACTGAATCCACATGCGGTGAGCACTTCCATCAAGATGTCCCAGTCAACCACATCGATTGTTTTCTCGAAGTCGACTTTAACTAGCATCTCGTCTTGTTGATCAATTTTCATTTTGTTGAATTAATTCTCCTGTGGCAACTATATTATCTTGAATACATCGCCCTTTGATAAAGATCGTCTGCGATTCATCAATGAGCTTATGGATTACCGATTGTAATATGTTTGCTAGTACTTTCGTGATGATCTTCATTGAGCAGTTTATGAGACTTATCGGCCAATAATCCTTAATTTCTACTAGTGTTTCCGTTTTGGGAATGAAGAGGATGTGTGCCCAGTTTAACCTTTCCATCTGAGCTCGGTCATTGTGAAAATTAATAAAGAGCTTCAGTATGTCATCTTTCATAAATTCCCAACCTTGTTAGTAGATTGACATGGGGAACCCATCGAGACCTAGGGCCTTTTCAATGTTTAGCTCTTTGATGGTATGTTTGATTTTCTCTTCAGTGAATGGCTCTTCCACGTGTTGTAGATCTATACTTGGTTTGTGGGAAAATATTTGACTCCAGTTAGGGGAGTATTGTAGATCCCATGTTTGTCCTAGAAGTTCTTTGAAGTGAGTCGTTACTGCAGTTGATATTTCTTTCTCTATGGTTAGAGTGTTCCCCTGATATTCAAGTTTAAGGTCTCTTGTTTCTTGTAAAACATCTAGGCTTTCCAACTTTCCCAGTATCTCTTCCTTTTTTTATGGTGTTCTTATAGTTGTCCTTGTTCCATTTCCTCAATCATTTACTTAAGAGAGTTATCTTCTTGGTGATGAGGAATGATCCATTTCCTTTGTAGTTGGTTTCGTCCCATCATTCCTTGATCATTTCCCATAAACCTTCATTTTCCCCATTCTTTATTAAATCTTAATAGTCTGTGTCGTTCATGAGCTCCATATTCTAGGCTTTTAGGTGTGTGATCTGATCTAATTCTTGGGAGCGATGTTTTCCAGATCCTAGGGTAGTTTTATGGGCCATTATGTAGATATTAGGAATCGATCTCATCCTGTCATTGTCGGCCTAGATTATCCATTTTCTAAGTGAATCGTCGTCCCTATAGGGTGGGTCAAACAATTGTAAAGTTTGGATTGTACTATCAAAGTTTTCTAGATCCGATTCATTTTGAGGGCCCCCATTGCGTTCCCTCTTGTTTCTGGTCCCATTGAAGTCCCCCTATGATCCAGGGACCATACCATCTTGCTCTAATGGATTTGACTTCTTCCCAAAAATGGTCTTTCTGGGTCTGCTCATAGGGCCCATATACTATTGTCAGCATTATTTTGGTTGCCACAATGACATCTTCTAGGATGATTGTGAGTGAGTAGGTGCCCCGATAGCTGTTGATCATCCTAAACTTTCTACTACTCCATCCAATGCAACATCCTTCTCTTGTATTGTTGGTTGGCAGTACTAGTTTCTCATTATATGTGGTTCCTCCCAGCAATCTCTAGATCTTATCATCTATTACTTGGAGCTTGGATTTTTTTGTAAGCAGAAGATATCCACTTTATGGAGATATAAGAAGTCTCTTACTAGGAACAGTTTTTTCTTTTTTCCCTAATTCTCTTACATTCCATGAGATGAAATTCATTAATTTTGTAAGTTCCTGCCGGGTGGTTGTGTGATGTAGTTGCAACAGTGGTTGCACACCAGTCTCTCGGTGAACACTCAAACTCTCACACAAGCACAAACAAAACAATGAAAAGCATGAAGAGAAAGGACACAAAAGTTTGTGTTTGGATTCGGCTAGTCAAGTTGGTTGGCTTTTTAGTCTTGTTGGTAACCCAGTTCGGCCAACAAGCCTATGTCTGGGGGGCCAAACCCTGAGAAAATGATCCACTAAAAGAGGGAAGGATACATGAGTACAACTCTCTTGTCACTCATCTCACAACACAAACACCTTCACTCTAAGATTGACCAACTACCACTCAACCTAACTCCCTTAGGTCTACTCTGGTGGCTCCATCTTGAATCTTCAGAGCTCGGCCTTTTATAGACGCCTCCACATCCAAACATATCACCTTCTTTAGATTCTCTGAAATCTCCTCGAGTACTATTTCTGGACACCTTCCAAAAATAGCCGTTGCAATCCCTATCGCATTCGAACTTGCAATGTGACCCAACTGCTGAACTGACTAAGACTACATCGTACATTGCACCTGACCTCGGGACCTTCCAACCCTCCTAGTCTATGTTCGAGTCGACCCTCACAACTGCCTGGACCTCTTCCACGTCACGTTCACAGTCCTCTTTAACTCACACCTCGCCTAGGTGTACCACGGTCTTCCAAACTTGATCTCCATTCATCTAAGTTTGGGACACACAATCCTCCTAGATTGTCTTCATGATTTGTTTCCAAACTTATCCCAAGTTTGGGTCTTCAAGTCTTCAATATTCCAATGTTAGCTCATACCATATTTAGTTCTCAATCAACTCTAAATATGGTCTTCAAATCTTCAATCAGATCTTTAATATTAGCTTTAATCAATTCTGCTCCCAAGCCGGCTTTTGTTTCCAAATATAGACTTCGCCAAATCTTTCCAAACATATGTTGCGCCTTGGATGCTCTTCGCGTTGTAACTGCTTTCTAAACATATGCTTTGCACTCGCCTTGCTCTCCAAGTTTGTCAGCTTCTTTCCAACTATAGGCCGCGATCCAGCTTGCAATCCAAGTTACCAACGGCTTCCCAAATATATTTATCAGCTCCTAAAAATATCTCTTGCTAAATATTTCTTCAGCTGCTCAAAAACGATCTTCATAATCATACTGAAATAAGCCAGGCTCCAAAAAGGTCTTCATGATTTTCCCATGTGCCATATATCAAGTCATCATTATGTGCACGCATGCCATGTCATTCCGCACCTAGTTATCATGTCACTCGTCGAGTTATCATGCGTTCTGTCACCATCATTCTGCCACGCACTCATTTGTCAGCTGTCACTGTCACTGCTACCTCAGCACTTCGCTTAAACATACGGACTTAATCAGCTGTCTCCAAGTCGCACACCCAGTTGTATCAACTTTCTGTCAACCTGTGTAAGCTTCCTTCTCATGTTGCACCTTCAGTTGTATCAGCCTGTAGTGAACTTAAGCGCTTCACTAATTCTGCCACCTCATTTTTCACGCCTTCTTCTGTCTCCTCTTTACTACCATGTCATCATATCGTCATGTGAACACTTTGGTTATGAGAGCTTTACTAATGTTGTATTCTCCGTTGTAACTCCTGTTGTCAAATAATGCCAACACAAGTGCTGCTTGCACTAACAAATTTACTGATTACGACTCTTACCTATGGGATCTCGTTTCATTGGAGGCTTAGTTGCGCCCCTTGGAGTGCCCTTTGGTTCTCTCTACTTCTAAATTCCGTATATAGGAAAGGTATGTAGTCATCATCCCCTGTATGCCGTAGGTCCACTCCCATCATCAAAGCGGACGAGATTAGCTCCCTGGCAGCCCATTCAGAAAGAGTGAGTAGAACAATGGAGATGATAGAGTTTGTACCTTCTAGGTCGATTCGATCCATTCGCCTATTGGTGATCAATACCTCCTTGTTGGGGTTATTGCTTGGCTGGCCTGTGGTTGGTGTCCCTTGCTTTACTTTCCTAAGCCTTCCACTTGGTCTTAGAGGGGGTTCAACTATCATTCCCTCAACTTGGGTTGCTATGCTTTTAGGGGCATTGTTGTCATTTTCCATTTTTGCATGTTCCTCCTCTACTAATAGTTCCCATGTCACATCAGTTACTAGATTCCAAGATCCTCTAATGTATCTAAAGGACATTTTCCTTAAGTCAATGTTTAAACTTTGACTAATCTCCAAAGTTTTAGTAATATTATTGATTCCCTGTTTACTGTCATTTGCCTCTTGATTATGCCGACTAATTTCATTGTTAGGGTGATCAATTTGGTGATTTAGATGATCATTAGGGGCAATACAGTTGAATTAGCTCATTGAGCCTTCATTTCCTTCATTAGCAAGCATTATTGAGCTTCTTTGTGCACCAAATTAGGTACAAAGAGGGTTTTGGTGTTATCGGCCTTATTCGGGCCGATTGGATTGAACCCTTCCCACCCGCCAATGTGCCCCTCATTCACACTGAGGGTCCCGCCTTCACTATGTGGGCACTTCTGGTTGGTTGGTGTCGACTTCGTTAGTGCAAGCATGGGTGGGTTGGTTGCACACATCTCCTGGACCCCGCTGAGATAAGTTGTTGCACTATGATTCACCAGTGCTTGGTGATCTGTCACCACCTCAGCACTTGTTGTGCTTGTGGTCCTAACGCCACCCGACGTGCTTAGAGACGATGGTGTGATCAGTCACTCATCATAATCTCCTGCTCCCATCTCAGCCTCATCTTTTGTGGCAAAAGTTCTAGTCACGTGGAAGGCTTTTCCCCGTCAGCAGATTCATCAGCTCACTCCCACCTCTGAGGGGACGAAACATGACTGTCCCCTTCGTACCCTATTTCATCGCAGGCTGGTGGTAAGTCCGCTGACACATTGAAGCATAGTTGACCCTTTACCCGTGGCCTCAATGGCCCCATGTGGGTCACCGTTGTAACTGTCAGACGATAAGGAGTGCCTGATCGATCCCTATTGCCTTCGGTTCATTCCCAGGGGTCCCTTCGATGTCTTTCGTCCCTAATGGTGATTCCATCCGGTGATTTTCACCAAGGTCTCTCTGTTAATCACTCCCAGTTTTTGACAAAGGCTTTCCCTTTCTCCTCTCGCATCAAGTGACTCTTTCAAAGGAAAAAAAAAGAGTACAATAAATAAATAATAGACCATTGTTTGAAAAAACCCACAAATTTATTATGATAAAAAATCTACCAATTTAATTTTGATGTAGTATATTTATATACTGATGCACTTTCGTACGAGTATATAGATAAAATTTTTATTATTATAAACCATAAAACACCTGTGATTATTCAGATTCAACAGTTCATAGGGCTTTCAAGTTGTTTTCAAGACAAACAACACGTTTCTCTTCAAATCATCCGCAACACTAATTTCCTCCTATTATCCTGGTTTGATGCAGCAAATCCACCAAAGAAGGCAAAGCTCGAACCGGCCACATCACTATTAAAGCGGAGCCTACAGTTTACGGAGCCTGAGGCACCTATGGCAAGAGGGGAGGACGACATGCTGTAGCCCTCGAGGAAGATGATAGTCCCTTGTTATACTCTTTTACATATGTTCTTTCTTGCATTGTAATAAGGGCAGTTATATACACTTTATTATTCTCACTATTTAAATGAAACATGATTTATCCGCTCTTTTGCACACAAAACAAAATAAATAAATAAATAAATAAATAAATAAGAGCCTTTCAAGCTTATCATCTATCAGACTATCAATAGCGTCGGCAAGAAGATGACAAAGTACACGTGTACATTAATAAACCAATCTAATCCACGTCATATGCTTGGTGATCACTTCTCCAGCCTAACAAATGGGTCGGGCTGCCCATTGAGGCCCAATTATCCACTGGGTTATTTGCACATACACCCCCGACAAACCTAAAAATTAAATGATTATTCATAATAGAAATAAGAAGTACAATTAATTATACATCCTTCATATTAAATAAATTAGCAAAAGTATCCTGCATGAAAAAATATATATGTTTTCTATATTGTATAAGAGTAGTGTTATTCGGTATGACGAAACAGACCAAATAGGTTGTTCGACACCATTGATGGTGCCTCGGGATCATCAACCCCATGACCTCGAGGCACCATCAATGTTTTCGGTCTACCTATTGGGCCCGTTTCATCCTACCGAATAACATTTTCCATTGTTATAAATCTATTTCTCCAAATATCTTGTTTCTTTCTAAAATTCAAATATAAAATTAACCGCACGGGATATGTTTGGTAAATAGTTAAATTTTAGATATAAAAAAAGTTTATCTAATATTAATATTGATATTAATATTATTATGAATAATTTGTCACCTATCCATTGACAAAAAAGGAAAAAAAATCACATTCAGAGTTATTCATAGTTTTTTATTTAATTTTTTTAAATTTTATTCATAGTTATATAAAAACTAATCTCCAGATAACTATAAAATTTACAATATTATCTCAATATATTCATTAAAAAAATATATATTATCTATGACCAAACAAAGGTTTTATTTATAACAGAGCGGTTTGGATATTGATGAATGGATAGAGATAGAGACATGGAACATAAAAGAGTTGCAGTGCATTACATCAATAGATAGGAGTTTGGCTCTTTTCCAAATTTCAACTCTTTTGCTTACTATGTATTAATTTGTCCACCACCTTTTTCTAAGAAATTCCATTGGAAAATGGATAAATCACAGAAAAAATTAAGATACAACTGAACAACAATCTTATTTGTTTGAAATTTTGTGAAAAATATGAAGAAATCTTAAATGAAAAAAATATTTGAAGGATATTGTAATTATATTTAAATTAACTTATTATTTCTATAAGTATTCATGGAAAATGAAAAATCAAACTCAGAATCCAGCTCTATACTAGCCCTCAACTTTTAAATTAATTAATTCTAATGCGGGCTATTTAAGTAATTTTATTATCTCATTAGTATGCATTAATTCTAATGAGCGGTACTTTTTCTATCCCAAACTTTCAACCCTTCGTTGTAAGGGTTAGGGAGCAATATAATAAAAAAAAAGTTATAACTTTTTCCCTACAAAATATTAATATTTAAATAAAAATTGATTTCTAAGTTTATAAAAATAATTATTTAATTATTTAATATTTAATTCAATATAAAATATTAATTGGAATTTAAATATTATTTAAATTGGGCTTTAAGAAGGTTTAATCCATAATAGTTTATTTTAAAAAACTAATTGTTTTGATGTATTTCAAACACACACTCAAAACTCAAGTACACTCCGAAGAAACTAACCCTTCCAAGGAAGTAGCACTTCCACCGGTTCATCCTAAACAAACTGTAGTGGTGTTTGGTAAATGGTCAATTCAAAGGATTTTTTTCAAAATAATATAAAGAAATATTTTCTTTTAGAAATTTAAATATATATACATCATAGAAATCATTTTTATATATATAACCATAAAATATCAATATTTATGTATTTTCAAGCAATAAAGATCTATTATTATTGTTTTTAGAATATAAATTTCACTGGAAAAAAAAACATAATCTCTATAACTTCTAAAATCCTTATATAATCCCTGTAACTTTCGATTTCTCCATATAGTCCCTTATTTTTCAGGGATTTACTTTTCAGTCTATATTCCCACAAACAAAGTTTTTTTGATAAGAAAAGACAATCTTGCCCTCCGGAGAAATGCAGGTGATACTCTTCTCTCTCTCAATCTATTTATTTTCCTCTCTCTCCAACCCTCTGTTTATTCTTCTCTTCTCTCTCTTTCTAAACTTTTTTTTTACTCTTCTCTCTCTACCCCCCTATACTCTCTCTCTCTCTCTCTCTCTCTCAATCTCTATTTCTTCTCATTTTTTTCTCTCTAACCCTTGTTTATTTCTCTCTTCTTTCTCTAAGCCTATATTTTTCTACTCTTCTCTCACTAACAGTCTCTCTTGTTTTTCTTATCTTCTCTCTCTAAAACTTTCTTTTCTCTTCTCTCTCCAATCTCCTGTTTGTGATGTGGTTCATGGAGCAAGTCATGAACGGTGAGACGCTTTGTCTGACCGGCATTGATGTCCCGCATCTACAATTGGAGTACATCGCGCGCATACTTGCAGACGGCTTCAAACGAATAGTTGTGCCAGGTATTGGGAAAGCGACCAAAACATTGTTAGAGAATAATGTCTAACAATCGGCGGAATGCTTAACTCTCATTGTAAACGTTTATTATTTTCCGTTAAATGTGTACTACTAGCAATGTATCTTTATTATTCACTCACATCTGTTTGTTGTCTTATGTATATCTTTAACACTTGATGAAATAACCAAAAGAAATTCGGTTCCATTTACATCTGCTATAGATTCTTACAGTTTACTGGGTAAACATTGTCATGTACTATAATACGGTAGCCGCTTACTCTTTGACATCATCTGCTTACTATCGTAAACTAAGTGCTTACTATCCTATAATAAGTGCTTACTATCCTACACTAAGTACTTACTACCCTATATGAAGTGCTTACTATCCTATAATAAGTGTTTACTATCCTACACTAAGTACTTACTACCCTATATGAAGTGCTTACTATCCTATAATAATTGTTTACTATCCTATACTAAGTGCTTGCTACCCTATACGAAGTGCTTAGTATCATATAATAATAAGTGTTTACTATCCTATACTAAGTGCTTACTACCCTATGCGAAGTGTTTACTATCCTATAATAAGTGTTTACTATCCTATACAAAGGGAAGAGAAAAGTAACATAGGAACCTGTCTTTTCAGCAAAAAGGAGATTTTGGGCAGCAAGTACAAGGGCAATTCAGGGTTTTTTCAAAAAATTAACATGTAAAGTAATGAGAGGGACTGAAAAGTAAGTAATTCAAAAAAGGAGGACGGAAAAATATACTTTTTTGTCAGGGGGACTGAAAAGGAAAAATATAAACTATTAGGGACTGTATGGTAATTTCCCTAAAAACGATATGGTAGAGCTGAATTTTTCTAAAAAAGAATTTGGTTGATTTTTGCCCAATGGAATATACAAGTAAATATTATTGTTTTGTGGGGGTATATTCATAAATATGGTCTTTAAGGCGCATTATGTAAATATGCACTTTGTAGTGGTTTAAGTGCAAATTTCTAAAAATTCTCGGGCTTGGGCTTTAATTTGTTCGAAGGTTGGTGAACGTCTCCTCATGGAGGATAGTCACAGAGCACATCCATAAATTCCAACACTCAAGACAGAGAGAGAGAGAGAGGAGAGATGGCTGAAATTGGGAAGAGGAAGCTGGATTCAGGATGGCTGGCTGCGAGATCCACGGAGATAGAGCTCACTGGGGTTCAGCTCACTACCACCCACCCGCCCTCCGGCCCCTCTGCGCCATGGATGGAGGCCGAAGTTCCTGGCACGTAAGTTTCTCTCTCTCTTTCTCTCTTTCTCTCTTTTTTCTCTGTTCCTGCAATGGCGTCTCTTAAACTGATCGATGCCAGAAGAGGGGATCAACGTATGTTGTAATTGCATTAGCGTCATTACTATTGGTTGTTGTCGTCGTTGTGCGCATTGATATCCTTTAATGGTAGTTGTGAATCGAGGTTTGGTTAGAAAATTTTCCTCGATTGTTGATGTAAATGACATAACTTTTGCTGTTTTTGATGTCCAGTGCATGCCTTGAAATGGTTTATGAGGTTTTACTGTGTGGAGGAGTGAATACTTGTTGAATCAGTCTCATTCCAACCGGCTTCTTGATTTTATTGTTGCAACATGAATGCGAAGGTTGCCAGCCATATTTTTGTATGGGATTTTAGCACCTAATTCATCTGATATTTGGTAATACCATGTTCTTGGCATGCAGAAATCCATTCACTTTATGCGAGTGTTTCCTAAGGCTTGGCACTTTGAGTCTGATTGGTTTTATCTGATGATTCTGAAGGCATACATTGTTATAATTAAGTTGTAGCTTTTAAAAGCTTACATTTTGCGTAGAAAAATATTTCCTTAAACTATTGCAACATGTTTCTTCATCATCATCCCTCAAAAACAACAAAGTTTTGCATGGATTTTGGTTGAATGCACTATCTTTTTCTTCGAGCTTCTTTATAGCTTTTCTTTCCTTTTGTTTAAAAAAATCATAAATGTTTTTCATGATTATCCACATGAGTTATCAAAAAGTATCATATGTTAGAACAAATACTTAGATTCAGGTTAATTAGATTTGAAGTTTCAATTTACAATATCAACTCAGTAATATCTCTTGTCACTCTTGTCACTCCATTTGCAAGTTAAAATTTAACCAGTTTTTACTGAATGAGTTTGCATAGGGATAGATAGGTACGAAGTTTGTTATTTTTTTATAAGATAGGGTGATGAATTATTGTGACTTCTGTGAAAACCAATTATACTGCATACTAATAGTGATTTGGTAGGTTGTGGACTATCCCTTTCGCCTCTCTTCAAGTGAGAAAAGAATATCCTAATTCTTTTGAAGGGAGAGCAATCTCCAAAAGGAGAACAAGAAACTAAAGTGTTATCAAAATTTCAACTGTTTATTCAATCTTATTTACAATGAAAAATCCTTCTATTTATAGCAATTCCCTTCTTACAAGTAACAGCCTAAATTTGGAATAGAGCTCTATTATATTAATGGATAATGGAAAAAATAATACTTTTTAAAATTTAAATTAAGAAACTCACTAAACCATGAATCTCAAGGAAGGAAATTAATGCTCTCTAAACTATAAATGTTGGATAAAGTAAGAATATTGAAACTTGAAATACATTATAAAGAGAACTAGAAACTACACAAATAAGAGAATGAACTTCCAAAAGGATAAATTTCAAACTCAGGGTCGGTCAATTATTTTCCGAGTGACCAGCCATGGAAGTCAATCTGAGCCAACTTAGAGGTCGATGGAATTGGTGCCCTAATATGTTGGTCATACTATTCGTGAGAATCATTCTACTTGTGAACAGTCTCAACTACATTTTTTTTTAAATTTTCTTTCAAAAATCAATATTAATGGCCTCTAATTTGGGGACAGTATTTAGCTACAATAAAGTTACTCAATTTCATTAGTTAACTATTTGTTGCATATGCTAAAAAGACACTTATACTGCTTTTGTTTCTATTGTTTACATTTCAACATATTCTTACTTTCTCTTGTAGTGATTAATTATCATGTAATTCAGTGTTTTAGGAACCCTGTTAAAAAACAAGTTGGTTCCAGATCCTTTTTATGGGCTAAATAATGAAGCCATATTGGATATTGCTGATTCTGGAAGGGAGTACTACACATTTTGGTTTTTCACTACTTTTGATTGCCAAATGGTGAGGAAAATTTGTTTGAGTTAAATTGCACTTGACAAGTTATTCTACTTATTGGTGTAACATATACAATACTATATTGTCCACCATCTCTATTGTGATGATTATCTTTTACACTAGTTCAGTTAATTTGTTAGTCTTCCATTATTAATATGCTGTGCTTTGAGTAGTAACGATGGATCTACTAAAATTACTCTTACTAGCATCAACCATCTCTGCCTCTAAACTGTATCTATTTCAAACAGATAATAAGTATCTTCTCTTGTCCAATGGCATGAGAAGACAGTTCAAGTATGCAAGATGGAAATAGCATTAGTACTTAAATGCCACAAAGTAGAAGAGAATAAGTATTCCTGAAAAAAAAACTTTGGGATCTTGATTGATAGTTCACACTCTTTGGTTGATGTCTTGTATCGACCTTTTGTTGATTCTTCATGCTTCATTTGCAAGTTGGCCTAGGTATCAAAAGCAAATTTATGTATAGCAAATGATTAGACTGTTAGTTGAGAAAGGTGATGCTGTGGACTTTCACATGATTTGTAATATTATAACCTCATACACTCACAGTTAAAATTAGCAACAACTAGATAAACATGTTTGAAGCATTCAAGACCTGAACCTTTGGCATCATAAAAATAATATTCCATAGTATGATTTATATGAACATCTTAGTTTCCTCTATGTTCTATTTGCATGGATCTTATCATGACAGCTATGCTCACAAGGAGCTCCTTATTACATCTCCTGGACCTATTATCTCAAATTTAGTATGGAAGAAGAAAAAATCATGCTGGAAGCTGGTTGCAGCACAATTTGACAAATACTATTATCAAAGAAAGCAAGGGGGATTACCTGTAGTTTTTACAAATATTATTTTTGTGCAGCTTTATTTATAAAGTTAGTATACTGTTTTAATAATTCTTTGTTCAAATTACTACGCATGGATGCTAAAGGTACACATTTCTTTTGTAAAATCTTACTTTGCAGTCTGGAAATCAGCATGTAAATCTTAACTTCCGTGCAATAAATTACTCAGCAGAGCTGTATTTAAATGGGCATAAGGAAATCTTGCCTAAGGGAATGTTCAGAAGACATTCTCTTGATATTACAGATATTCTCCATCCTGATGGTAAGAATTTGCTTGCTGTCCTTGTTCATCCTCCTGACCATCCTGGTAGCATTCCTCCTGAGGGAGGCCAAGGTGGCGACCATGAGGTACAACCTTTGTGGTTTTAATTGATAATTGATGAAGATGCTTAGGATATATCTATATCTGTTTCTCAGCATACTTATATAATTTACAAATTATCTGCAATTTTCAATATGTCCAGATTTTTAATAAGAATGACCTCTATGTGAGATGATCTAACATAATGTTGAAGTATTTGGTTATTAGATGTCAGCCAAGAGAACCTTAAAAGGGTTTAGCTTAATGAGCATCATGTTTGATGTGTACCGGGCTTTGAATAAACTCTTGAAATCATATACTTGACCTTGTGATTCACAGCTGAATGCAAGATTGATCGTATCCAAATGAAAAATGATGTATGTTCCAATATTAGTACTACCTTTGAAGTTGGAGAGTTTAGTAATGAACTCCTCAGTACTAGTCTGCATCATTGACTGATTCTGTAATGTTGTTTTCAGCTGCTCAAATCTTGCTACAATTGAAATGATCATAAATATAAATCGAGATTGCACCTATGATGTGGTTTGTTAATTGTTTAGGCATGATTGTGGTGGTCAACAAAGAAAAATGTTAAGGTGTGATCTGTTAGTTGTAAACCAGACACATTATTTTTGTTTGGGGGGGGGCTAGATTTGTTTTAAGTCTTTTTTTCTCACTGATAGTCTTTGTATTTTATTTCAATAGATTGGAAAAGATGTAGCTGCTCAATATGTTGAAGGTTGGGACTGGATGACCCCTATAAGGTAGCTACTTGATAATTTTTTAAATAAGTAATCCTATGTACATTGTCATTTTAACTTTGAATTATCTATTGAAGAAGACATTATGTTTTCTGGAATCATATTGGAATCTTAAAGCTCTTTTTTCCTTGGAAGAGTACTAAATAACAATTATACTTCATGGTTAATTATGAGTCTTCATTTTCATTATAATAGAGCATCTTAATGCTTTTAATTTCATAACTTGACTAAATCTATTAGAATGACTATAGCTAACTGGTAAACCTCCATGTATTACCAGTCTGGCTACCTCCTTGGGAAAATTATTATCCACTTCTTAATGCTGGAAACTTGTTAGCCATAAAAGGACTTCTATCTATGTTTTCTAAAAGATTTTTTTAATGTATAATCATAAAAGATAATTCAGCTAGAAACGTGGAGGGTTTTCCTCATTCTTAGATAAAGTTTGTACGTGTACAGGCCATATTGCATACATGATTTAAATTGATGGATATGGTGGGACTAAATTTAGATGCAGCACCACTGTCCGAGTGAAAAACACAAGAATTACTTAAGTTAATTAATGAGGAGAAGAGCAATATGTCTTGGAGATGAACCAATTCTTGAAGGTATCGCAACCTCATATGTGAAGGATAAGGTCTAGTTAGCACTAAACTCACCAAGTGAGGTGTGCTGCTGATGAAAGCTCAAATTTCTTTCCTTGCCAAACTACTGCAGTCACTTTTGATTGACCAAAATATCTGTAAGAAGAAAGAATTAGGAGACTTGTCAGAGAAGCATCTCCTTCTTCACCAAGGCATTGAAGGATCCAATGTTCCATTCTATCCATCCTCTATGGCAATATTTTCAAATTGATTGTGACTCTTTTTTAGATGGAGAAAATATTTGCCACCAGAATAAAGTCTGCATATTTGTTAGCATATTTATCACATACTAGAAGACTGTTGTGTTTTCTTTGATCTATTCATTTAGATGTTAATGAAAATTTTGCTCAATTAGTTTATAGTGTTTTAAGGCTAAAACAAAATATTGCATGTTAAAATTGTAGTAAACTTTTTTTCATGTAACCCTATATTTCCTAATGCTTGTGATCAGCTTTCATTTATCACCATCTGGCACTTCTGTCAGCTTGAAGCCTTGGAGAATTCCCTATTCACTCTGAGAGCAATAGTCATATGGAGCAACTTGTTCTAAATAGAGATATAACTATACCAGGTCGTAACCTAATTGAGATATTACCTAATATACAAGTATAAACATAGTGGCAATTCAAAGGCCTCTCATATACCTGAATAATGTGATTGGAGTTTTCCATTAAAAAATGTGAAATGTTCCCCCAATACTATCCATTTTGAACTTTTACTTGCACCTGTTGGAAGTGGATGACCTAACTACCATTGTTTTTGCCACTCTCTTTATACCCGACCCTGTTCCCTAAAACAAAACCCTTGCTGCAGTTTGGTTCATCCCTAAAAATTTTGCTGGGGCCATTTTTGTACATATAGTGACAAGTGCAGGAATCTGGAAAAAAGTGTTCATTTGTGGGAATGAGGGTTGTGCAACCAAACAAAAGCCTTGTTGGAGGTAAGGATCCTGACACTAATTTTTGCTAGCTTTTCCTTATCAAACCTTGGTCAGGTTTAGCCTTTCCTCTTTGTTGACACAGACGGATGTTAATGGAAGGTTGTATTCCAACATAATCCATATAAAGTGGTTTTATACAGTATGAATTATGAATGGCTTGATTAACAGTACTTGAATTAAGGAGTTATGCAAGAGAACCCATCTTATGTTTGCAATCGTAATTTCCAAAACAAAATAGAAAAAAACAAGGGTTTGCTACTTTTTGTATTATTCTGATTGTGCTACCAATTAACTTCAGGAAGATTTTAGACTTATATCCTCATTCTAATAGATGCCTATAGCGATAGCATTGTCAAGGTACTTATGAGCAATCAATTCCTTTTGTATTTTTGATGGTGTTTGGTTATTTAATTGGTAATTTAAAATAATACCTGGCATTTACTATTGCCATACCCTCACACATGTATAGTGTGTATAAATACTAGCAACTAAGATGAAATTTTTTGATGTGACTAATATTTGGATGATGGATAAGAAAATTGTCATTCCTTACAAATAATTTTCATTTAGAAGGTGAATAAAAGTCAATGCATTCTGACTATTGACAATGGCGGTTACAACATACAGCACCCATGTTCATTCTAAAGGCAGCTAAAAAATGTTTGCATTATGGCTTTGGATGTTTGATTAGAACAAACTACAAAATATATTAACTCTGCAACATGTTTGTTCTTCAGAAATTTTAGAATTTTATACTGGAAGAATGCTTAAAATTGTACTTGAAGAGTGGATGGAAGTGTTCTGTTTATGTATATGGTTATTGGTGTTTATTAGAACTACAGAGTTCAGTGATCATGGCTTATTTTCATGTTTCTCTAGTCTCTACCCAATTTATTGTTGTAAATTCAATTATTGGTTATTTCAGATGTCTTGAATTCAGTTGCCAGTTGATATTTTCTATAGTTGATGATAGAAATGCTCATTATTTCTTAAGCATTGTTTTTGTGCTGACTGCCATACAGGGACAGGAACACTGGTATCTGGGATGAAGTGTCGATCTCTATTACTGGAGTGAGCCTTTATTATTAGTTTCTTCGCAAATTCAGTCACCTTTATTTGTCTTATATTCTTCAATGAATTGCCATTGTTGAATATCAAAATGAAAAATACTTTAGATGATTGCTTGGTCCTGTATTTTAAATTATGTTTAGTTTTTTTCTTGCATAAAGCATACAAGAAGTTATGTACTTGATGAATAACTCGAACACTAATGGAATTATGTAGACCTCTGTTTGTGCTCATTCATTGATAATGATTTTCATTTGATTTTTTATTTCTTTATGAATTCCATATAACCTATCTTGCTCCTGTAAATAAGTGATCCATGAATCATGAAGTGTTCTAGAATCTGGTACATATGAACTATGTTTTCTGAATTTCAGTTTTGATCTTTTTGGCCTGCAGCCAGTGAAAATAACTGATCCACACTTGGTCTCATCATTCTTCGATGGCTACAGAAGAGTATACCTGCATTCTACAGTTGAGTTGGAAAATAGAAGTTCATGGAATGCAGACTGCACATTGACACTCCAAGTGACAACTGAGCTAGAGGAAAGTGTCTGTTTGGTTGAACATGTCCAAACTGAGAAACTTTCCATTCCTCCTGGAACAGTTCTACAGCATACGCTTTTGCCTGTGAGTATGCCCATCTTCTTAGTCTTTGGTTACTAATCCTTGAACCATTTTTCCCCCTTCTAAGAAAAGGATGTCTAAATAACTTAGGAAGTAATGTGATACATACTTATAATAGTGGGCCATGTTGTCATCTACTTGATTTGTTTGTTAATATATTCTCAGAGTAATTGATATCTATGGAATGTTATGCAATAGGCCTTCTTTTACAAACCAAATTTATGGTGGCCAAATGGAATGGGCAAGCAATCCCTATACAATGTTGTAATAGCAATTGATGTTAATGGCTTTGGGGAGTCTGATTCCTGGAGTCATCATTTTGGATTTCGCAAGATTGAGAGTGTGATAGACACTACCACTGGTGGGAGGTAAGTAGCCTTGTTCAAATTCCAATTTTGAATGCTTGTCAGTCAAATAAAAAAATAGAACTTAGAGCGTAGATGTCTCACTTCTCAGATTGTTCAAAGTGAATGGGCAGCCTGTTTTCATACGTGGTGGCAACTGGATATTGTCAGATGGGCTATTGCGACTTTCAAAGAAACGGTACATGACAGACATAAAGTTTCATGCTGATATGAACTTTAACATGATGCGTTGTTGGGGTGGCGGATTAGCTGAGAGGCCGGAATTCTATCACTACTGTGACATCTATGGCCTGTTGGTAAGAATAGAAAGTTATTGTGGTTTCATGACAAAGGAATCAAACATTCAGCTAGTTGAGAAAAACAGCTAATTAAATGGTTCCTAGCAAAATCTAGAAATTATATGGAGTGCATGGCTGAATGTAGTTCCATTTCTACTTAGTCAAGTATGTACATATAATTAATACCTTTATTACAAAGTTCTGAATTATATATTCAAAACATCAAGCACATGATGGGTGAGTTCTCCATAAAATCATAATCAATAGTTGGAGGGGTCCCCTATGATGCTAACCCAACCATACATCATGGTTCAGAATTTTCATCACTAATTAGATGGCCACTAATTCTAATCTCCAGAGATCCCAAAACTCCTCAGTATACATATCTGATGAAGTCCAAACAGCTTGGGATCTCTCAAGTTGGAACTTGAAACCAACAGTTGATTCAGAACATAAAATAAGTTAATAGATTTCAACACCATCACTGGATTGTTTGCAGTGATGAATTAATTCACTAGCACAGGAATGTTTCTAACTTTATCTGTATTATATTTTTCTAATTTCTAATTTCATTTTTTCATTGAGAATTTTCAAGCTCAACCTTCTGATATATTTTTTTTTATTCTAAATGATTTTGTTTACATTTTTTGCCTTTTCCCTGCATTCTCTCTGAACTTGTTCTACTATTTCTGTTGGTATGCATTTGAAATCATTATACTCTGACCAACTTTGTATACTCTCTCCTTTATGAGTCCATATTTTTTTTCTTTTCCAATGAATTCAATTTCATCAAATTATTCAAGAAGAAGGTAGCTGCATACTTTACTGATTAAGGCTTGGTATCATATAGGTGTGGCAAGAGTTCTGGATTACAGGCGACTGTGATGGGCGAGGTATACCAGTTTCAAATCCTAATGGACCTTTGGATCATGATCTCTTCATGTTCTGTGCAAGAGATACTGTTAAGCTCCTTAGGAACCATGCTAGTCTTGCCCTTTGGGTAGGTGGCAATGAGCAAATCCCACCCGAGGACATTAATGCAGCTCTAAAGAATGACTTACAGCTCCATCCTTTGTTCAGAACCGAAATACCAAATTCAGAAGAAGATTTAGTGTCGAAATCTAAAGACCCAAGTCAATATCTTGATGGGACTCGTGTGTATGTCCAAGGATCGATGTGGGATGGATTTGCTGATGGAAAAGGTGACTTTACTGATGGCCCATATGAAATCCAAAATCCAGAAGATTTCTTCAAAGATGATTACTACAAATATGGATTCAACCCTGAGGTTGGATCTGTGGGAATTCCTGTTGCTGCAACCATTAGAGCTACCATGCCACCTGAAGGATGGGAGATGCCACTGTTCAAAAAACTTTCCAATGGATACATAGAAGAGGTTCCCAACCCCATGTGGGACTACCATAAATACATACCATACTCGAAGCCTGGGAAAGTCCATGATCAAATCGAAATGTATGGTCACCCAAAGAATCTTGATGACTTTTGCGAGAAGGTCAACTCAATATTCCATTATTAACTTGTCAACTATTTTTTGAGTTTATAGTCATTTCCTTCACTCTTTTTCTTTCTTTTTTCTAGCAAAAACCATTTCTTTTACTCTTCTCAGGCACAACTTGTTAATTATGTCCAATACAGAGCCCTCTTAGAGGGTTGGACATCTCGGATGTGGACCAAATACACGGGTGTCTTAATCTGGAAGACACAGAACCCCTGGACGGGTCTTCGAGGTCAATTTTATGATCACCTTCATGACCAGACTGCTGGTTTCTATGGTTGTCGCTGTGCTGCGGAACCTGTTCATGTCCAGCTCAATCTGGCCTCGTACTTTATTGAGGTAAATTGCATGATTATCAACCATTTCATCTTGTAACTGTATTGCATAAATTGAGAAACATTACATTGCCAGGTAGTAAACACCACGTCGGATGAGCTTACTGATGTAGCAGTAGAAGTTTCTGTATGGGATCTGGATGGATCATGTCCATACTACAAGGTTACAGAGAAAATATCAGTACCTGGCAAGAAAGTACTTCCGGTCATTGAGATGAATTATCCAAAATCCAAGAATGCGAAGCCAGTCTACTTTCTTCTTCTTAAGCTTTTCAGATTGTCAGATAATGCTGTTCTGTCGAGGAACTTCTACTGGCTGTACCTACCTGGCAATGATTACAAGATGCTGGAGCTCTACAGGGAGAAGAAAATTCCACTCAAGATAACTTCAGAAGTTCTCGTATCAGGTTCTTCCTACAAGATCCAAATGCATGTTCAGAACCTGTCCAAGAGCTCACATTCCACCAATATCGGTTTCAAGAAAATGGAGTCTGAAAAGTATGTTGATGATTACTATGTGAATTTAGCTGATGCAAACCAGGAAATTATCCCAGGAAATGGGCAGACCAGTTTGTTGAGTAAAATTTATAGAGGCCTATTATCCAGATCAAGTAATTCCCCAAAGGTGCTTGAGACAAATGGAGCTGACTCAGGCGTCGCTTTCTTCCTTCATTTTTCAGTTCATGCTGCTAAAAAGGATACAAAGAACGAGGTAGACACGAGAATCCTACCTGTCCATTACTCTGACAACTATTTTTCACTCATACCAGGTGAAACATTACCTATCACCATTTTGTTTGACGTACCGGAGGGCATCACTCCGCGGGTTGTTCTCAATGGATGGAGTTACCATGAGGAACAGTCAATTTTATGAGGCCTCAGAGCAAGAATATGCATGGAGATAATGTATGTATTCTGAATACTGCATCCTTTGTTGTGTAGTAGTGTTGAGGTACAGATTTATCAGATTTGGTTCCTCAGTTATTCTGTTGTGCTGAGAGGACATTGTCTTTTATTTCCTTCTACTTTTAATAACATTGTACAAAGTCTGATCTTAAATAAGGGCTTAAAGTTGCCCAAGTTTCGGTTATTATCAATAATTTCCATTCTTTAACCATTAACTATTCTGTACAATGACATGTGCTAGGCTCCCCCTTACCATATACCTAGCAAAATGCTAGCTTAGATCTTCAGGTTTGAACATTTATGTGATTTTTTTTTGTAATTTATTAATATTGAAACTAATGTGAGGTATGTAAAACAATAAATTTTTATGGCCTTTTTAATTTATACTGAATTTTAATTTATATCAATGTTACACTAAACTTGTTCAATTTTTTTTAAGAGCTACATAAAAAAGGACTTTCATTTTTCTCAAAATACGAACAAAGAGTCATGAGTTTTCACATAAAATATAAAAATATTTTTTGAATTTTTTGAATATTTTTCTAATATTATTCTTGGAAAGTTTTTTTTTATAATAAAAATAGATAAATCACATTCATTTATTGATTGGTAACATAGGGAGATACATTGGGTGAGTTGCTCGGTAGCTATTCGCAATTTTTCAGGGTATCCCAATACATATAAGATGGTGTGTTGTTACTCATTTAATATGTATCCTTGGGTGACATCCTTGAAGTCGTCCCCTTCCCTTGTTCTTGTCATTGTGTTGTCTCGGTCGAAAATCAGGCTCCGTTTGACCATGGATTCCATCAGTCCTAGTTTTAATTTTTTTGGAGGCATTACATCAAACCAGGAAAGTATTAGTTTGAACGCTTAAAAAAAATTTGAACAAGTAAATAATATAAATGATCTATTAAAAATTAGTTTGACCTATTAATAAATAATTTTGAATAGTTAAAAGTAATATTTAAATGTTCAAAATTGTTTGGCGAAGCATATTCTTTACTAGTTTGACAGTATCATTTTAGTCATTTATAACTGTTTAAAAGTTAAACTTAACCGTCAAAGCATTATGTCATCAATTTAAATGTCTTTCTTAGCATTTTACATGTATGGATTAACTATATAAAGGTACTACATAACTGTGCAAAAATTGTTTTTAAACCGGTCGAACTACTTAACAATTTGAAAGTGCCATTTAAGTGTAATGTATTTCTTAATTATTAAAATGTGGGAATTTATTGAGCTTGAAAAAGGATGATTTTAAAAATAAATAAATAAAAAATTCAAAGGGGCATTTATGTATTTCTATGAAAACTTGGGAAGCTTTATATAATTTTTAAAAGATAGAGGAGTTTTTTGAATTTAGGAAAAAGAAAAGAGCTTTCCGATACTAAAAGGAAAAATATCTCAGTTATATCATAAAGGATTAGTATAGATTAACCCTTTTTTTTATGGATAAAAGACAAAAACCTCAAAAACTTTTTATCAAATAAAGAAACAATCACTGGTTTTGTAAAAACTTACAAAACCATCAAATAAACCTTTTCCTTTTTTTTTTATTTATATTCTATTTTTTGAACAATAAAATTGCTAAATTATTTTTTCCAATTCTTTTTCAACCAGCTTATCTCATTCATTGATTTCCCTTTCACTCCATAAAGAGGTCAGGTCAATTTTTCAGTAGGTTATTAAACTATGGACTATTATCAATTTGGTCACCAATCTTTAATTTGGATCTAAATGGTCACTTATCTTCAATTTGATTTCACCAATAGGTCACCCAAAGGATTCCAGCCTCATTTGCTGATGTGGCTATCGGGGAAGCCCACTCAGCATCTCTGTGACACGTCACTGACCCCATTTGGTGTGTTCACGTCACCCGAAATAGACACATCATCCAAATCGGCCACGTCACCGTCCAATTAATTCTCAAATATGTAGCCACGTCAAGTGATATGTGGCTATTTTGAGTGAGTGGACACTCTAAATGGGGTAAGTGACGTGTCACTGGGACACTGAGTGGGTTTCCCCGGCAGCCACATCTACAAGGGGCCAGAATCCCTTGAGTGACCTGTTGGTGAAATCAAATTAAAGACAAGTGACCATTTTGATTCAAATTAAAGTTTGATGACCGAATTGACAATAGTCCATAGTTGAATGACCTACTGAAAATTTGACCGTAAGGAGGTCCATTATGAACGACATCCGGGGTCAGGGTAAATATTATGGTTAGTCACAAAACTATGGTCAATTCTCACTTTGGGTATCAAATTTCAATTTGTATCAAAATGGTTACTAAACTTCAATTTGGTTCCAACGGGAGGTCACTGAAGCGAATCTAGCGAGGAATTGATGACATGGACGAAGTGACCATGTAGACACCATCTTTACACGTCACTTGCATAAGTGGCGTCTCCATGTGGCATAAGTTGACACGTAAGTTCCACATAATCCATTAAGTTACCACGTCAACCCTTCTTTTGTGTCAACATATGCCATGTGGCGACACCACTAATGTAAGTGACATATAAAGATGGCGTCCATGTCAGCAATTCCTCGCCGAATTCCCTTGGGTGATCTCCCGTTGAAACCAAATTGAAGTTTAGTAACCATTTTGATACAAATTGAAATTTGATATCGAAAGTGAGAATTAACCATAGTTTGGTGACCAACCATGATATTTACCCTCCAGAGTCATCATCTTAATCAAGTGGGTTGACAAAATGAAGCTCTACTGGTACCATTCTATGGAAGTCTGGTGAAAAGCACTATCAGTTTCCTTAGTCTTTTCTCTAGTCACATGCTCACTGTCACCTCCAAGGGACATTTTATCTCACAGTTAACAATTAGAAAAACTTGAAAAATGATAAACCCTTATACCACATTTTAGCGGAAAACCCCAATAATTTTTTGAGAATAACACCTAATCTAAGATGCTCTAGTTTTTCCTTATGATACATAATTGGTTTCAAACACACAACACTATCCTCCTTCTTTAAGGTGACTTTCAACAAGTTGATTGGTTATTACTGTTGTTTGTGTAGTTACCAACATGTATTAGAGTAACTAATGATCCGCATTGCTTAATTTAATTTAGAGTTAATATATATATATATATATATATATATATATATATATATATATATATATATATATATATATATATATATATATATATAGGTTTCTCATTCTATAATATGTGTTTGGTTTATATCTATAATAGTATTAGAGCTACCGTGATTAGTTCTGTTGAGAACATGGCTATAGCTAAAAGGATAGTGTTGAGGACCTTCTATGATCAATGGGGACAAGCTTACCAAAGGTATAAAGCCAATAGAAAGAAGTGGGAGAATGGGCACAAAGATGGTGAGGTGGTAATAGCAATCTAAGCAGGTGAGTTGGTTAAATGGAGTTTGATTGTACTTGATGAAACTAGCTAGTTAAATTCTAAAATATCTCTTCATGAACCCTAAATTATGGCAATGTGTCTTGCCACTTCTATGCCTTCATGGAAAATGTTAGTCCAGAGGCACTAGTATTGGCAAGTATTTGACACAAGTCCAAGTCATACTTAATCCGGGTGCAACCATCATCATAATTAAGAGGAGCGAATCAACTAGCAAGCTTCCGGTGCAACCCAAGATGTGAATTGACTACAACATGGCTTGGAGACTCCATTCTTGGAAGAACACATCATCCCTTCATTTGATTGATTTATCATGCAAATGATTGCATGCAAAATGATTGAGAGCTGATTTGAAGATCGCATGCAAGAAACCACATTAGGAAGGAAGAGGATTGATGAGAGCTGATTGAAGGCAAGAATGGAAGGAAGATTTGGCAACTAATATGTGATGAGGTGATTGATGCTAGCCAAATCTAGAAGACCATATTTGGATGATTGAAGAACAAATATGGTGGAGACAAATGGAGCATGATAGGCCAAGTTGTGACCAAACTTGGAAAGAGATTGGAGGAGCCAATCTTACAGCTCAACCTTGCATGAAGATGAAGGTTGATGGGTGCGCGCTATGATGGAGTGCTACCGTGAAGGCTGAGTACGCGACGGAGAGGTGGATCGGCTAGTTGCGTGTCGGGATCAGGAGGATCTGACGTAGTAGACTCGGGACTCAACTAGGAGGGTTGGAGGTGCGTCGAAGTTGAAGAGGTGCAATGGATGCTGTAGCCTTGGTCAAGTTCGTCAGCCGGACCATGTTGCAACTCTTGTTACAACTAAGTTGCAACAGTCAGAATTGGAAGGAATCCAATTTAGTAGTCGCGGAGATTTGGGAGATCCTGAAGGTGGAGGCTGGTGCTATAATGGCGTGAAGATAGGGAGGTGTCTATATAAGACCGAGGACTCGGTGGATTGAAGTGAGCCGACTAGAGTAGTCCCTCCGGAGAAGGGTGATAGTGGTCATTGTCAATCAAGGAGTCGAGGTGCTTATGATAGAGTGAGAGAGTGAGTGAGACTCTTGTACTCCTGTCTTCCCTACACCTTTAGTGGATTGTCTTCTCCGGGCTTGGCCCCCCAGACGTAGGCTTGGTCAGCCGAACTGGGTTACCAAACTTCTTTATCTCCTCTCTTCTTGTATGTTTTGTCTTGATTGTGTGAGTATGAATGTGAGAACTTGTGTGATTCCTTGAAGAGGAAAAATAGGGTTACAATTAACCACACAACAGCCTCGACAAGACCAACAAGACATACCTAAGGAGCAAGTTGTAACTGGTACTTCTCAAGTAACAGCCTGACAGCAAGTTGCAGCAGAAGTTATAACAAAGATACAACATGCGGACAACCAGACAGAACTTACAGAAAACATTCAACATTCAACAATTCAAGAGATGAGAGCATACCTTGTAGTAGTCACCCCTTATAGCTTCAACATTATATAGCATGATAAAAGGAAAGTTCTTTCTTTCAAAGTTCTTTATGTGTGCTCCATTGGAGTATCAGTCTTTACTGGAGAAGATGACCGAAATTTGTTAGTGAGGAGCAATGATCCAATGTATTACAATAGGGCATGAGAAAAAGAGAGCAAGTGAGGGAGTGAGATAGATCACTAGAGAAGAAAGGACAAGAAAAATAGATTTAGTTTAGTGGGGATTAGTTAGATTGGTAATTTAGGAATTTTATAAAAATAAAATTATTGTGTATTATCAAATATAAAAAGTAATTTTTAAATATTTTTCATTATTTTGGTTAACATCTAATAAAGGGAGGGTATTAGGCCAAAAAGAAGTAGGAGTATTCAAGGGCGGGTTCAAGTTTATAGGAAAATTCAACTCGATTTTTCATAAACCCAATTAATCTGATTGAATTGAACAGTATATCAAACTGTATCGAAACCGAACCACTTATATTTCTCTCTCTATTAAACAATTTATATTACTATTGTTGTTAACATCCTTAAAGGGGAAAGGACCATTCCTTTAATAGGGTGTTCTGTTTATCTTTTTGTGAAAATAAAAGAATTCTTTGATTTTAGAAAAAAGCAAGTTCCCTACTATTCCAAATTACTCAACTATTTTCTTAATTGATAGATTTATTCTATTTTCCTATACAACAAATATTTATGTTTTATAAAAGATTTATTATTTTAATAAACTAGTTGGAAAGTTTGATAACTTTCATTAGAAATTATATAAAAATAATAATTGAAAAAAATAAAACGCTTCAGCTATTTACTAAGCGAAAACTCCAAAAAATAAACGTTTAAGCTGTTTAATAAGTGAAAACCCCAAAAAATAAACTCTTCAGTAATTTACTAAGAGGAAACACTAAAAAATAAATGAAAACTCTGAAAAATAAAAAGGAACCTCATGAAATAATCTGAAACCCCGAAATATAATACACACCGAAAGGAAAACAATAAACAAACAAATACCCAATAATCATGGGCAATATATGTGAAACATACTTCCATTCTAAAACAAACAACACAGTTGTTCGAACAAAGAACATGCAAAATCTTAGCGAAGACAAATATAAAGGTAACTTTAATTACGGGGTTTAGAATGACTCTGATCGGTCTTTCGTTGTCACACTCCTGTCCTCAATGATCATATCCATCACGATCTTCTTGAATATATGATAGACACCGCACATTCGCAAGAAATCCCCATATTAATGGAACATAAAGTCTTGTGATTATTTGGGACGACATACTTCACTCTCACATGGGAAGCTTCCAGACTGCTCCATCGTTTGAATATATCCTGTAACACAGATTGTCACGTTGACAGTACACTAAACTTAACAACATGACCTTCTTTGAACCTTGCAACAATAAAGAAGCTCTCCATCATCAACCTGTTGAATGAATGAGCAGATGTTCAACTAAAGACGCTCTCACTAGGAAGATGAGCAAGATGGAGGTAACAACGAAGCTTCTTGGGCAAGCAAGGGAAGGAATGACGCCCGAACATGAATAGGCAAGAGATCTCCCACCAAGGCACCGAGGGGTAAAGTTGGTAATTTTTTTTAAAAATTACCTTCACAACAAGGCGGAGAAGAATTTCAATTTGTTTGGCAGGATTTGAGGGGATAAAGATTTACAAATACATCTACTTTTTAAATCCAATGTTTGTTTGGCAGGATTTAAAAAGTTATTGGATTTTGAAATACCGTATACGTGGGATTTGGTTTTACAGCCGAATTGGCCGTAAAACTAAATCTAGACTCTAAAACCCCTTACGTGCTACTCACGTGAGGGATTCACGGGCTCAATGATCGGGATTCCCGAGAGGTCACCGCATCTCATCCGGATTTGCTTTTCTTCTTCTCGAGCGCAAGCACTGCTACCTTCTTCTCCTCCCCTGCAAAGCCAAATCTCTTCTTCTCCGCCCCTGTGAAGCCATATATGTGCTTCGTTCAAGAGCAAGAGATCGAGTAGAAGCAGGTAGGTTCTCTTCTTCTCTTCTCCTTCTTCTCCTTCTCCTTCTTTTCCTTCTTCATCCGCTTCTTCTTCTTCTTCTCCAGTCATCCAAAGGCGGCGTAGTGCTCAGATCTAATATTTCTTTAAGGTATTCATCTCCAAAGTAATTGCAAGCAGATCGATCGTTATTTTTTCAAGGTATTCATCTTCTCCTTCTTTGATTCCCAACAAAATAATTGTTCAATTTTTGTATGTAATTGCTGGCAGATCGATCGTTGTTTCCAAAGATCACGGGTTTCTGTTCATTTTTTATTGTTTTTGGGTTTTATGAAATCTATATTGATTTTATGATTGTTTTAGGTGTTTGGTTGTTTGATTGTTTTCATGTGTACTAATTTTTGCTCTGATGGTTTCACATAAGTTTTGGTTTCAGTTTCTTTTGGCGTTGAATTTGGGAATTATTTGTATGATGAGATTGGTGTGCTGGTATTCCAATATAAAAAAGACGAAGAGAATGAGATGTCCTCTATACTCCTTTGTTATCATTTTTTAGGAATGACAATGAGCTGATGACAATGGGGTGATGTGGGATGATCATTGAATTAGTTTTAATTTAATCTTCAAAAAGTAAAGTAGATGCCAAAGATTGTTTTTTAACTAGAATTTCAGGCCAAAAGATTAACAAAGTTTTAAAAGGACTAATGCTTTGTTGAAGTTCTGCTCCTTGACTTTGAGAAAGTCCTGATTATTCCATGCATTACTTGTTAACCTTATCGATCACATAAACTTCATGGTTCTTTATAGATTAATTACTTGTCAACCTTGTTCATATATTACTACTGCATTCAAGAAATGAAAACCTTTAAACTTCATGGTTCTTTAAAGATTAATTACTTGTCAACCTTGTTCATATATTACTATTGCATTCAAGAAATGAAAACAAAAGGTTTTATTAGAGTGGTATCGACGCAATGACATTTTAATCATTTCATCCTTTTTAAATAGAGTTTAGAGTATTCATGTCCTTACAAAGAGAGGTATGGGCTTAATTTTATATATATGATGAAATAAGAAGGAATATAGCATAATTGAATAATTGCAAACATGAAGGTGCACAAAGAAGAGATCTGACTGAATCCTCTTTATTAATAAATCATCTACAAAGTGATATGACTTCAGTGCCTTCCATTTGGTTACAATGATGACAAATCTAAGTTTTGTTTGTTAGTTAGAGAACCAAATCTAGTGGGATATTTAGCTCTGATGACAAAAGCTCAGATACTGCCATGTGCTCCAGTGGAAATCAATGCATTCATTTTCATCTTTGTCTCTCTCTTCATCACTAACAAAGGAGTATAGAGTACATACATTTGTGTTATTATAACTTTGTGAAAAATATGTACATATGTTATTTGTAGGTAATTTCCTTTTTTATCATTTTTTGGGTGTTTGGATATTACTTTCTGAAATCTATATATGTTGTATGTGTGCAAAATCAAAACATTTCTCAAATTTTAGAGGTGCATAGTTTTGTGAATAAAATGTTTTCTTCTTAATGTGTCTTTTTTCTATAGTTTTGTAAATAAAATGATTAAGGTAGATTTTACATTCTTTCCAATCCCTTGGATTAATTTTTCATTTTTGTATTTTTTCAAAATGTGTAGATGGCTATGAATAACAGAAAGAATAAGTTAAGGGTTGCACGAACTATACTTTTATCTGCGGCTTATGTTGTCATGTTACATCTACGAATTAAACAACACAGAATTTGTAGAGAACCCTCGCGTAGTCGGTTAGAAATAAGTGTACAATATTTGTCCAGGTTGTTGAATGGGAATGACACCACCAGTATCAACATGGTTCGTATGAATAGATCCACGTTCTTCAATCTTTGCCTTATAATGAGACGAAAAGGTCTTATGAGAGATAGGTCGCACATTACCACCGAAGAACAACTGCTGATGTTCCTACACATTATAGTACATAACCAACGCAATCGTGTCATCACACATAATTTTCTTAGGTCTGGAGAGACCATTAGCAAGTTCTTCAAGCATGTGCTTTATGCAATTGGCCAGTTGCGTGATGAGTATGTGCACCCACCTAGTACACAAACCCCCGACATATATAGCATCAAGGGCTACATTATACCCTTACTTCAAGGTATTGGTTTATTTTTCTACTTAGATTGAATTCATGGCCCTATCAAAATTCTTACTTATATAATATTAATGGTAGGACTGTATTGGAGTGCTAGATAAGACCCATATACATGCTTCTGTTCATGCATTGGAAGTTGCAGCATTTCTTGGCCGAAAACCATACCCTACACAAAATGTGCTTGTTGTCGTGGACTTTGACTTGCGTTTTACCTATGTCCTTGATGGTTGGGAAGGTTCCGCACACGATGCTCTTGTCTTACGTGATGCGCTTGAGAAGCCGAATAGCCTATCAGTCCCTGAAGGTATTCATTTTCTCAAGCTTGATATGAGTTAACATATGACAATAATCTAATCATTAGTATTTTCTTAACTATCATCCTCCTTATATTTCCTAGGAAAATATTACTTGGTTGATGCGGGGTACGCTACAAGACCGGGATTTATATCCCCTTATATGGGTGTCAGATACCACCTCAAAGAGTTTGGTTCGCGGGCAACGGCAAACCATAGAGAACTTTTTAATCTTCGCCACTCATTGGCTCGTACAACAATTGAACGTGCATTTGGTTCTCTCAAGGGTCGTTTCAAAATTCTCGCGTCTACACCGTTTTTTCCTTTCAAAACTCAAACTGAACTAGTCTTGGCTACATGTATTATGCATAATTACATCTTAACTGGGGGTGAAGATGCGTTGATACCATCTGAGGCAGAATGGAATCCTCATCGGGCACCCTCACAAAGTAGAACGAGGGAGCTAAGAGAAGAGGCCCAAGAATGGGTGGCACGCCAAGAAGTTGTTGCAAGAAATATGTGGGCCAATAACTAGTACTTTTTTTTTTTTACTATATGTAACAAAATACACTTTCTCTTGGACCATCTATTGTACTACTTGTCTTGATAATGGCATAGAAAAACAATTGTTTCTGAATTTTTATTTTTGTTGAGAAAATTCGATTGTTATTCAACTCATGTTTTGTCATTTATTTGAATCTTCATTTGTTGTTGTTCTAAGTGAGCATTGATTATATTTGGTTTTTCCATCTTCTATTTAATTGAAATTAGTGTAATTTAATCAGTCTAAACCTTGTCTTCCTTTCAAAGGTTTTGCATTCCATTAAAAGATGGACCATTATTCAGTCTAATTTAAGAGCACCAAATTAAAACTTGTCTAATTTGGTGCTCTTAAGGTGCTCCATTTCTGACTTGCTTTATTTTGTTACATTTATCAAGTCATTGAGTTCTGGATCATAGTTTACACTCATTTGTGTGTGCAAATGTTAGGTAGTCTCCAGTATCAATGGAAAGCTATCTGGGAACTTTTGCCCCTTGTAGGATATAAAAATTTAAACATAAATTTTGACTAATGAATTGCTTCAAACATTTTTAGCACCATTAGTAATTCATGGTTGGGAAAATAATTGATTTGTTTCTTTGTTTGGTATATTTGGACTGGTCTTGTGCCTATACCAATTGGTTTCATGTATATTCATGAATGTTCATCAGAGTGAATGTTTTGTTTGTACTAATGGGTGTTGATCAATCAATGAATGTTTTTTTTTCATGGATGTTTTTGACTGGTAGTTTAAACTTGCTTTTGTTCTTGGTGATACTATAATTCATTGTTATTCATGAAGTGTTTTGTTTCCATGAAAAGTACATTATAACGTTTTGTTCATGTACTTTGATATAAATTCCCTTTCTGAAAATTTCAATTATTAGGTAATAATTGGTTACTGTTTTTCCGATCTCAAGTTGTGTAGGGTTTTCTCTTTTACTAGCTAGCATAAGCATGCAAAACTGAAATTTAGAGCTATATACTATAATTTTTGTCTACTAGTGGGAATAGTCATTTATTTGAATCTTCATTTGCTTGAGTAGTTGCAACATGATTATAAACTCAGATTTTTCGTTTGCCAATGATTATAAAATCAGATTCATGTTATTTGATTGAGTAATTGTAACTTGATTATGAAAATGTGTAGGAATGGACAACGTAAGAGTTTCGGAGGATAGCCAAACATCAACAGTAAGAAGCCCTAACAAGAGAAGTAGTGGCAATAAAAGATGGACCTCTACTGAAAGCCGCTACTTTATGAGATTCATGGCTTCTCAAGTTGAACAAGGCTTCAAGGTCGATAAGGGCTTCAAACCATAATCACTCCATGCTGCAACTCTGGCAATGAAGAAAAGTTTGGCATTGTAGTTTCTAAAGCAAATGTGTCCAACCACCTAAGGACATTTAAAAGACGATGGGCACAAATCAGAAGACTGAAAGAGTTAAGTGGAATGGGTTGGGATGATAAGCAGAAGATGATAATCATGGGAGAATCAGAATATCAGGATTATATCAAGGTATTAATTTACTTGTTATCAATTTTTATTAATGGTTTCATATTTTTTAATTTGAACCAGTTTTTGTTTAAACCCTCTACTAATTTGTTTCTGCATATTAGATCCATCCACAAGATGAACCATTCCTAAACAAGCCAATCGAAGATCATGACTTGTTGGAGGTGATTTGTGGAAATGATCAGGCCACTGGATGGCGTGCTATTCATTTTGGAGATGAAATTGGAACGAATATGTATGATGATATCAACATTCGCCAATCATCTCAAATTGTTCTTGATGACATGTCTTTTGAGGAGATGGAGATTCATGCAAACACATCAACACCAATTCATATGCAGTCAGAAAGCCCAGAACCAAGGAGAACAACTTCCACTCAAACAAGAAAAGGAAAAGGAAAGAGGAAGTTGATATCCGAAGTTGAGGCAATACAAGAAATGAATAGCACGATTAAGGAGGCATTTGGAACAATGAATTCCACAACTGAAAAGTTATCCTTTGAAAGTGAAAAGTTATCCTTTGCAAAAGAGATAGTTAATGAGTGCAGGAAATTGCAAGCATATGGCTACTCTGGACGTGAGATCAACAAGGCATATGATTGGTTGATGGCCGATGAAGATAGAGCAATATCTTTCTTAGCAAAAGATGAAGAGCTTAGAATGTATTGGGTGGAAGAATTTTTTATGTCAATGGGAAATCAAGGAGGAGGGTCTTGAAGGCAATATTAGCCATGTTTTGATTGTCTCAATGTCTTGTTTTTTTTAAGTTCCAACTGTACTGTTGTTTTCCCTGTAATTTCATCAACTGTAGGATGTTTTATTATTTGTCTTGCAGTTTGCTATGGTGTATTATTCTCCTTTTCGGTTGTGAAAACAAACCGTCATATTTGGACTAATGTAACAGTAATATATATGTGATTGTTTGGTTTAATTAGCATAACGATTAGTGATTGTTCAGTTTAAAACAAGTGTAAGGATTTGTCAGTTAGTTGTCTGTGTTTGCTTGGAGAAGTTCATTTTCTTGTATCCAATTGTTGCATATAACAAATTTGCAGTGTTACAGAATCTATAGATGATTACTGTAATCTTTGTTGTTCCTGGATTTTATTTGCCAGGATTCTGCCTAATTAGACTTTGACATAATTTTATGCTTGAAATAAATACCATAAATTCTTGCCATAACTTCAGAAATGGATGAGATTGGTATAGTTCTTTGATTTGGCACTGAAGAAATTCTTATGTTGGAATCCAACAAGCAATTGGTGCTAGCTATGAGTCAGATCTCCTTTAGTGCTGATGAGGTTGTTTCTCCTAAGAAGCCTACTTCCCTGGCAGAGGTGGCAAAGCAGAGAGAGCTAAGTCATGGAAAAAAAAATATTTTCTCCTAAGAAGCCTAATTCAGTGCTGATGAGGTTGTTTCTCCTTCAGTCCTATTTAATTAGCATAACCATCATATTTTCAGCTCTTGTTCGGTTGTGAAAACAAACCATCAAATTCATGGAAAAAAATATTACGAATATTTTTTTTAATAATTTTTATTTTATTGAATACATATATTTATTTAATTATTTATTAATTAAAAAAATTCAAAGGGTCTTTTATTATTAATAAAACCTAATAATCACCAAGGTGGGGGTAACCTCACCATGAGTGACCATATACAAGGATTTCAAAATCCAACACTCAAAATACATCAAACCAAACACATACTTTCCAAATCCAGATTTACATATCCCTTTAACCAAACACAAGATTCTATAATCCAGCACTTCAAATACATTCAACCAAACACTGGATTTGACTCTTCTGTATTTTCAAATACATGGATTTATAACTACAATGTAACTCAAAATCCACTGGATTTAAAACTACCTCTAACCAAACGCCCTCAAAAAGGAGGGACTAAGAAGGATTACCAAATGTCACAAAGGTTACCCGGTCAGATGTAATGTAACTATGTCAGGGACTAAACAATAGTTTTCCCTCTATTTAATTTGGAAAATATTACATAACATACTCAAACCTCGCAAGTAGAAACTCGTTGTTGCTCCTTGAACCCTAAACTGTGCTTCTGAGATAGAATCATCGGATAACAATGGCGTTGGCGTTAATGAGGAGTAGGACGTTGAGGTCGGCCCTCACCCGAGCATATGCATCCGTCTCTGTGGGCAGTGACATCGTCTCCGTCGCCCCCGGGGTTGCTCTCCAGAAGGCTCGCTCCTGGGACGAAGGTGTCTCTTCCAAATTCTCCACCACTCCTCTTAAGGATATCTTCAAGGTTTCACCATCGATCCATTGCTTCGTGTTTCAGAACTATTTTTGCTGTTGGTGTTCATATATGTGTCATTCTTCTTTGCAGGGGAAGAAGGTGGTCGTCTTCGGGTTGCCTGTGAGTTCCTCTTTTCCTGGTTTCTTTAATTAGTGTATGCTTCATTTCATTTTGTTTCATGCTTGATGGTTTCTTAAATCATTTGATTTGTGAAACCCTTAGTTGAAAACAAAATGTGGCTTGGTGAAGGTTAAAAGAGGTGATTTGTTGTAAATTTAAGATCTTTTAGGAGGTTTTTGTATGTGTGACGCACATCAGATATCCAGGGTTTGCATCTTTTATGCTGGCTTGGACATGGCCTATGTCTTTAACAGGCTTTGACATCTGCAAAATAATATAAGTTGTTTTTAATTAACCACTTATATCACTGAGTGCCATATTTTGCAATCCATTTCTGTTATTTCTTATGTATCATGTTATGATTAGACTGTTATTGTAGCTATTTATACATTGACTTCTTTGATTAGGACATTTGCTTATTTTTATTATGTCATTTTTGGTTTTCTTTTAATTTTGAAATTTGCAATATTGTAACTTATGTGAATCATAATAGTGACATCAAATAGAAGCTGTTAGTAGAGTGGCAGAAATCATTGAAACATGGGGAGGCAAATGTTGCTAGAGGGTCAAAACCAAAATTAACCATGGATCTCAAGGAATTACCAAATTTGTGTTGCTGATCTTTTCACTGAAATAGATAGGAGTCCCTAGCCACCTAGAATCATGGTCATATTCATGTCATTATACTCAACTTCAGAGACCTATTTTGATTGAATGGTGCAAATGTCAGATCACTTGTCATCTTGTTTCTTAAAGAATGTAGATAGTTTTAATTTTTTGTTTTACACTTTCAGTGGTCAACTGTTAGTTAGGATAAACCACTTCATATGGCTTTACCTTTCTGGGACAATGTTGATACGAAATGGTGTGGCTGAGAAATTACACTGCTAGTTTCCTGTTAGGGTATCAAACAGATTCTTAATTCATGTAACCCTCTGATTATTTGCTGTAAAGCCTGTAATTCTATACTTTACTAGACATCTGCAGTTATTTACCTTTTACTGATGTGTTGTATGCAAAACATCCTATAGTATTTCACACTTTCTGTTTTGTAGCACTTGTTTGATCATCTCTTAGTTTCTCAAGTATAGCTTGACTATTATTTTTTGCACTGCTATATGTTCATTAAATCATTTGTGTTCTTTTGTAAATGCATTGGTGTGATTTTACAGGGAGCATTCACGGGTGTTTGCTCAACACAACATGTTCCAAGCTACAAGAACAACATTGACAAGTTTAAGGCTAAAGGGGTTGATTCTGTGATCTGTGTTGCTGTCAATGATCCATATGTAATGAATGGTTGGGCAGAGAAACTACAAGCCAAGGAAGCTGTAAATTTTTTGTGCTCCTTTAGTTTTTTTGTTCTACAGTTGCTTTCGATTTGAATTCCCCATCTTCTCTGGAGTGATTTATATTTGCACTCATGACCATAAATAGGTCTTATTATTATTCTTTTTTTTGTTTTTTGTTTTTTTTGTTTTTTTGGAGATAGAATTGCTATTGCTTTAAAGTTCCTAAACTACATGCTTATAATTTTTCAAAAGTCAATAAGCTTGTTGAAGATTTTTTTTATGTTAACATCCTTTTTGATTGATATGATTGATAAGTTCTTTAGCTTCATTAGAAAACCTTTTGGCATAGACTAGCAAGCTCTATTTGGTTCCAATTTGCCAAAATACTTGGGTGCCTACCTTCTTATTGTCCTCTCTGTTTTTTTATTGCAAAACCGTGTCAATTCGTCATACTCAACATGTTTAGACTATATTTTAAACTTTTGCTTGATGTGACTGCAACTTTAAAAATGGGAACTTTTCTTTCAACTACTCATTGAGGTTGACTGACTTTTGCTTCTTAAGTTCACTGCATACATTCCCTCCTTGGAAGCTCAACATTTATTAGATTTAAGAGTGGATTTAATGTTTTTCTTGCTCACTGTTATAGACAATTGAACAGATCAAGAATGGATCACTTAACAAAACATTTTGAAGTTGAACTTTGTTTTGTTTTTTTTTCTTTTCTTTTCCTTTTTTGTTTTTGTTTTTGATAGGATCAATATGCTCTATGAGGGACATTTCTTAATCAAGGTATTTATTTTTACAGTACTCCTAAACACCCTCCCTTCATATGATTAAACCACAATTATCTTTCCATCCATCATAGCTACCTTCACTGCCAATACCTTACAACCGCTTGGATTTTAACTGCTATCACTAGGCATCACAACACCACCTTCAAACCTCTCCTTATTAGCATTGCTATCTAAAAATTCATGCTGCCTCTGTCACCTCTTCTCATCCCATTTCTCAATTCTCCTTTCTCCTTTAACCCACACTTTGGGAGCTCGAACTACGTAGTCCTTTATTAACCACTGCTTCCACCACTATTAAAATTAGCATGTTAATTGATTAATTAATTAATTTTTTTGCTTATCTAGCTACTTCCTATAATTCTTTTACACTTTGTTAAATTTACTGTTTTATTCTAGTTATGTCTGTCATATTTAAATCATAAGAACTATAATCATCATTCATAAAAGGTTTGAAAAATGTTCACTTAAATTTATTTTTATTTGAAATTATTATCTTTAAATTGACAAGTAAATTTGTCATTTTGGCACCAATGATACACTTAACATAGCAAACTGCAAAAAGTCAAGTAATTTCTTAGTATTAACTAATAGTGCACTGCAAGGCTGCTCATTGGCACTTTGTTTTGTTGGTTTTGAGATGAGAAAATAGCCTTTTCGCATAGTAGGCCCTTCAATAAATTGCTCGCATCACTTTCTAGGATTATTTTTATTTTTATTATTTATTTTTGTGTGTGTGTGTGTGTGGCAAAAATATGAAGTAATAAGTCTAATAGATATAAATATATATGATTGACAAATTATCTTAAATCAGGGAAACTTAGTTATGCTTGAATTTATAACTGAAAGATTAAAAAAAAAAAATCACATTCTGGTCCAAACATTATTAATAAATTTTCTGAAGTACAGGTGCTATCAGTGATTGAGCAATCTAGATGTGTGCAAACAGGTTTTTAAGTTTTGTATGGTCCTTAGCAATATCTATGGCGGTGCCTTCTTTTATAGATGCATAGTTTCTTGTTTGGAACAAGTTTAAGTTGCTACTCTCAGGCAAAATTGTTGCTATAAAGCTGATGATGATCATTTTTACAGATTGAATTTTATGGCGACTTTGATGGAAGCTTCCACAAAAGCTTGGATTTAGGTATAGATCTCTCAAGTGCATTGCTCGGCCACCGTTCTCAAAGGTTTGTCCTACTATTGCCCATATTTTTTGGTATGTGCTTAATATGCTTTCCAAATTTTAAAATAGCACAGCTGTTTTTGCCATGTGGAAACAGTGTATGATGCATAATTACTGGGTAGTACAACTATCGTCCAGCAAACAAAAGAAAGAAAATAATTGAACTTGGAAGACCACATAGAAAGGTTTAATCACAAGTGGAAGTTGTGCTATATATTTATAAAATCAAGCTGGACCAGCCTTCTCTCTGTCAAGTGTTGATTATCTTAAAAGTAATTTTCCCATACCAACACAGATCTGCTCACCATTATTTATTCGAAAAGTCTGTGTGGGTTGAAAGAGTGGTATTTTTTGCTCTTCCAAGTATAGGAAATTAGAAGAAAATTGAAGTGCTCATATATGCAGCAGATGAAGAAGGTGTATTAGTTCCTTTCCAATGCCGCTGCTGACAATTGCCTCTCAAACATTGCAGACTCGATTGTGCTGCTTCTTGCCCTCAATGAGCCTTCTTTTGTGCTATTATAGCTTGATGAACATTTTTTTTTACATGATCTGCAAGCCACTTCATAACTTCTAATCTGCGTTATCAACATTCTTAGTCAAAGAAATGTCAATGAAATGTTAGCTATTGTCATACAAATGATTAATTTCTCTTTTGTTTTTAAGGTGGTCAGCTTATGTTGTTGATGGAAATGTTCAAGCTCTTAATGTTGAGAAAGTCCCCTCAGAATTCAAAGTTTCTGGTGGAGAGGTGATTTTGGGCCAGATTTGATTTGATATCTTGAAGGTATCAATATAAGCTTCAATTTTTCTATGCGCCCAAATGAACATAGTCATGAAGAATATCCCACTAAATAAGTGAACCTTATATGTGAAGTTGTTTATGAAGTGTTTGCAGACACTTGGCCAACTTGTGAAGTGGATTGACTGTAGTATAGAACTTGTCATCCAATGAAGAGAATGTGTTCGACTCCGTGGTCGATGATAATTTCAATATCTACCTTTTTTATATAAGAATAAAGGGGACCTACCTACTATATAGTTTATTTCTTAAATATATAGGAATGAACAATTTTTCATAATAATTTATTGGGTCATCCAATCAGCAAGAGCTCTTAAGTAGATGATATCAGGAAACAATTGTCCAATGCAGAGTTTTCCTCTACAAAATTTATTAGGGATTTGTTACGGAGTTGGGAAACATGCTATTTCCTCTCCGTTTATTTGTTAGAATTTCTTATTTTTTTTAATTTTATATTGGTTTTATTTTGATCTAAAATCAGTTTTTGATAGATTTTAACTTCAATGGATCAGATCATGTTTTACTTTATTTTGTTTAAGTATTTTGGGTTGTCTACTCAGCCTCATTTAGGTGATACTTTACCTGGTCAGGTCATCATTCGACCTCAACTATTTTGACCAACGGCTGTCCCTCAAAAGATGCTCGACACTCTTTTAGCTTCAAGTTTTGACCAAGTAGTTATTAGGAACACTAGGGTTCTCAAGATTAGATATAGTGGACTCCAAAATGGCCTTTGAAAGATTGTTTTGCATGTTTTTCTCCATAAAACTAGACCTACCAACTTTTGCGAAAGGTCATTTTGTTTTACAGAAGCAGACCCAAAGGGCGTAATGGCCTATAAAACACCATTGAACTCAAGCGACCAAGGTTTTGGTTTGTGAAGAAACACACATTTAGTTGTGCTCTATAGATCTAGATCCTTAGAGAAAAATGATTAGTAAAACACCGCTTTGCTCTGGGAGTAGGTTTTAGCCTAGATGAAGTGTGTCACTTGCCATTTTGTTCCACTTGACCCAAACGACGGATCAAAAGCCATTTTGAAGCTTATTTATTCTTAGACATCATCCCAATGTTGATTATTCAACCAAAAGCAGTTTGACATATACTTTTGGGTGATTTGCCAATATATATGTATATATAGAGGGACATGTTAGTGTGAGGTCGGCCGCACTTGCGGTCGGCCCGCTATGTGAGACAACATATCGGGGCCGGGCCCATGCCGCCCGAGACCCAACCCGATAGTGCACTCATATAGCGGGCTAGCCTCACAGTAACATTTCCCCCACTATATATATATATATATATATATATATATAATTCTTATAAGATAAGGTCGGTCGGAACACTGTTCATTTAAGGTCGTCTCTCATTTGGCCACTTGCACAGTGTTTTAAGGATTTCCAATCGTATGGATGGGAAGAACATCGAAAAATAAGTTAACATGTCAATTTTCATACAATTTGGGAAGGTGTAGGGTCTTCATCTTAAGGGGTGAAAATTTATAGAAATCTTACCGGTTCAAAATTTTACCCTTTAAGAGGAAGACCCTACACCTTCTTAAATTGTATGAAAATTGACATGCTAGCTTATTTTTCCATGTTCTTTCCATATGTACGGTTGGATTTTCTTAAAATACTGTGCAAGTGGGCTAAAATGGGGCGACAACACTTGCACAGTATAAAGGCCCGCCGCATAGTATCACGACTATATATATATATATATATATATATATATATATATAGAGAGAGAGAGAGAGAGAGAGAGAGAGAGAGAGAGTTATGATAGAATCAGGTCGGCCACATGTGCAACCGGCTGATTCTATCATAACTTATGTCATATATATATATATATATATATATATATATATATATATATATATATGCTTTATTTTATTTTTAGCCTAAGGGCCGTTTTATATATTAAAATTAACCATTTTTTTCCTGGAGCACCCTTAAGACCATTTAGCCCTAGAGAATGTCTTGTCTTACTCTTTAGAGCTAAACAACCTTAGGGTTCTTGGATCTAAACTGTCTTTCAAAGGCCATTTTTTTCATTTAAGCCCCTTTGAAATAAATGGTTTTTTTTCATTTAAACCCCCCAATATTTTTAATTATGTTTTTTATCCTAGTCAACATTCAGTTAGTACTCTAGATGCTAACTAGATACCCCTAAGGTCATTTTGACAAATAAAAGGGCTTTGGAGCTAAAAAAAAAAAAATTTAGGGTTAAAGCCATTTTACGTCCCTGAAATTAGGGTCAATGTTCATTTTCATTCTTGTATTTGAAAAATGTTCAATATATTCTTTGTGTATTGCGTATTTTGTACATTTTTCATCCCTGATGTTGACGTGGCAGACATGTGATATACGAATAAAATATAAGGTATTTTTTCTAATTTTTTCTTTTATAGGTGGTTGTATTTGCTGACATGGATTGACAGATGTACTGCTGATGTGGCACTAGCATGCCACATTAGCAATAATTTTTCATATGAGGGATTTAGGGCATGCTGACATGACATCAACGTGCTATTTTCTTGGAAAGCTGTTGCTGTGGTTGTTTTTAATAGGGTTTGGGGTAGCTAATGTGGCATATTGATGTGGTAATGTAACGCCACTTTAACATAAGGAGAATAAAAGAAGAGGGGTCCCTCCTATGCCTCATTGTGTTTTGTCTCCAAGATCTAGTGTGCCTCACGAGCTCCCGAGCCTTCAATAGCGTTGGTGGTCTCTTTTGCTTGCGTTTTTTGCTTCGACGAGGAATGGTTCCCGTGCTCTTGGATTTTGAAGAAGCTCTTTCACCAATGTTGGTGGCTCGTCGTTTCAGCCATCTGTTCATGCTCGAGTTGGCATGGGAAGAACCCAACTATAGGTAAGACCTCGAAAAACCTTTCTCATGTGCTTCGTTAGAGACATATTCACTGTAGTTGGTTAATATTTGAGGATAGCATGAGATCTATGAGTATTGGTTAATTTAGGATTTGGTTAGGGTTTCAGAGTAAGCCTTAGGAATTTAGAAGTTGAGGGGAACTGGTGTGAGGAGAATGAATATTTGTAGACAAACATTAATGTAGAGTATGGAGTTTTCATATATGATGTTATTGTTTTGTCTACATTATTTCTTTTGTGAGGTTGATAAAGGTTCATATTTTATTTCTTAATACATTAATTTTTAGATAGAAAAGGGAATGTGACAACTTGGTTTTATATGTATTTGTGAAATTGTATTGATCTCTGAATCATTGTGATAAGCTTGCTTTGGGAAAAGATAATCTATAGCTTGATTTGTTAATGTATTCAACATCTTTCTTTTCCTTTTTCCTTTTTTTTTATTTTTTATTTTGTGTGTGTGTGTGAATTTTGAAAATTCTCATAGCTTGCATCATCTCTGTTTGAGTTTATAGATAGATTAGTTGGTTGAAACTTGAGTATAGATTAATGATAGTTTAACTGCAACATTATTTAATTTGGAGGGAATTACAATATTTACATTGTATGGTTGTAACTCATTTAAATTCTTAGGGCAAAAAAGAATTGTCTGATATGCTGATAGAAAATGAGTTGAGATGACTTTGTTGCATATGGATCTGCGAAATTGAATAAATTTTTCAATCCTTATAAACAGTTTATCATAAAATAAAAAGAACTAGTCTTCCTAGATATCTTTTTAACTATGTAGCTTCCTTAAGAGGAATGACATTACAATGTCTACTCTTGTTGTGCCATAGTGCATATTTGAAACCAAGTATACCCTTAAAAACTGCAGATCATCTCTCAGCTAATTTTGGATAATTTGGCTCTAGAATTGTTTGAGTGGAATAATCATGAGTAGTTACAATCATTCTTTAAGGGAATAACTATGAGTTATTACAAATTCTAGCTAATATGCCTTGTGGCCCAGTAAATTCAGCCAATGTTCAAGCTTCAGGGCTATTTTTTTATGTTCTGATGAGTGTTTCATATGCATATAGTTGATATAAGCTTTTAATATGCATGCTTTTCTTTACAAATTTTCATTACTAATGTCTTGCGTAGATTGTTACCTCACCAATGTAGGTTTTCAGGGATTCATATTTCAATCTAGAAAGATGGGTAGACTAAAGTTTTATGTAGTTGGGCATTTCAACCCGGAGGGTAAGTTGAAGTATAAAAAAGGTATTATGCAACTTTGGTGGGTTGAGGCTAATGGCTTCAATTATGCTGATTTGCTTGGAAGTGTTTATGAAATGGGGTTTGGCAAAACTAGCAAGATCCATTACTAAGTCCTCATAAGCGAAATTTGTTTAGATAGATCATTTGACCATATTGCATAGCAAGGAGTTGTTTGGTACGATACTCGAACATTTGAAAAATGACGCAAGGTGGAAATATATGTGGAACATATAGCTGACTAGTAAGGGGATGTGTCTGCTAGCAACATTCCAATTATGGGTCAAGAAGCCTTTAGTGCAAGTATAGATGCTTTGGGCATTGCAACTAACAACATTGAAGATAGACCTGAAGTTGAACAAGTGGAAAGCGTGCAACATGCAGTGGTCACAAGATGCTATACTCCTGTTGGATTGCAGCTTGAAGAAGAGGCAGAGTCTCTAATAGCCTCTAAGGATGCTGAACCAGCTGTAAGTTGTGAGCAAGAACAATCCCATAGTACCAGTTCAAATTCTAGTTCAAGTGATGAATGTTATTCCACATACGACGACGATCTACAAAGTAAAAAAGAACCTAAAGGAAATGAAAGGTTTAAGAGAGACTGAACAACAACTAGAAGTTGGAGGTAACTCTGATCACCCTGTGGACCAACCTTCCATGGATGTTGATGAAGAAGAAGGTTTGAGTGATAGTGTGGGCAGTTTTGTAACCACAATTGACGATAACAGCAAGGCAGAACATGGGAAGAAAATGAAATCAAGAACACTAGTTTGGACTCAACTAGCCCCACACTACATTTCTAATTAGGGATGATCATCAAGAGCAGAAAAGTATTCAAGAAAGCAATCACTAAACATGTTATCCAAAGCAGGAGAGAAGTTGAGATAGTGAAGAATGGATAAGCAGCAACTGCGAGCCAAGGGCAAGGATGTGTGATGCCCGTGGGTTGTGTATGCGTGTTTTGATTGTGGTACCGACAACTACAAGATCAAAACACTTGTGACTGAGTATACTTGCAATTGGTCATTCAAAAATAAAAGGATCAACTCAAGGGTTTTAGCAAAACACCTACTACAGACCCGGTAAGCAACAACATCTATGATGAAGCTAGTGGATATCAAGATGACTATGAAGAAAGAACTCAAAGTTGATGTTACCATGAGCCAGTGCAGGAGAGCAAAGATTAGGGTCTTCAATACGTTATCAGGTGATAATAAGGAAGAGTACAACATGCTATCAGATTACAGAGAGGAACTTAGAAAGAACAACCCCGAGAGCTCTATATTTGTGGAAGCGGACAAACCTGACCTTTTGAAAAGCCAAGTTTCAAAAGCATTTATATTTGTTTTGATGCATTGAAAAAGTGGTTTATAGAGAGTTGTTGGCGTATTACAGGCTTTGATGGGTGCTTTCTAAAAGGTCCTTGTAAGGGAGAGCTCCTTGCTGCTGTTTGTAGAGACGCGAGCAACCAAATGTTCCCGATAGCATGGGCTGTTGTACAGATTGAGAACAGAGATCAGTGACATGGTTCCTCCAGTATTTGATGGATGACTTAGGATTTGAACATGGCGGTGGACTTTCATACACGTTCATATCTGACCATCATAAGGTTGGAGTATATTTTCTTAGTTGCTCCTGACTTAATTGTAAAGGCAGGCTTGTATACAACTAGGAAAATATATTCCAACCTTGTGGCGGTCAGATATGAACATGTATGCTAGCCTGCTACCATGTTCAATTCCTAAGTCATCCATCAAATGCTGGACGAACCATTACCATTGATCTCTGTTCTCGACCTGCATGACGATCCATGCTATCGAAAATATTTGGTTGGTTACGTTTCTATCAAGGGTAGCGAGGAACTCTCCCGTACAAGGACCTTTTAGAAAACATCCATCAAGGCCTGTAATGCGTCGACAACCCTCTATGAACCCCTTTTTCAATGCATCAAAACAAATATGGATGCTTTTGAAACTTGGCTTTTCAGAAAGGGGCAGGTATGTCCACTTTCACAAATATAATGCTCCCAGGGTTGCTCCTTCTAAGTTCCTTTGTGTAATCCCATAGCATGTTGTATTCTTCCTTATAATCCCTGATAACGCATTCAAGACCCTAATCTTTGCTCTTCTACACTGGCTCATAGTAACATCAATTTTGAGTTCTTTCTTTGTAGTCATCTTAATGTCCACTAGCTTTATCATAGATGTTTTTTGCCGGGTCTATAGTAGGTGTTTTGCTAAAACCCTTAAGTTGATCTTTTTATTCTTGAATGACCAATTACTAAAACCCTCAGTCAAAGTGTTTTAACCTTGTAGTTGTCGGTACCACAATCAAAATCTGCATACGCAACCCATGGGCATTGCACATCCTTTCTCTTGGCTCGTAGCCGTTGCTTATCTATTCTTCACTATCTCAACTTCTCTCCTGCTTTGGATAACATGTTTGATGATTGCTTCCTCGAATATTTTTCTGCTCTCGATGATCATCCATAATTGGAAATGTGGTGTAGGGCTAGTCGAGTCCAAATTGGTGTTCTAGATTTCATCTTCTTCCCATGTTCAACCTCGCTATCATCATCAGTTGTGGTTACAAAACTGCCCACACTATTTCTCAAATCTTCTTCTTCATCCACATCCATGGAAGGTTGGTACATAGGGTGATCAGAGTTGCCTTTAACTTTTGGTTGTTGTTCAGTCTCTTTGAAACCCTTCATCTCCTTTAGGTTCTTTTTTGCTTTGTAGACATTCTTCATCTTCGTATGTGGAATGACATTCATCACTTGAACTAGAATTTGAACTTGTACTGTGGATATGTTCTTCCTCACAACTTAACAGCCGGTTCAACATCCTTAGAGGTTGTTGGAGCTCCGTCTTTTCTTCAAGCTGCGATCTGTTTTGTTTTGAGAAAATGAAAAAAAAACTAAAATAAAAAAATAGGTGTAGAGCATCCTGTGGCCTTTGCATGTTGCGCACTTTCCACTTGTTCAGCTTCAGGCTTGCTTTCATTGTTGTTAGTTTCAATACCTAAAGCATCTATGTCTGCACCATAGACTTCTTGACCCATAATTGGAATGTTGCTTACAGACACATCTCTTTGCTGATCACCGACATGTTCCACATATACTTCCACCTTAGCGCCATTTTTCATATGCACGAATATTGTACCAAACGACTCATCGTTGTGCAGTATGGTCAATGATCTTTCTAAACCAATCCCGTTTTTGGGGACTCTGTAATGGATCTTACTAGCTTTGTCAAACCCCATCTCCTTAACACTTTCAAGCAAATCAAAATAATTGATGCCATTAGCCTCATCCCTTCAAAGTTGCATAATCTCCTTTATACTCTAGCTTACCCTCCGGGCTGAAATGCCCACCCACAAAAAGCTTTAGTCTTCCCATCTTTCTAGAAGGAAATATGGATCCCCGAAAACCAATATTGAGGAGGTAACAATTTATGCAATGCATTAGTAATGAAAATTTGTAAAGAAAGGCATGCATATTAAAATTTTATACCAACTATATCTAATGAAACACTCATCAAAACATGAAGCTTGGACATTGGTTGAATTTTCTGGGCCACAAGGCTTTTTATTAGCTAGAATTTCACAGAGATAATGCAAGCTATAAGAAATTTCACAATTATAGCCCCCTCCACCCAAAGGGAAAAGAATGGATGTTGAACGCATTAACAAATCAATCTATAGATTGTCTTTTCCAAAAACAGGCTTATCACAATGATTGACAAATCAATATAATTTCACAAATACATACGCAACCAAGTTGTCCCATCCACTTTTTTATTTGAAAATTGGAGAAGCATTAAGAAATAATAAACCTTTATCAACCTTACAAAAGAAATAATGTCGGCAAAACAATGATATCATATGTGAAAACTCCATACTCTACATTGATGTTTGTTTACAAATGTTCATTCTCCTATCACAAGCTCCCCTCAACCTCTAATTTCCTAGGGCTCTGAAACCCTAACCAAATCCTAAATCAACCAATCTCACAGATCTCATGCTATCCTCAAATATTAACCAATACCACAATGAATACATATATAACAAAGTATAAGAAAGGTTTTTCGAGGTCTTACCTACGGGCTGGGTTCTTCCCACGTCCACTCGAGCACAAACAGATGGTTTAGATGATGGACCACCAATGTTGGAGGAGCTTCTTCAAAATCTGAGAGCGTGACATCACAGACCGATACTTAGTATACCGATAGTGTCGAGAGGTTCTATCTCACATGGCTCAACTCAGGGCACAAAGGTCCGTTGAGCGCTATAGTACTGCACAAGCACTCGAGCAGAGCGCAAGGTCCACTGAGACAATCTACTACACAAGCCTGCGTAGAGTGCAACAAGTGCCAAGAGCTACAGTCCCGCTCGGTGCCGGAGTCCTACCCCACGTCCCGCAAGAGAGCTCACAGAGTTAGTCGAGTGGTATAGTTTTGTCTGTGCGGCGTTGGAATAGTGTTTTGTTCAACCTATAAGTTCCGGAAAGCCTTTCTAAATAGAAATAAAGGTGAGAGAAGAGAGAAGATGATGTTTGAGTGAATGCTTAATTGAGTGCTTTCTATGTGTTCCTGTCTCTCCTTTGGAGTTACATACATGTATGTATAGGCAACTTTAAGGAGACATTCTAGAGGATTCTCCAAGGGTCCAATACAAATGTAACGCCCCGAAAATTTTCACGATTTAATAAATTATTTTCTGGAGAAAACCACGGAGATTAATTAGCACATAAAAGACATTGAACACTTTAACAACCAAATTAAGGAAAATCAAGAGTTTATGAAATTAAAATATGACCTCGCAACAATTTGGGCCCGAGAAGTCCGTATTGGGCCAGGCCAAATAGACATGAATAGTTGGCGATGGACTGAAGAGGTTAATTCCGGATTATTAACTCGAAGGTTAGAAAGTGTTAATCAATCTCAATTATTGGTTGGAGATACAGGACAAAAATACGAGTCCTGATAAAGTATAATCAAGGGTCAAAAGCCTAAGATCGGGATCTTGGCCTAATGTGCGTAATTGCGACCCGTGAGGTTACAGTAGGGTCCGTGACCACCGAAAGGATGTAAAGAATGAATAAAATAATATAAATAATAAAATATTAATTAATAAACGAATTGTTTCGATCCGCAAAAAGCGGATCTGGTTGGACTTAATTCTTCGCCCGTGATCCTACAATGAGATGGCATAAAGCAATCCAATAAAAGAATTATTAAATTATTAAAAAGCAGCTTTTTTTTTTCTCTTTAAGTCATAGTGAGAGAGAAAGAGAAAGAAAAACTCCTCTCTTTCCCCCTCCCCTCACGACCTCCCTCTCACTTACGATCGGCGAAGCTTACCGCTGCGGCTCACCGGCGAGCTACCGTGGCGGTACCTCCCCTCCCCCTCTTCTCTCTGATCCGGCGCCGCCTGAGTCGTACCAGGGTTGTCAGCCGCCCCGGCTCAGCAGATCGCGATCGCCTCTCTTGGCCTCAGCGACCACAAGTGAGCCCCGTCGGCCGACCTCCTGGCTTCCAGCGCATCACCAGACGCGGACAACCCTCTGGCTCCGCTCAGCTCCTAGCTCAGAGCCACCCGCAGCCACGACCCGCGCTTCCGACGAGGCCGTAGCCGAGGTGCCTTTGTCGTCTTGACTTGCGACCTCTGGCCAGTAGATCTACTCTCTACAAGTAAAAACCCTAAGTTTGAATTGGGGAAGACCATAATTAGATGCATGATTTTAAGGAATTCATGAGCTATTAACAGGGGGATTAGTATGTGTTTGATAGTGGAGTGAATTCATGTTTTGTATGGATGAATGGTTGTATTAGAAGCTAACCCTAGAAACAGAGGAGACTCTGTCGAAATTTTGTCGAATTATTTCGAATAACCATGCCATGCTTAGCAAGTAGTAAATTCATGTTTAAAGAGTATGTTAGAGATATTCGATAGTTGTTATTGATTAGAGTTAATTCTCTGAATTGGGGGAAACTCCGTATTATGATTTCTTAGAAATACGAAGTCCATGTTAAGGGAAAACATGCTCTGTTCGATTGATGTATCTATCGTACTCTAATGAGTTTAGATTTGAGAATGCTTTAAGAATACAACTTCCGTATTCCTAAATAGTCCGTATTTTTGTTTTAAGGACAAGAGAAGGGCAAGGGCAAGGCCGTTGCTGTGGAGGACCTAGCCCGCCTTAAGAGTCACTCAGACTAAGGTGAGGGAACACAACTGTAAATTCTGTATTCTTTCTGTATTTTGTTCGTGTTGATATTTGGAGAATCCATGTTATGATATTATTATTATATTCATGAGATGCTTTTCAGTTTTCAAGCATGATTTGCCGATTTATTCGAAGTTTGAAATTTATGTTTATGAAAAGCATGTGAGAACATTTATATATTTTTGAAATTGTCATGATAGACATATTAGTGCATTGCATCATACTCGAATACATGCTTGCGCCAGACGTGGCTCTACGATAGAGCCAGAGAGTACGGTACTAGGTAGGGAAGGGGTGGTTTTATATAACTCTGTTTTACTTGTCCAACTATCTGTTTTCAAACCCTCCTGATTTCAAGAAAACAAAACCCCCTTCCCGTACTCTTCGAGTGCTTAGTATACGTATATACTCGTATAGCTCACGGTCGATGAGTTGATCCGACCGGAGAGATACTGAGTGTTGGTTTATTCCACTCTGGTGCCGCTGTATGAAAGTAGAGGTGTAGATGACACTAATATGATAGATAATGAGAAATTGATTCCACAGCTTGTCACCCCATGGTTATTGATACGGTCCAACCTGGGAGGACCTTGACTTGTGTGGAATTGATCTATTTCCCATACGAGGAGTTGTTTCCATAGCTTGTCACCCCATGGTTGTTGATATGGTCCAACCTGGGAGGACCTTGACTTGTGTGGAATTCATCTCCCGTTCTGATGATGAAAAAGTAAAGAAAAGCTATGTTTATATCAATTGATATTTTGAATATTACCATGACTCTTATCATGATCAACATGTTGTTTTCCATGTTTTAAATATTATTCAGTCTTTATATTTCAATCTTCGATATTTTTATTTTCTAAAATTGAAAGCATACATGTGTGTTTACCTAACAGTAGTGTTAGTACCTCACTGAGCTCCTGTAGCTCACCCTGTTGTTGAATGATCTCTTGCAGGTAGTAAGCAAGGTCATGGCTCTGCTTAGAGTGGAAGTATGGTTTGGATTCCCTTAGTTGGCTCTGACCACCTGGCTCGCGTCATTTATCTTATTTCTTGTTGTATGATTTGGGGAGTATGTTAACTCCCATCTAGACTTGCGTGAGACTTTATGAACTTATGGTTTGTAATAGTATTTTGTTTGACTTTATATTTCCTAATATTAGTGTTGCTTTTGAGTAAATAATTATTTTATACAGCCTTAGGCCGGGGTTCACTCCCTGACCTGGCTGGTGTGACACCTGGGTCCTGGAAAGGATAAGGGTGTTACAACAAAACCCTCTTTACATAGTGTGAACACAATAAAAGGGTGAAGACCATGGAGGTCATGAGTCACCTTGCCCTTTGCCTCCACTATAGAGTCCTTAATCTAGAATTGGCTATCTTGGCGTAGTCACCAAGACACTCCTTGAAAAGCCATCCATTTGGAAGTCCACTTGGGTTAGCCATCAAGATATCCTTGAAGGGTCATCCACCTTGAATCCCATTTGACTCACTTGACCCACTTGAGGGCTAGACTTTAATGTTGGTACATCCCTCTTTGAAGTCTCATAATGAGTCATCAAGCCTACTTGCAAGATAGTATTGTTCCACAGTTAACCAAAGAACTAGCTAACCAGCTAGGCAAATCTCAACCTGTGACAATTCTCTCTCACCCATACCAACGACGCCCTCATTGGGGCTTGGTCTCATAACTATTGGCTGTCGTGTTTTGAACTCCACATTGATTGTTTGGTAGGCAGCTGGATTGTTTCGAGTACTTTACAAGCATCTTGATCCACATGCGTTCCTCACGCACATATATCACGCTTACGCCCCGTGCCCCAGGCAAGACCTTGGCTTTGCACCCCGCGCCTTGCATTAACGTCTTGCGTCCCAGGCAACACCTCGGCCTTGCGCCCTACGCCTTGTACTAACCCCTCGCACCCTAGCCAGGACCTTGGCCTTGCATCCCACACCTTGTGCTAACACCTCGCACCCCAGCTAGTACCTTGGCCTTGCGTCTCACGTCTTTGCGCCTTGTGTCTCGCATCACACTTAGTGCCAACGCACCATACCTGCGCACTGCGCGTTATACACACCGTACCTAGTGCGTGCAAAGGTTGAAATCTTCAGCTTGGCTCCTTCACGTCTTAGGAACCTTGGCTGGCAGATTAGACTCCCGACCTTGCTCAATAGATTGATCCACTTCTTTCCTAGGTGGTAGCTGCTTTGACAACTCCTTTGACTTCATGTCTCTGATATCAGCCATTTCTTGAGCAATGCCCCATGGCATCAACTGATGGGAACTCACACCTAAGTCCTCATCGGGCTTCAAGGCTACTAATGAAGTGACATCACGTCGCTTAAAGACCTTGTGCAGTCATATGGCTTGCGCAAACTCACCCTAGTTATCGCCCCTTCGATGAATCCGGCCTTGCTACTCAGCACTTAGGAGTTGAAGTGAACTATCAACTCTTCATCCTTCTTACCTTCCACCTCTATGGTCATGGTGTTGATAGCATTTCTCTTTGGACAATCTCGGACAAGATGAGGCCCATCACAGAAATAACAAGTTCTTTGGGTAAACATCTGGCCCTTGCCTTTGTCTCCTTGCTTGTCCTTCCAAGATGCCTTGCCTTTGTCTGGCTTGACTTGTCATCTGTCCTCCCCCACCATTGACTTTCCACTCGCCTTTGGGTCTGGGTATGAAGTCTTGGCCTCCTTGTACAGATGCAGCCGTTGGCATCTTCTCTTCAAGTTCAGGCCTTCTGAACTCCACCAAAGACTCAGCGACAGTGATGGCTTGAGCTAAGGTTTGCACCGCCCGATGCTACAATTCCAACTTGGCCCATGGTTGAAGTCTACTTATAAAATAGAGGAGCTTATCCTCTTCATTTAGATCAGAGATTTCAAATAACAAGTTAGTGAATTCAATTACATATCCTATAATGCTTGCAGTGTGCCTAAACTACTTAAACTTCTCTTTTGCTTCTAGTCTAGCATTTCGAGGATATAAATGCCTTTTGAAATCTTCTTTGAACTCCTCCCATGTATAGAGAGTGAACACACCTTATTCAATCTCTCCGCTACGCCTTCTCTACCAAAGAAGTGTGTTGTCCGTGAGGAAGAAGGTCACAATATAGATCTTCTCTTCATCACCACCCACCTTTAAATGCCGGAGATATCCCTCCATGCTCCACAGAAAGGCATTCAACTCCTTTGCATCCCTCTTGCCATTATAAGCATCGGGCCTTGGAATATTTAGCTTCACCGATTCGTGGACAACCTGATTGATATTGAGGACAACCCTCTTAGATAGGGCCCAATTGTCCCCAATTCCCCTTAATTCTTTCAAGATACCTTTTTGGAAGGATGCCATATCAGCCCTCATTCTCTCCACTTGAAAGTTAATTGACTCCATGAAGCTTTCCACCGAAGAGTTAAGAATTCTCTGAAACTCATCTCTGAACTCTTCCATCATTGTAGAGAGAGTTTCATGAGAAGGGACTTCTTCCTCAAGGCGCCCCGTAAGGTCACCTACGACATTCTCCATCCGAGCTAGCCATGCTTTGATGGCATCAAGAGTGTCTGTGGAGGATTTCTTCTTCACTTTGGCTTTCTTGGCTCCACTCTCAATAGTAGAGTGAGATTCAACCATTCGATTAGTTTTTAGAGGCTAAAAAGGCAACTTACTTCAAGATCTTAGACCAACTTCACATCTCTGATCTATGGCTTTGACACAAAATGTCACGGACTGGTACTTAGTATACCAACAATGCCGAGAGGTTCTACTGCACACGGCTCAGCTCAGGGCTCAAGGGTATGCCAATAGCTACAGTACCATACAAGCACTCATACAGAGTGCAAGGTCCACCGAGACAGTCTACCGCACAAGCCTGCGCAGAGCGCAACAAGTGTCGAGTGCTACAATCTCGCTTAGTGTCAAGCGCTAAGCCTGCTAGTGCCGAGGGAGTCCCACGCCACATCCCAAAAGAGAGCGCATAGAGTCAGCCAAGTGGCGTAGTTTTGTCCGTGCAATGTAGTAATAGTGTTCCGTTCAACATACAAGTTCCAACAAGCTTTCCTAAATAGAAATAAGGGGGAGAGAAGAGAGAAGATGATGTTTGAGTGAATGCTCAATTGAGTGTTCTCTATGTATTCCTCCCTATCTCTTTTGGAGTTACATACAAGTATATATATGCAACTTTAAGGAGACCTTCTAGAGAATTCTTCAAGGTTTCAACCCAAAAACCTCTTTACATAGTATGATGAAGATCGTGGAGGTCATCAGTCACCTTGCCCTTTGCGTCCACCATATAGTCCACTCAGAACCTATCTTGGAGTAGTCACCAAGACACTCCTTGAAAGGCCATCCACCTGGAACTCCACTTGGGCTAGCCATCAAGACATCCTTGAAGGGTCATCCGCCTGGAATCCCATTTGACTCACTTGACCCAGTTGAGGGCCATCCTTTAATGCTAGTACATTCCACTTTGAAGTCACATAATGAGTCATCAAGCCTACTTGCAGGGTAGTACTGTTCCACAGTTAACCAAACAACCAACTAACCGACTAAGCAAATCTCAACCCGTGACAGCGGGAACTGTTCCTCGTTGGAGCAACGAAGGCGAGCAAAAAGGACCACCAATGCTGTCGAAGGCTCAGGAGCTCATGCATTACATTAGAGCTTGGAGACAAACACAGTGGGGCACATGAGGACTTTTATTCTCCTCATGCTTATGTGGCATTACATTACCACATCTAGGGGTGTAAATGAGCCGAGCCGAGCCGAATATTGTTATGCTCAGGCTCGGCTCATGAACAAAGCTCGAGGCTCGAAGCTCGGCTCGAGCTCATTCGAGCCTTAATTTTTTTGCTCAAGCTCGACTCGTGTATTAATCGAGCTACTCGAGCTCAGCTCGTGAAGCTCGAATTACCAATAAATTGAACTTGTGAAGCTCGAATTGCTCAAGCTCGTGAAGCCCTACCGTATTATAAAAATTATAATATATATATATATATATATATATATATATATATATATATATATATATAAAGCTCGATTAGGCTCATGAGCTGTCATGAAAGTACTTTGTTGCTCGAGCTCGGCTCGTAAAACTACTCGAGCAACTCGAGATCGAGCTCGGCTCATGAAATTTCGAGTCGAATTCGAGCATTATCCGAGCCTATCTCGAGTAGCTCACGAGCTGCTCAGCTCGTTTACACCCCTAACCACATCAGCATACCACATCGGCTACCCAAACTCTATTAAAAACAACCACATTAATAGCTTTTCAGGGAAAGAGCACGTTGTACATCAGCATGCCCTAAATCCCCCATGTGAAATTTATTGTTGATGTGGCATGCTAGTGCCACATCAATAGTACAACTGTCAATCCACGTCAACAAATACGACCACATGTAAAAGAATTGAAAATAGAAAAATATCTTGTATTTAATTCATATGTCATCTGGCCCCACGCCACTGTTAAGGACGAAAAATGACCAAAATACACAATACACAAGGATCGTATTAAACATTTTTTGAATACTAATATTGGTCTTAATTTCAAGGGCAAAAAATGGCTTTATTTGTAAAAGTTATATAAAAAATATATTGGCAAAACTGACCGTATTCTCTTGCTCCAGAAACAAAAAAGAAAAGAAAAGAAAATGATCCTTATTTATTTCTGGTACTTCCAAAGCAAACAACCACTTGAGGGGCACGCAAACACACCATTAGTAATTTTATAAAACAATTATTTAAACTCAAATGTAAATGTGGAAAATGTTTGGTTTCAGTTCATAAGAGGCAATATTGATAGTTGCATATCTTAAAACTTGAGAGGGAATAGTCATGTTGCAAATATTAGGGATATTACCGTAGAGAATATTTTTATACAATATTTAATTAACTAAATAAATTTAATTATTAATCAACATTTAATTACTAATTGCTTCAAAGTTATCAATTTTAGTTGAAAGGTTTTGGATTTTGGTGTTTTAATGTATGTACCCCTATAAAAACCTAAAACCCAATTTATTCTTACATTATATAGCATTTGCATGATTAATTATAGACTATAGCTTCATACCATGGTTCATTTTATCAATTTAAGGAAAAAATCTAAGGTTTTTTTTTTTCATAAGATACTGATTTCAAGCTTTTATAAAAAATTAAGGGTAAAAATCTTTCGTAGTAGTAAAAATATAATAACCATAAGAATAATATTTTTAAAATATAAATTAATTTAGTGCCGGAAAAAAAAAACTACTTAATAAGAAAGAGAAAACAATCAATGGCCGAAATAGAATATATGATTTATAAGTGAATAAGAAATTTTAAGGATTCAGAGGTTTATCATTAAAAAGTATAAATGATACTTACGGACGAGCTTAAAATAAAATTGTTAAACCATAAAAACTGGTTGTTTTCTATTAGTTCAACCGGGGTTGTTGTGTGGCTTTAGGATAACACTCTCTCAAATGTACATATAAGCTCACACACACAATCAAAACAATACAAACATGAAGAGAGGAGACACAAAAGTTTGGTAACCCAGTTCGGCTTCCAAACCTACATCTGGGGGCCACGCTCGCAGATAACAATCCACTAAAAGAGAGGTTAAAACATAAATACAACTCCTTTGTCACTCATTCTCACTACCTGTACAAGCACCCTCTCAAGATTCTTCAATCACCACTCCGACCCCTACACCTTGGGTCTTACTACAGTGGTCCACGTGAATCTTCATAGCTCTAGCCTCACCCAACCTAAGATAACACCTGCCTCTTTTAGGATCTCTGAAATCTCCGTGGAAACTAATTTGGACACCCTCCAAATTTAGACGTTGTAATTCCTGTTATAACCGATTTGCAATGTGGCCCAATTGTTGAACTGACTAAGGTTGCAGCTTCCGTTGCCCTACAACCTCAAGATGCCTCCAACCCTTCCAGTTGTGTCTGAGTCGAATACTATCGGATCCTCCCTATCACAAACTTTGGTAACTAGTTGGACCCCTCTCCGTCAGATTCGTAGTTCTCTTCAAAAGTCGCAGTCGCACTACCCAAGGTGCACAAAAACTCTATCCAAACAAGATCTCCATTCATCCAAGTTTGATCTTCAAAATCTCCATAAGAATTGTCCTTACCATATTTAGCCTTCGGCCTTCAATCAAATCTTCAATCAAGACTTCAATCAAATCTCCGCTCCTTGCCGTTCCAATAAATCTTCTCCAAAAATATTTTCCCTAAAGCCTTCCAAAGATTGCCTCTTTCCAATTAAAGATTGTTCCCTGAGATCTTCAAGGGTCTTCACATGTGGAGTTGTCCATGCTTTCACTTGTCAAATTCTTGCCTTGGTCAATCATGCATGTTAGCTTGCGATATCAACACTTAGACCATATCACTATGTTGTACATGTTTTTGCACCAACATTTTTGTCTTAGCTTGGAACACTAGACTTAGTGAGTGCTTACAAGTGAGCATTGTTTGCATCACGAGAACCTCTCGCCATTGGCGAGCGCTCTGTCTCGGTCTGTAACAATTGTCTTGAAAGCCGAAGCTGTCCCACATATTGTTGGCGTGAGCTGTAAACAAGCAACATCATAGGGATGGTTTTGAATTTGAATTTGAAGATCTTTCCATATTTCTCTTTCCTTATTCACAAATGTAATTATGCCTAGAATCTTGTATAACCAAACATAAAAGATCAACAAGCCCTTGTATATGTATTGCATCTTCTTTTACAGAGATATCGAAAATGAGATGATTCTCTCCCCATTATTTTTCTTCAATTTGTCATGGTATCAGATCAGGTTATTATCATCTATACTCGGTGATTTATCATCTTGAGCTTCTTTATATCTCCACCAATGACGGATTCCGACAGTGTGGTTCATTCCACTGACAATGATGTCCTCACGAAATTGACCTCCCGTATGAAAGAAATTCTCTACTCAGCTTCATCCCCGACCCCGACTCATGAAGTTGTTGCGGCTTCGATCGGCATCAAGTTGGATGGCACTAACTATGCTCTCTGGTCTCAAGTTGTCGAGATGTACATCTCTGGCAAAGACAAGCTAGGCTATATCAATGGTGACTTGCCTCAACCTTCACAGACAGATCCAATGTTTCGGAAGTGGCGCACGGACAACGCCATTGTAAAAGGTTGGTTGATTAACTCCCTTGATCCCTCACTAATTTGCAACTTTATTCGGTTCCCAACGACCAAACAAGTGTGGGACTCCATTGCGACGACATTCTTTGATGGTAGTGACACCTCACAAGTGTATGATCTTCGACGCCGGGTGACACGTCTTAACCAGGCTGGTGGGTCTTTGGTTATTATAATGACTTGCAAGGCTTATGGAAAGAGAGATTTCCGGTGCCCGAACCCAATGATTTGTGCTACTAATATCCAATAGTACAATAACATGGTTCAAGAGGAGCGTGTCTATGTTTTTTTGGATGGCCTTGATGATAAACTTGATAAGATTCGTGGTGATGTTCTTCAGATGCAACAATTCCCAACAGTTGAGCAGGCGTATGCTCACGTTTGTCGAGAAGCGGTGCGCCAAGCGGTCATGAAAGGCAGTGGCATGGAGGTTCCTCCAGGTGTAGTTCTGGCCTCGAAAGGGCTCATGCATGGGAAGTCTTTCTCTTCCTCATCTGGTTCTCTCTCACTTGATAATAGTGGCAAACCCAACTCGACCAAGCAAAGATGACAAGTTGATGCGTTGAAATGTTCTCACTGTGGAGGGTCAAAGCATACTCAAGATACATGTTTCAAACTACATGGGTATCCTGATTGGTGGCATGAACTCCAAGCCAAAAAATGCCTTGAGATTCCAAACACCAATGGCGAGATTGGCAAGGCTGCAGTGGCAGTAGCTGAATCAAATCTCTCTCTCATACCTCCAGTTGACACCCCACTAGAAGGGATGTCAGACCTCAATTCAAGTACTGTACTTCTTTGTCCTGATAAAGATGTTGATAGGCAAGATTGGATACTTGGTTTAGGAGCCACTGACCACATGACATATGATGCCAAGGATTTTTCACAGCTCTCCATACCTCACCGCTCTAGCATTACAAATGCTAGTGGGATGATTTCTCCGGTTACTGGGGCTGGCACTGTAACGCTATCACCTACTTTGCCATTATCTCATACTCTTCTTGTCCCGTCTCTCTCACATAGACTATTATCTATCGGACAAGTTACTAAAGCTCTAAACTGTGGTGTTTATTTTTATCCTCATTTTCATCTTCTTCAGGATATTCTCACCAAGGAGATTATTGGGCGTGGTACTGAGAGAGAGGGGTTGTACTATCTCGATGATTTTGTCAAGGGTCGAGCATATCACATGCATCATTCAAGTGACACCACTGAGCATCAGATTTGGCTTTGGCATCGTCGATTAGGGCACCTTTCATTTGGGTATATGAAGCATTTGTTTCCCTCTTTATTTTCCAAAAAGTCAGTTTTAGACTTTAACTATGATGTATGCATCTTAGCTAAGAGTCATCGTGTGCCTTATCCATTGAGTTTGAATAAAAGCAGCATTCCTTTTGCTTTAATTTATACTGATGTATGGGGCCCTTCTCCAGTATCTACAATGTCTGGGATTCGTTGGTTTGTGATATTTGTTGATGACTGCACTCGTATGACGTGGCTTTTCTTGCTAAAACACAAAGATGAGGTCTTTTCTGTTTTTCAGTCCTTTCATTCTATGATACAGACTCAGTTCTTAGCTAAGATTCAGGTTCTCAGGTCTGACAATTGTGGTGAATTTGTAAATCAAAGATTTCAAGACTACTTTCGTATTCATGGACTTATTCATGAAACCACATGTCCCCAGACCCCTCAGCAAAATCGGATAGCTGAGAGGAAGAATCGCCACATATTGGAGACTGCTCGGGCTCTTCTAATTGGGGCCCATGTACCTAACCATTATTGGGCTGATGCTGTCATGACTGCCGTACATCTACTCAATCGGATGCCCTCTAAGGTCTTGAATTTTCAAACTCCGCTGCAGGCTCTCTCAACATATACTGCACTACCATCTGTATTGATGATTTCCCCACGGATTTTTGGTTGTGTTGCCTTTGTTCACCTCCACAAGAATCAGTGGACAAAACTTGATCCATGTGCCATTCGTTGTCTCTTCTTGGGTTATGCCTCGCACCAGAAAGGATATCGATGTTATGATCCAGTCACAAAACGGACCTATGTTACTATGGATGTCACATTCCTAGAGTCTGATATGTTCTATTCTCCACCAAATCCTAGTACTACTCTTCAGGGGGAGATACGAGAAGAAGAGCCGAATTGGCTTAGGTTTGACTGGGGAGAACCTACAGAGCTAGAACTTGTAAACTCGGATCTACATAATAGTCCAGGGGTGGCTAAAGAGATAGATTGCTATAGAACCAAGTACGACTCCGAAGGTACCTTCAGAAGATGCTCTCGATGATGATTCTTCTCTCAATGTCGATTCCCCCCACTCTCTAGTACCTGATGGCCCATCTCATGAGAATATTCCTGAGGTAAGCACTTCTAATACACAAATTCTCAACAATATGGATATTTTTGTTGGCTATCACTTACCTTTCAGGCATAATCGTTGCAAGCCACCTAATAAGTACTCTCGAGAGATTGAGAAACAAAAATCAAAGTATCCTATTGCTAACTATGTGTCTACTAAGAAGCTTCCGGAGCCTCTTAAAACCTTTGCAGATGGACTCTCCTCTGTTCACATTCTTGTTAATATTGAGGAAGCACTCATCGACCCTAAGTGGGTCCATGCTATAAAGGAAGAAATGGAGGCCTTGCAAACAAATGAGACGTGGAATCTTGTCCCGCTACCTGAAGGGAAGAAAACGGTGGGTTATAAATGGGTTTTCTCTATTAAATACAAGGCAAATGGATCGGTTGATCGACACAAAGCAAGGCTAGTAGTAAAAGGCTACACACAAACTTATGGAGTGTACTACCAAGAAACTTTTTCTCCAGTGGCCAGATTAGACACGGTGAGAGTACTCTTATCCCTCGCAGCAAATCTTGATTGGCCACTACATCAATTTGATGTGAAAAACGCCTTCCTCCATGGTGATCTTGAGGAGGAAGTCTACATGGATATCCTATCAAGCTATACGGTGACTTCAGGAGATACGGTAGTGTGCAAGTTACAATGGGCACTATATGGATTAAAACAATCACCTCGTGCATGGTTCGGGCGATTTTTCTTGGCAATGAAGAAATATGGATTCCAACAAAGTAATTCAAATCATACGCTATTCTTAAAGCATCGACATGGTAAGATAACTACCTTAATAGTCTATGTAGATGACATGATTATTACAGGAGATGACTCAGAAGAAATTTTGAGGCTTGAAGGACAATTGGCAAGAGAATTTGAGATGAAAAATCTAGGAGGACTAAAATATTTTCTGGGAATTGAAGTCGCACGGTCAAAGGAAGGCATCTTTCTTTCCCAACGAAAATATACTCTAGATTTACTGTCAAATGTGGGGGCTACTGGAATGCAATTCTGTAGACACACCAATCATTCAAAACCACAAACTTGGAGAATATCCCAACCAAGTGTCAACAAACAAGGAGAGGTACCAAAGACTAGTCGGAAAGCTTATTTATCTCTCACATACTCGTCTGGATATTGCCTATGTTGTCAGTGTAGTAAGCCAATTTATGCATTGTCCAAGTGAAGACCACATGGATGCGGTGACTCGAATTCTCAGATATCTGAAGTCCTCTCCTGGAAAAGGACTTATGTTCAGTAAAAACAATCACCTAAGGGTGGAAGGTTATACAGATGCAGACTGGGCATGAAACATTTCAGACAGGACGTCCACCTCAGGGTACTTCACATTTGTTGGTGAAAATCTTGTTACTTGGAGAAGTAAGAAACAAAAAGTGGTTGCATTGTCAAGTGCTGAGGCTGAATTCCGTGGAATGGCAAAAGGTGTGTGCAAGCCCCTTTGGCTTATGAGATTGTTAACATAAATTGGATTTGCTCCAAATGGCGAGATGAATCTATTTTGTGACAACAAGGTTGCTATTGATATTTCTCATAATCCTGTTCAACATGATCGAACTAAGCACGTTGAGGTGCATCGGCATTTCATCAAACAGAACCTTGATGCCAAGATAATTTGTTTCCCATTTGTTAAATCTGAAGATCAACTAGCAGACATTCTTAGAAAGGCGGTATGTGCAAGAACTTTTACAGCTCACTTGACAAGTTGGGACTTAGGGATTTGTACTCATCAACTTGAGGGGGAGTGTTGGTGTGAACTGTAAACAAGCAACATCATAGAAATGATTTTGAATTTGAATTTGAAGATCTTTCCATATTTCTCTTTCCTTATTCACAATGTAATTATGCCTAGAATTTTGTATAACCAAACATAGAAGATCAACAAGCCCTTGTATATGTATTACATCTTCTTTTAACAGAGATATTGAAAATGAGATGATTCTCTCTGTTATTTTTCTTCAATTAGTCACATATTTGTTTTTGTGTGTTTTTAAGAAATCTCTATTTTACCAACGACATGAGGGGTCGAGTGGTATGGGGTCCCTTGTATAAGAGGTGTTCAATCGGAAGGTCCCATGTTCAAATCCTCCTCTATACAAAGTGAGGGCACAGTGCGCGTATGAGCCTATGGATGTTCTACGGACTGCACTTGAGCCTTTAGGTGTTCCATGCAGTTGGGTTCGTCCTTCGCTGGTCGACTTTATCAAAAAAAAAAAAAAATCTCTATTTTTATTTGTTATTTTTATCATTTTTTTCCCTAAAAATTGTTTCTTTCAATCATTTTACAACAGAACTTTTAGAAATGAAAAGAGGAAACTGCGTTTGTTATAAACAAACTTTTCAACACATTTTTTTTTCCTTATATTATTATAACAAACAAACTATCAGCTTTTGTTTATATGTTAATATGGCAAAATTTCAGATGGAACTTTTAAGAAACAAATAATTTTATCCTTATATACAATGTTTGATTATATACTAAGTATGTCTTTTTACAAAGATATATATGTAATTTTTTTTTAAGGCATTCACATGTAGCAAAACAAATAATTTTACTTTTGATTCTTTTTGTTTTCGTAGTGGTGTGATTTGACGAAGGTTAAATTTATTAGAGAAACTGCTAACTAAAACTGGCACGCCACAGCTAGTTTTGTAATTAATTTTCGTCGAAGGTTATTTTACTAGTTTTAAAGTTTTTTTTAGACAATCCTCCCTCACTTAACTCAAGGGCATATATTTAAGAATCTAAACTTATCAAATGTGTATTAAAAGAAAAAAATAGATATATGTGCAATTTTAAGATTTTTGGCGAGTGTACATTTAAAAAGAATTATTTAAGACCTTACAATTTGTGTAGGTTAAAAGCAAGGTAAAATTCAGTGGTTTGGTTGTAAGCAGAAGAGGAAAAAGAAAGATAAATAATACACCAAAAGGCTCATAGCCCAACAGTATAACCTTAGGTTCCATGTGTTGGGTAATTCTTTTTAGGCAAGTCCTAGGATTAAATCTCACCTCTGTGAATGAGGGAGCAAGTCCGAGTCTAGTTTACTTCTCGAGGACTATACGTGCACGGTGAGGGGTCAAGGGAGATCGAGTGAGTTTACTCCTCAAAGCCAATGACCACGTCCTTGACTAACTCGTATGGGTCTTTATGGCCTATGTCAAAAAAAAATAAAATAAATTATACTTTACACGAGTGTTATACATATTTTTATTTATTTTAAACTTGTATAACCAAAAATATGTTAAAAAATCTAAGTGTAATACCCAATTTAGTCTCTCTATTATATCGATTTTGATTTAGATCCCTCTATCATAATTTGAACCTTTTTTATCCCTATACTTTCATGATTGAGAAATGTTAGTTCCTAAAGGCATAGATATGAGGACCAAAAAGATATGTTTAGCCTCTAAAGTTGACGAAAAGAGAAACTTATATTTCTCAATCGTGAAAGTATAGGAACTAAAAAGACTCAAATTATAATAGAGGGACCTAAAGTCATAAATCGGTATAATAGAGGGACTAAATTGGGTATTACACCAAAAATCTATGGAAGATTTCAAATAAGAAGACAAAGAGGCAAGAGCATGAAATGGAAACATTATTTTTTTTAAGAGAATGTAGAAAAGTGTTTAAAATGTGAAAAAACATTCAAGTGCACAACCTTCTCCATTTGCACAAGTGGTTGTTAATGAAAAGTTTGACACATTTCATTCCAGGAAATTTTGACAACCATTAAAGAACCACAAGGAATGTTGAGATTAATATACGAACGAAATTAGTGATGCTAAGTGGGATGATGATGAATTAAAAATGATAACATTAGATCCTATAGTTTGCAAGTTCAGTGCTGAGGTATTTGTCAAAACCAAAATATTATTTACTTGTTATTGCTATATAAATTGTTTTGAATCTAAAATGTCATTTTTCAAGTAGGCCCATCTTGGTGTGAAACCCTCACTAACATACCCAATGAGAATTATGGACTCAAAACTATATGCTATGATGATCAAGCTATCAGGTCCCTAGCAACCAAAAGTCACACCTGCAAGTGAAAATAGGAGCTTCAAAGAGGTGTGACAAACCATCATTATTTATTATGCCTACATTCCTGAGTCAAAATTCAACTTTAGTTTATTGAAAAGCAAAAGTTTTTCACTGTCTGATTTCACTATTCACAGTTGAATTTTGGCTCAAAAACATATATATTCAAATATTCATGGTTCATGAGGACATACATACAAATATAATTTTTATAAGGGTATGCATGTAATCATCCATTTTTTTATAGGGTTTATATACATAAATCTCCCTCACATGATACATGTATAATCAGCACACCATTGCAATATTTCCTCACAAAACCTCATTAGATCTATTGGTTGAACAATGGGGTATTGTTGTCAAGAGTGTTTAGTGATGCTAAAAACAATATTAGATTCACAAAAATCATAGAAAAAAAAAAGATAGAACTACCACAGAATTGCCCAACCTTTCTGCCAAAATTTCAGAATGATGTCAAAAAATTCACTAGCCAGTCAAAAGTACAAGGAAAACAACTACAATTAATAAACACTCCAAAGTTTGCATGGCTACAAATAATAGATTATACTCACCAACTCATTCACAGCACTTGTGTGACAGAAAAGGCGACGGAAATGCATTTCCTGGTTTGGATTTGGCCCATCAGTTCAAGTGAAAAAATGGGCAATGGTTGAAGCACATTATCAAGAATTTTGTCAAGAAAGCATACAAATTGCATCAGGGTTTTGATCTGGTAAACTAATGCTGAATTTTGTTCAGCGACTTGAGGCACAAAATTTTTCAACATGCAACAGGACCCACCCACACAAGTTTCTCAGTGCTGTATTGATGGCTTAGAGAAAATTAACTCATCTATGAAATGCACAGAAGTGTGGATCGCTCCAAGTTACAGGCAACATCATGATTTACCTTGCATGAAAATTGTGAACCCCCAAAGAAAATTATGCGAAGTGAAGACCGACAGAAGGGAAGTGTTTCAATCAGCATACAACTGGCTCAACCTATAGAATTGAGGAACATTATGTTAATGCCTGTGTATAGGTAAATACGCCATCTTTTTTTGATTGAACATAAAGATAAGATGCTGAACAATATAGTATAGTTTAATTGTAGTACCTATAGATTTGGCCAATTCACTAGCTTTCTCATCATTGAAACCAAGGGTTGCCATAATCTTATGACCAGCAGATTCTTTCTCAGACCATATACCAAGTAGCATGTGTGTTGGTGTTATTTCTCCATCTTTACCTGTATTTGGAGATGGTACAAATTCAAGGGAATCATCAAGAATTAAACCTAGCTTGCTCAAAAGTAGGCAGTAAAGTAGCAGATATTTCTCATAATGTAGGTAAGCAAGGTGTGGGATTTAAAATATAAGCAAAAGAAAAAGATGAAATAAAAGAAAAACTAAGAATGTAATGCAGGAATTCTACTAACTAAACCAAATGACATGAAAAGGAAACACAACAGATACAAACTTTATTCAAGATGTAAAAGAACAAAGATGCCTTGGGGATACCAATTCTGATGGTAAAGGGAATGTGATACCAATTCTTGAGGGTAAAAAAACAAGAGAGTATGAACCTGACAGAAGCTGGTGAAAGTGAAACTATACAATAAGCCTCTTATAGGTTTCCTCCACCTTGAACTCTCAGCAACCAAGGAACTACTGTTGCAAGAGGCAGAGGAGTAATCGTCAAATCTCTGAAGCCTAAACATCAGGTTTATTTGGTCAGAATCTAGCAGCCCAAAAATGGTTGGTCGCGATTAAATAACCTTCAGGAAGAAAACCAAGCTGGCCAACCCTGATACACTATTCGTAAGTTACAACTCTCCTGAGCTAGTTTAAACATGAGGTTTGTTTTCTAAAGCACGGTTTTCTAAAATTTGAAAAAAAATCAAAAGATTACTAAGAACTAGCAAGATCTTTGTATGCAATATGGTACCAACGGTGGTTTTCCCCGCATAGACCAAGTAATTCCTACATAAAGGTGAGAAGAGACTACAAGACCCTCAATTTTACAATGTCATGCATTATTTTTCTTATAACTCTTGATGACTTTTGAGAGGGACAAAATCCAAAACGCACAGGAAAAAGATAAAAGAACCATTACATCAGGAAATAAATCCTTTTTTCTAATTTATCTCCAAATAACCATACCGATAAACCAGCAGGTGATAACAGCTCAGTCAGAACCAGAGCAAACACAGCCTATATTGACTTTTTTAACAAGGCATGAATGCCATATGCATAGCAAGTGTGAGTTTAAACATATAACCTTTACAACCAATTGGGTGATAATAAATGAAATGAATATTGACAAAGCAGCTTGCAAGCAGGATTTAGCAATAGAAATTTCCAAAACCATATATTAAGAGGGGGCAATATTTTGTTCAAGCATGTTAAAAATACACCTTAAACAAGATCATAGATGAGGCCAATGCAAACCGATTTTTACCTGATTTGATCTTCTCATTAAGAGCCCAATCTAATGCCCTCTGAGCTGGTTCGGTCAAGGGTGGATGTTCTGGACTAAAAAAGTAGAGGTCTGATTTTCCAAGCAACTTCACAGTTTCCTCACGTACTTTGAAGAGTGTGATTCCATTTGCTCTGAGAAACTGTGCTGCCTCACTTGTACCTATTAGCAAAGGCAACAAGAACAGTTTGATGAGATACTATTGAAATGGCAATTGATAACAAATAATCATGTTTTTTGACAGAGCGTTTAAGCCCTCAAATACATTTAATATGACATGTCTTCATTTAGAAAAATCAACAGTTCCCTGTAGCTGAAACTTTGATCATAGAACAAAAGCCAATCTCCAAAGAGTGGTCGAAACATGTCCTCATTCACAGGAGGGATGATTTCATAATTCCATCCTTATTTATGAACTTGTAAGATGCAAACTGGTTTGACATGAAATAACAAGATTTAGCCAGATTTGAAACAGACTAATCAAAGAGATGAGCATTGGCACTTTACTATCACCATTTAGCTATTTATGATGGTAGATTACCAACCTCTGAAAATGCATTGAAGATAAGCAATCTACATAGTTTACATGCCCAAATGTCATCTTCCATGTGATACAAGCTTAAGGAAACCTAAAAAACCATCAGAGAAAAATTTAAATGCTCAGTCTGACATTTATCTTCCAAGATATGCCATTGGATTTACTTAAGGCTTCTAAGCATAAAATGGACATACCACAATGCCTAAATGCTGGTTTGTAGGTAGGGAGACCTGGCTATTTCCCCACAACCTTATGTAAACATGTACAACCTTCAAAACTCAACTCAATTAGATAAAAGTTGAAACAAAAATGGTATATAGAACCAATTACTAACATAAATAATCACATTTGCCCCACAAACTGATGATGCTAACCAAGAGAAGCTAAAGATACACTTGGTTATCTTTTTCTCCAGTATCGTACATAAAAACTAACTCAACAACTTGATGTACAACTAGTTGGACATATGAATCATAATTATTTTTGTCTAACTCTTAAGCAACCAGCTACCACTTATACAAGCATTTAACTAACCTCATTGTAGAACCTCTTTCCATGTACATCTTACAAAATGGTTTCCATGATCTGTTCTCAAATCTACTTTCAGAGAATAACTTTTAATTGAAATCATGAACTTCTCACCCAAACCATACTTATTGTTACAAGTGTACACACTGACTACTTTTGTATATGAAATACCTTTTTCATATTTTATCAATGGTATAACTTAACATCATTCTCAATATTTCCATGTAAAATATATAAGCTCATATATCATATCTATCAGCATTTTTGCAGCTTTCTATCTATCCATTTCTACTAATGACAAGAATTGCGTGTTATTTGACCGTTCATTTTACAGTTATTGCACGCAAACAAAGTGAAAGCCCAAATGTTTCAGAAAGGAACAAAATCCCCTCTAAGGAGCATACACCTTATCCACATTTGCCCCATTTCAACACCTATAAACTATGACATCCTGCCGCTTTGAGATAATTTGATAAATAATGAAAAATAACAAAGAATAACAAAAGAGAAACCCTAAATGTAGCTAATGATGAAAGAATGTCAAAGAGAAAATCAAACAACGATAATACTAACCATAAAAATGGAAGGAGTATTTAAGTATGAACTATAAAAACAAACAAATTGTGTCAACAGTATACTAACCCTCAACTAAGATACCCATGAGAAGAGCCTCCGTCCCAGTGTTGGGGTATTTAAGCTTCCTAGCCTCAAGCTCCCCCATGCCGAACGATTTTATCGCCCTCGCAGACCACCTGATCCCAGTCCAAACACCAAAATCGAATCCCTCAACAAGAAAAATCAGCTATCCAGTGAGAATTGGAAGGAAATGGCTTACTTGGGGATCTTCTCCGCAGGGGCGGCGCTGTCAGGCTTTCTGCGAAAACGATCACAACATTCAACAAAGGAACAGAAAAGAAAGCAAGGGAAGTGGGTTTGAGGCATTGGAACTCACGCAGTGGGGAGACTGGAAAGGACCATGGCGGTGGGGGAGGAGGCCCGCCGGGGAGAGAGGGAGAGCCGCCGCGAGGAGAGAGGCCACGGGGTCCTGACGCATCGGTGAAGAGGGGAGGGGGCGTGGGTTCTGGAACTGGAGGGGGAGTAGAAGGTCGGGATCGGGAGAGAGGAGACTGCTCGGGCGGCCATGGCTTCTCTTTGTCCTTCGGTTTTCTTTGTTGCTGGTTGGACTTCGGTATCTTTTAACAAGCAAGAATGAAAACAAATTCTATGGATATTTGTTAGAAGGAATGAGTGTTTGGTTAATATAAATTTTTTAATAGTTATTATTAAACAAAAAAAAATAGATATATGGAATTCACCATATATATAGGGCCCTTTAAACATCATATTTATATATTTTATATATACCCCTATAATATATATATATATATATATCCTTATCGTAAACTATCAACAATTTTTTGTTAAAATAACCATTTTACCCTTTTTAAATATATAGTTTATGCAATATGAAGGAAATATTGTTGTTTTGAGGGTATAAAATAGTCATTTTACTAAAAAAATTTGGATACATAAATAATAATTATATATATGGATATAATATATATATATATACATAAGTGATGCAATCAGGCGGCCACAAGTGCAGTCGGCCTGATCGTATCACCACTCTCTCTCTATATATATATATAGGATGGTGATAAGGTGAGGCCGGCTGCAAGGGCAGCCGGCCCACCCTATCACCATTCTATGCACTATTGAAGTATAAGCCCATATTGTGATAAGCATGGGCCAATACTTTGTTTCTATATATATATATAAATGTTACAATCAGGCCGGCAGGATGTCCGGCTGACTGCTTGTAACATTTCTATTATATCTTATATATATACAAAAATATATATTATATATATTTTATAATGTTTTTAGATATATTTTGATTTATCTATAAATTTTAAATAATATATAGATATGAATATACTTTTTAAAATTATATGCACATATATACATGTATTCTGAAGATAAGATAATTTAAAAAGTATATATATATATATATATATATATATATATATATATATATATATATATATATATATATTGTTTAAAATTTATAGATAAATCCAAATATATCTAAATATTTTATAAAAAATATAATATATATTTTTTGTATATATATAATATGATAGGGATGAAAGTAATAAGACACCTGGCAGTCATCCAAATAAACCACGTGTAGTCATCTAGACAAACCACGTGTTAGAGCAGACATTCAGGAGATCATATTGGTGTTACAGTATACCATCCCGATATGAACGGCTCACCAGATCGGATCGACACAAAGCGGCATACCGATCCGATATGAATGGCCGGTATGACGAAACCGCTGTGAGATATATCGGGATCGGGAAGAAGCTTATCAAACTTGCTTGGACATAACAAGAACCCAGAATTATATGCATCGCCTTCAGTCTTCTGGAAGAAGAACAACTGTGGACAACCTGACATCTAGAAGATTCTAGAATAATTACAAAGGAGATTTCGTGACGCTTTAACCGGGCGCTTTAGTTGGATTGACAAATGGCGGCATAATGACTAAATTGAGAAGCATGCTCAGCACGCGACCCATGCCTATAAAAGGCAAGGATCACAGCTTATTTGGGCATCGAGAGATCCAGGCAGCGAAGCTCTGTCAAATTGGAAATAGGATCTACTTTTTCCTTTTCCCGCTTTCCATTTGAAGAATGGCTATAGAGTCTTCTGTATTCTTGATCATTCATAGTGGAAATTCTTTCTCTCGTGGTTTTTTCCCCGTTTCTTAGGGGTTTTTCCACGTAAATTTGGCCTTTCTCTTTCTTGCTTGGATTCTCTTTCGATTTCTCACTAGGATAGCCACCCTATAAATATAAATTCAATTGTTAGGTTGAAATTGGGCCCTAAATCCAATTTTAGTACTAACATAATATATAAAATTAGTGTTAGGATCAGGCGGGCCAGACAGCCTGATCCTAACACCTATATATATATATATATATATATATATATATATATATATATATATATATATATAGCTTGAAAAATTCGATTTCCTACAAATTTATAAATATTCCCTCAAAACATGTGAAATTTAAAATAATTAAATTGCTTCTATTTTTGCAATTATTCTACAACAGAATGTATCATTTTGGCTTGCAAATATACTTCCTAAATTTTATTTTTCATAAAAACTTGATTTATGAAAAATAAAATCAAATGAAGAACCTAAATATATATTCTTTTTTTTTTTTTTTTTTTTTTTGGGGGGAATAAAAGTGGATAAACCACATTCTTTAATAATCAAATAGAGTTCATAGTTGAACCATTGTTACAAATAGTTTCGGTCTCGTAGTGAAGTCGATAGACACAGCTATATATAGTACAACCGATGACAAGAATATGCTCGAAGGATTGGAGGAAGATAACACCCTACATACAAGTACTCATCCCAGGTAACCTATACGTTCGCAGGCAAGAATTACACTTACTACTTCTTCACGGGAATATTCTATGTCATATGGATAGGTGCATGTGAAGTGGAATACGATTAACAGCCTGACCCTGCAGAGATAAGCCTTCCGATACTTTCTACTAGTAAGACACACGACCGTTAGGGCAAGCTATTGCTCCCACCTTTTTTACTATCTCTGTTGCCGGTTTTTATTTTTTGCCCCTTTTTCTTTTTCTTTTTTCCTTTTTTTTCCTTTTTTGGCACCAGAGAATCATCATGATGTGTAAAGAGCTCACTTGTACCCCTAGCTATTGTGTCATCTCCTATGTATCTAGGTCTACTTGACCTCTAAGAAGGCCATACCCTAATCCTATTCCACAGCGCATACACTTTTTTTATAAGGCATAGAAACTCATATGAGAGTTTGAGAACTAAGTATGGATTCTAAGTGCAAGAGTATGTGCTACTCGGGACTTTGCTAGGCGTGGCAGGGTTATCATCGACACACTCATGTACTCATGATGCCTCGTCATCGCTGAAATCTCTTCCTAGAGGTTGTGGCTCTAGTGGTTGCTAGGATGCGCTTCACTATGGTATGCATCATCTGTAGCTTATGTTTCTTGGTTTCATGGGCTGCATCAAACCAAGAAAGTAGGAAGTAGTCTGTCTGTCAAATCAAGTCCTTGTAAACACGTTGTTTATCTTGGAAGTATCTCCGATCCCACTCGAACCATATGTTTGGATGGGTATCGACATCTGAGCAGCAGGTATTGTTTCATCCTCCCTGTCGCAGAGGTAGTATTTGGTTCTCTCTCCTTACCAATTTCGTTTTGCCAAGTTCTGCAGTGTGAGGATTTTGTCTTCCCGTTCCAACCAAGCAAATATATTGATTTTTAAGAGGCAAGCTTGTTTCCAAAAGGATCCCGATAGTGGGCCTTGCACTCCTCCATCAATTCGAAACTGGTACAGTGATTTGACTATGAACCGTTGGTTTGGAGTTAGTCTCCAAAGACTATAGCCTTCACTTGCATTTCTGCTCAAGGTTGCTCGAGCCTGTATTTGTTGGAGCCTGTTAGCTGCATCCTTCGATAGTGGGCCCAATCGTAGTATTGGCCTCCCCCGAAGCAGTTGCCTATGCACCCCCTGAACGATAAGTGTTTCAGAATCTATTAGTGTTTGGAGCTCGGGGAGCCGGGTATATGGCCTCTGACCGTCCACTAGTTGTCGAACCAGACGCTGACATTGTCCCGTGCCTCTGTAATTGCTTAAATATTGACCATGACCATGTCCCGTTGATCTATAATTCCTTTCCAGAAAAATGATGCAGTTATTGGTGTCCTCTTGAAGGGGTTGATGTGTGAATTACGGAAGTAGGTCTTTTGTATAATCTTTTGGCAGATCCCTGCTTCACCCCTTAAGAGTCTCCACCACCACTTGCCGAGTAGTGCCTCATTGAAAGCATTGAGGTTGATGATCCCCCATCCCCCTTGTTCCTTTGGCTGACAGAGTTGTTCCCATTTTGCCAGTCTATAGGCTTTGGAACCCTGGTTGGCTCCCCTCCATAAGAAGTATCTTTGGATAGCCTCAATCCGACGTATTACCCATATTAGGAGCTTATATATGGCCATCCAGTAGGTGGGGATTGCCATGAGGACGGTGTTGAGCAATGTGACTCTACCACTCATCGATACTAGACTGTCCCTCTAGGCACCTAGCTTGTTGCTCACTTTCGCAATCAGCTTGATCCACTCCTCTTTTCTAGGTCGTTGTCCTATCAATGGTATTCCCAGGTAAGTGATTGGTAATCGAGTTATTTGATATCACATTATCCGCACTAAGTCTATGGGGTTGGTTTCAAATGCCCCGACCAGGACTATGGCACTCTTGGTATAATTTATTTTAAGGCCAAACAAGACCATTCTTTAAAAAGATAGAAAATAAGTTTTAGGGTACTGAAGTCATTTGTGTCCCCTGAGCTAAGTACTAGGAGGTCATCCGCATATTGAAGTGCATTGATTTGCGTTTCCTCTTCACTTCCGATCTTGTATCCTCTGAATGGTTATGCTTGTAACACTTTGTCGAGCATTGTTGAAAAAATATCAGCGACGATGACGAAAAGTAGCGGGGAGAGGGGGTCCCCCTGTCTGAGCCTTCTCTGATGCCGGATGTATTCCCTAGGGGTGCTATTAATCAGGAAACGGGACTTGGACATGTGGAGTATTGTATGGATCCAATTCTTCCAACGTGGTCTAAATCCTCTGGCCTCAAGTACTTCCAATTGGAATTCTCAGTCGATTGTATCAAAAGCCTTCTCAAAGTCGACCTTCATCAAGACTCCCTCTTTCCGTTCATTCCATGGATGATCACTTTGGCTGCTACTATGTTATCATGTATGCAACTGCCTTTTATGAAGGATGTTTTATTCTCACTCACCAGCTTTGTTATGACTTTTTGTAGCCTGTTTTCCAACACTTTGGTGATGATCTTTACAGAGCAGTTGAGGAGGCTTATGTGCCGGTAGTTCTTGATCGAGGTTGCTGCACTGGATTTTGGTATGAGAAGGATGTGTGCCTAGTTGATTCGCTCCAGGTTTGTCATTCCTTGATATAGTTCCTGGAAAGTTTGTGTGATGTCCTTCTTCATGAAGCTCCATCTTTGTTGGGGAATCCATCAGGGCCCGGTGCCTTGTCTGGGTTTAGGCCCCGTTTGGTTGCCCGCTTGGAATGCCCTAGTATGGGTTTCACTCCTTACACAACCCCATTCCCACGTTTGGATGTTCAGGTATGGGAATGATTAGAGGACTTGATTCCCGGAACATGATGAGTGGGGATTCCGCCCAAATCGGGCGGAATACCGATTCCCGGACCATGAAAAGTCATTTTTACCCCGCATTTAACTCACGTTGCTCCATTTGTTCTCACAGGTCACAACGAACCCTAATCCAGCGCCCATCTTCTCTCCCGCCTCCCAAACCGCGATCCCTGATCCAGGTATTTTTAATCTCTTTTTGTTATGATTAATTATGTTTAAATTCAACTTCTTTTATGGGATTTGTCAAATCTATCATCTTATCTCCTCTTTTATTTAATATCAACATTACTGATTTCGTTTTGATTTCTTTTGTTTTTAATATCAATGGCATATTTAATCTCTTTTTGATTTCTTTTGTTCTCAATATTTTGGCTTTTGTTCATCATTTTGGCAAGATCTATCATCTGGATATGTTGGTTAGCTAGTGATTTATTAAGATTTTGCAAATCTATCTATGGATTGATTGAGTTCAACTCTATCATCTGAACCATAAATTTGCACAACCATTGGTTAGTGTTTGTTGATAATATGTGTTTTTGTTTATTTAGAAGTTGATAATATGACCAAGGTTATGGACAAGATGATAAGGCTGATGAAGGGGACCTTTCACATGACAGGAAGCAAATAGTAGTAGTTCATGGAGGGATTTTTATTAAGTTGTTGGCCTTTAATATTGTGTTCCTCCATTGTATTTTTATACAGAGGGATGGAATTGGTTCATTAGCACACACACAATACTATTTAATTTTTAAGGGGGGTTTTTTATGTATATTTTTGTATCATTGTGAAATTATAAATAGTCTCATTATTCTCGAATAATTAATGTGTTCCATTGTATTGTTAATGGATGGATGGATGGAATTGGTTTGTTCTCACACATACTATTATTTAATACAGGGCTGTCATTGTGATATTAAAAATATACTTTCATTATTCTTTTCATATATAATCCTATAAATTTGAGATTCTTCCCCATAATTGTTATTTGTGATTAGTTTTGCCATGAGTAACATTAGATTTTCATATTAACTTTTTATTACTGAATTTTCAGATGCAAATGATATATATATATATTGCATGCGGCTTGTCTTAATTCACATATATGGAATCTTTTTTTTGGAGCTTGACTTTTATTCTTTGATTTTAAGTTTGTTGTATTTTCATTGTTAATAATATTTTGATTTTATTCTTATTCACTGCAATAATCAATTTCATATATGTGTTTTTGTTTATTTAGAAGTTGATAATATGACCAAGATTAAAGAGCTTCGGGTATATTTCGCAATGATCATGTGCTACTTTTACGTACTAAGCGTTATGATCACTATATCTGCAAAGAAGCACCGTAATTTTAGAAAACGAATGATTCAACATGAGATTATGTCAACATCGACGAGACGCCGCAAGCAACAAGAGTACCTCCACCGTTTGGTTTATGAAAATGAAACCAAATGCATTGACAAACTACGCATGGATCGACGTTGTTTTCATAATTTGTGTCAATTGTTAACTACAACCGGTGGGTTACGACTTACGAGGCACAGTAAATATTGGTGTCGACGAGATGACCGCAATGTTTTTAAACATTTTAGCACACCACGTCAAGAATAGAGTAATTAAATTTGACTTTATCCAATCGGGCGAGACAGTTAGTCGACATTTCCATGCTGTCTTAAAGTCTGTTATTCTCTGCCACTCTATTCTTTTGAAGAAACCAGAACCTGTACCTGAAGATTCAAATGATTACAAGTGGAAGTGGTTTAAGAAGTGGTTTAAGGTAATACCTTAAAAGTCCAAATGATCCAATAGTATTATTGAATATAACTAACAATTCATTGTTTATTCAATGTAGAATTGTCTTGGCGCATTAGATGGGACACATATTCGGGTGAATGTGCCCAAAGTTGATCGACCAAGATATAGATCAAGAAAATCTGATATAACTACTAATGTTCTCGCTGTCTGTAGTCAAGACATGCAATTTATCTACGTTTTATCTGGATGGGAAGGTTCAGCTCATGACGGTAGAGTCCTTAGGGATGCCGTAACAAAGCCTAATGGATTGAAGGTTCCAGAAGGTAATAAAAAAATGGTGTTTTATGTTCTTTTTATAGATCTTATGAATAATTTAACTTTACCATAAAATAATAAGAAATATTTGACAATCTACCAGGTTTCTATTACTTAGTGGATGCCGGGTATGCAAATTGTCCTGGTTTTCTTGCTCCTTTTCGAGGACAACGACATCATTTAAGTTCTTGGGCCGATGGACATCAACCACGAACACCTCAAGAATTTTTCAACATGAAGCATGCTAGTGCAAGAAATGTGATTGAGAGGACATTTGGTCTTCTAAAAATCCGTTCGAAAATTTTATCTAGTCCAAGTTTTTACAACATAAACACCCAACGACGAATCATTAATGCATGTTGTCTACTCCATAACTTCATCAGAAGAGAGATGGTAGACGACCTTGCAGAAGATGATGTTGACAATCTACCCCAAGAGGAAGACCCACAAGATGATATGGAATTAATTACAATTGTTGAGCCAACGAACGAGTGGACACAATTTAGGCTCAACGTGGCCGAAAACATATTTAATACTTGTCGGTGAAGTTGATTGTGTTATTTGAAAGCCGTTAAGAAACATTTGTATTATGGTTTTCCTTTGAAACCTTTGTCTTTCAATGTTGAAGTATGTTTCTATTATGGTGAAAAAATGTATTTTGAAGCTAGTTGATATTTGGGGTTTACTGTGAACTCAATTATGAAATCTGTTGTTTAAAGGTGAAAGTATGTATGCAAATGTTTACTGTGAACTCAAACTAGTTGATGGTGTGACTCTTTGTTGATAAATTGTCGGTTATGATTTGTCTCTCTTTTTATGCCAAATCATTCAAATTGTTGCCTTTTATTTCCTATGTTGTGCAATGCTCCCATTTCCTAATGTTTTCTTAATGTTTCTATAGTTCTGTTTAGATTTGTTGGTTTATGTAGTATGGAACTCAATTATGAAGTTGTTTTCTTATGTAGTTCTGTTTAGAATCATATGAATCTACATATTGAATACTGATGTCCTTTTTTATCAGCTTTAATTTTTTTGCTGCTTTAAATTTTTTGCTGCTGCTTTAAATTTTCTGCTGCTTTAAATTTTTTGGTTCTTTATTTGGTATATCTTTTGCTAAAGCTTCTCATTAATTTATCTGAAAATCTGTACATGTTAATATGACTGATCTCATGAATTTATATATCTTTTTTTATCCAGCATGGAATCAGATTCGCAAACAAGAGGTAGGGGCCTAAACAAACACTATTGGACCCCAGAAGAAGATAAAGCACTTATTGATGCCTTAGTTGAGTTAGGTGCAAACCCAGTGTGGCGAGCCGAAAATGGGTTTAAAAATGGATATCTTACACAGTTGGAAAGAATGGTGAAGGAAAGGATTCCAATGAGCACATTGAAGGTCGTGCCCAACATCGAGTCTCGGGTAAAATTATTTAGAAGTAAGACTAGTGCAATCGCCGATATACTACAAATTAGTGGTTTTACTTGGAACTACGAGAGGTGTACTATTGAATGTGAGAAAAGTGCATATGATGAGTATGTTAAGGTATGCGTGTTTTAATTTGGTTATTATGCAAATTATGCAATAAGGTATATTTGGTATTTGTATTGCTAACCTTATTTTTTAATGCTCTCTTCAGAACCACAAGGAAGCTGCTGGTCTTTATGGAAAATCTTTTAATTTTTTCAATGACCTTGTCGCCGTATTTGCAAGAGATAGAGCACATGGAGGTGCAAGAGGGGATATTGGAGATGATGCGGATCAGTATCTAAATGAGAACATCACTTTGGATGATGACACGGGCTTCTATCAAGTACCAAGTGATGACATTTCTATGCCTACGCAAGAGCCCACTCAACCTCCATCTCCTATGGATTCGGAGACAAGTACCTCAAGAGCACGGCGAAAAAGGAAAAGTCTTGTGGATCCATCAATGGAGAAAATAGCCCAAAATTTTCACAATTTTGTGGACTTGGTTGGTCCAGGATTTAAGTCCATGGTTGAAGGCTTGAAGCTGCTATTCGTGCAGAGGTCCGTAAAGAAGCTCATGAGAAGGCCATTGAAGCCCGTGAGAAGGCCAATGACGATCGTGAGAAGGCTATTGAAGCTCGTGAGAAGGCCATTGAAGAAAGGAAAAATTTATTGTCTCAAGTAATTTTTGAGATTGAAGGTCTTTCTATAGATGAGGCAATGTTCATCTTACAGGTCTTGGGCAAAGATGATGATCAACTGAAAATTTTATTGAGCTTGCCCGACAACAAAAAGTTGTGTTTCTGTCGTGTACTTTTAACAAGGTTGGCATTTACTCCACCTACTATGTAATCTTGTGGGTTTCAGTCATTTGTACTGATGATGTTGGGTTTCAATTTATGTGGTCTTGTTGTCTCCAATGAAGTCTTGATTAAGGGTAGTTTCCACTGTATGAACCTGAAGAATCATGGTAAAACTGTTGTTGAAGTCATTTGAATGTTACAGTTGTTGCAGTCATTTGATTAGTTATATTAATGATGTTCAGGTTTGAGTGATGTCATGTTTAGATGCATTTCCACAATTGTTTTATTTTTTTGGAATAGTTATATTGATGATGTCTTTGTGTAACTCCAACCTTATAAATATTCCAATGTTTTTGTATATAATAATTTTTATATCATGCTCAAGTTTATATGGATTAAAAAAAGTTTATCAATTGATTAAAAAATATTTAAAAAATATTAAAGTAATTTAATAATTGGGTTTGTTTTAACAAAAATTTATAATTGTAGCTCATCAGTTTGATATTCCTATTAACAAAAAAAAAACAATAAATATTATCCAAAAAAAATTATATAAATTAATTTAAAACAATATTTATATAAATATTTATTAATTAATTATAATATTTAAATATTTAAAAATAGTTATCATTTAACACATTTCATTATTATATATATAATATTATTTATTTGTATGAGGGGCATAAGAGTCATTTCATCACATATTCCTTCTTTTACTTTTCTCATTCCCAATAAACTACCATTCCAAACCCTTCCAACCAAACATAGTTTTTATTCCCATACCTTCCATTCCCTCTCATCCCATTCCCATACCCATACCCATTCCCATTCCCAATCCGACAACCAAACGGGGCCTTAGCTCCTGGATTTCCTGTATGATTTCTTCTTCTGCAAAGGGTTCCTCTAGCTGCGATAGGTTTACTTCTTCCCTGTCTTCGAACATTTTCCTCCAATCTGTGGTGTATTCGAACCCTCTTTTCTTTCCACAGAGGTTGTTGTAGTGGTTCGATATGGCCGCTGTGATATGTGTCACTTCCTTGACTGTTTGTCCTTCAACATGCAACTGGTGTATCCAGTTCCCATTCTTTCTCTAATTTGCTATGGAATGGAAATATTTTGTGTTTTGATCACCCTTTTATCCATGTTAATCTTGATCATTATCTCCAAAGTTCCTCCTCATTTTGTATGATATTCTCCCTGCTTGATGAGAGTAGGTCTTTGTTGTCTGTGGTAAGTGGTTGCACTTCACTCTGGATGATCCAACTAAATTGTATATATACCATTGGAAAAATTAAATCAACATGCATACATTCTCAGTTGCACATTTTTATGAATATTGAAATCAAATTTAAACCTACAATACTATACCAAATAACTAAATTATGAACATGCCTTTAGAAATAGTGAAACAATATCATTTCTGTACATTAAAACAAAGAATTGAGAAAAGAAATTTGCTACATGTATGCATCAACATCTACCAATTGAAGAACCTTGACACCATATTAATCATTCCTAATTGCATATTGTATGCATATTGAAATTAAATTTAAAACCTCTAACACCATACCAAATAACTAAATTCTCACTATTAAACTTAAATTTGTCTTCCTCAATACTTGATTCATTGTCTAATTCACTACTATATAATAAATAATAACTGGTTCACTTTCAATTTGCTTAGCTAGATCAACTTCTTTAGCACAATCTTCTTCATGTACCATACCCACATGTTCTTGATTTTCTGACAAATCTTGTCTTTCTTCAACTCCTACAACTTGTCTTTGTGCAACTCCTACACCTACTCTTTCATCAACTCCTATGCCATCATTGTAACTTCCTTCATGATCAATTTATCTACTTTGATTGACCATATTATTGTTTTCCTAAGTTTCTTAAAGCTTACTTGACTTGGAAAAGGGTTGTCTCCTATCATTTGGTTGGAATCCTATTTGCCTATCAATGGATATCTTGCCATCCCCATTGTTAAAAATGGTATTGCATTATCCAAAGATACATAGATGTCACACTTCTTCAAGTCCTTGCACTCATTGAATATGTTTGTTAGTTCTTCTTCACTTCTAATTCAACAAATGATTGCAAACTCATGTTTCTTGCCACACCTCAAAATACTAGCAAACTCTAGTTGTAGAATTGGTATATATATCATCCTCCATGTACATTTTATTGTATACAACGGTATCAACTACAATGGACTTGTGCTCCCCAAATAGTACTTTATAATAGATATCATGCTTCCCTAAGACAGAACAACACAATGGCTAGAGATCTAGAGTTAATTGGCTCTAAAATAGGGATAATAAATCTAAGTTTTTTCATAAAATAACAAGGAATAATATGAGTTATAAAAGAATCAATTAGATGAAGGATGAAATAATGTAGTCATATCAGACCCAATTGATATTGAGAAAACTTTCATTAACTTCCATATTGAGTTGTGGTAGAATTAGGATGATTGGGAGTTTAGTAAGGTACTGCAAGGTCTACTAGAAGACCTAACATCACTCAGTGCATAGAAGGGAAAGGAGCTCATCAAGCGAGTTACTAGGTATGAGATCTTCAAGGCATTATCATCCAAGGCCAAAGATAAGTCCCTTGGCCCTAATAGACTGATTGTTGGGTTTTTCAAAGCCTTCTACCATATGGTGGGTGATCATATTTAATGTAATGACATATTTTTTTTTAACGTGACATTTACCTGCTAACTGGAACCAAACACATATATATATGCCTGTTTCCTAAGGAAGAAAATCCCAAATATGTTAAAGATTGCATGCCTATTTCATTGTGTAATGTGAGTTATAGAATCATTACAAAGATCATGTCCAATATGATCAGGACAGAATTGACATGCCTAATAAGTAGATATCAAACAACATTCATAGCTGGTTAGAAGCATATTTCACAATATACTTACTGCCCAGGAACTAGCTCATTCCCTAGAGAAACATACCTATGAACACCCAATGATGATGATTAGGATGGACATGGAAAAATCCTATGACATCATGAGATGGGATACTATTATTGTTGTTCTTACTAAAATGAATTCCCTTAATTAATGAATTACTTGGGTTATGACATGTATTGAGTTCGCAACATATGCTTTCATCATAAAGGGTTGGATTGGTTGTTGCGTTAGGCCAATTACAGGTATTAGACAGGGTCCCTCTATTTCCATATGTTTTTATCCTTATGTCATAGGTCCTAACCAACATCCTCAATAAAGTTGAGTTTTTGTAACTACTTAGGAGTATCAAAATCAGTGAAACCATAAGGGTTAACCATATCCGATATGTTGATGATCTTCTTATCTGTTGTAGAGCTACCAGGAAGAATGCTAGAACCTTAAGGATGTGTATAGGAATATATTCATCACTTATAGGGTAGAGAGCCAACTTTAGTAAGTCTTAATCATTTTCTCTATCATGGTTAAACTTGAGAATGAAAAGGTCTATTAGTAATATACTTGAGCTTCAGTCTGGAGTGTTCCCATTCAAGTATATCTGGGATGTTGGATCTCCCAACATAGAATCCCAATGTGTAAATTCACCCCCATTATTGATAAAGTTGATAAGCAATTTAGCCACTAAAAAACCCTACATCTATCTATGGTTGAGAGGGTAACCTTGGCTAACTTTGCCGTAAGGTCTCTACCTATTTATGGACTCAATATATATGTCATTCCAGTTGCTACTGTTGAAAGTCTAACCAAACTATTTAGCAGATTTGTTTGAAGTGCAGGCAACAATAGTGGCAGTAGGATCCACCTCATCAGTTGGAACACTATCTCCAAACCTAAAACTAAGGGTAGAATGGGTAGTAAGAACCTCAAATTATTGAAAACCATATTACTGTCCAAACATACTTCAGACTTTGCTAGCAACAATGACAAAAATATGGTTGAAACTCATTAGACAGAAATATGGACCACTTAGAATTTGGGAGATGCCAAAATACTCAAATGTGTATTGGGCCTTTAGAACCCTGGTGAGCATTGTTGTTAAGATTAGAAGTAATATTGCTCCTAACAACATTGTTATTACTAATTTTGATATGTCATATCCTTGACTCTTTGATATACCTATTCAAATGAATCCTACACTCCTTAATGTGGATTATGAGCTAATTAACATACAGGTAAGTTAGCTGCTCTCTGGAGATCAATGGGGCCCAGATGTTATAAGTAACATTTTCCTAGAGTCAATATTAGACATTGTGAATGATAAGCCTTGTGACGTAGAGTCAACGTTTGAGGGAGAGATGAGGCCATAAGGGGAAGGACTAAGGAAGATAGTCTATATAGGATTTAGTGAGGCACAAATTTACATAAATAATCATCATATAGCAAGACTACTACATGGAAAGGAGGACTCGAATTCGAGAACTATGGAAGCTACAGGAGAATGTTGAAGACTATTTGAGAAGATTAACAACTGGGCGATGACCCAAATTCCCCAGGAGTGGAATTCCTTTGTAAAGAAGTTAGCTAGGGTAGAAAGAATCTCAGGGACAAGTGTAACTTATGAAGATAGGCAACAATTGCTGCACTGGATGCATGAACACCTCAACAGCTCGAGGAGATATGTAAGTGGTAGCTAGATTATGCTCTTTATACAAAATAATGATAATACTAATAATAAAATAAATTAATCTTAATATTTGATATAATAGGTTAATAATTCGAGTTTGAATGTATAAAATGCTTTAATTAAAATATTATCCAAATAACTAAGTCTTATAAGTTGTTAGTCCTACCAATGGCATAAAGGGCTTATTGATACTGGGTTACTTTGCTAAGAGGTTCCACTCTTCCGAGAAGAATTTGGGATCGAGTCCCACCTCTTGCAAAAGTGGGAACTCAGGCGCATCGAGTGTGCTCTGCGTCTGGAGCCCATCCTTGACTTCCCTTGTGGGGGCATTTATTGTCTTTGTCAAAAAAAAAAAAATATAATTTGTTAGTCCTAAAGCCCAAACGAACTAAGGACTAACCTCACCATAACCCGAAATTTAATATTTTATAATATTTTTAATCAATACTAAAAATCTGTAAAATTAGGTCATTTTGGTCAGCATTTTGAATACCTCTATGATCAAAATGCCTTCTAAAATAACTCTATATGAGACTGATTAACAAAACTAAAATCACAGTAAATTAGAAAAAACTTTAACCTAGACAACACTAAAAAGCAAGATAGTAGATTAATATCATCTATTATAGGAATAATTCTCTTTTTAGTCCCTCTACTTTTCGTAAAGTGCCCTTTTAGTCCATCATCTTTTTTTTGTGACTTTTTGGTCCTTTCTACTTTATAAAGTAGGACATATTAGTCCGAAGACAGACGGTGTTCACGTAAATCGTTTCAAATGACTTACGTGTCTGCCACGTGACGTTATGTTGATATCCATGTGACCATCAGAATGCCACATGGAAAGAATGAATGGGAAAGAGGGGCTAAAATTTGGATCCTAATCGGTTATGATCCAAATTCGATGGTTTGTTTAATGTTTTCTTTTTCATTTTTTAAATCTTTGCTAATGGTTTAATGTTTTAAAAGACCACGTGATATTCTCACGTACGTGACATCAACATAACGCCACGCGACGTATTACGCTACCATCCAAACGACGTAAGTGAACGCCTCATTCAACTAATAAGTCCCATTTTATAAAATAAAGAGACTCAAAAATCACAAAAAAAAAAAGATGAAAGACTTAAGGGCACTTTTTAAAAAGTAAAAAGACTAAACAAGGAATTATTCCTCTATTTTATTAAGGTGTTCATAGATCTAGATTCAGAAAATAAATATCAATATTACTAAGCGCAGTTGTCAGAACCTCTAAATTTAACATCTAAAAAAGAAAAAGGAAAAAGGATCATCCTAACTAACGGTTGTCATCCATCCCGATAACGGCGAGGCGCTATCCTTGCCATCCCCCTGAGAAACTCCAAGCCGGTGAACAAACGCCTCAATCAGTTCTCCGTTAGTCTCCTTCAGTAACCGTTTCCCTCCAAATGGCAACGTCTCCAATCCTTTCTCACTGAGCATTCTTTCCCCTGCCGTTTTCAGCCCATCTTTCTCCTCCGTCGCCGGACCGTTAGCCTGAAATTAAAGCCGTCAGTATTGTCGTTTTATGCAAATTGGTCCTTATAAAAAATAGTTTTAATAACTTTTCCCATTAAGCGAGAGAAAGAAAAGAAAGTGAGAACAACTGAACAGATTAAATCATAAAAACGTCTTGTTAGAAGAAACTTAAGTTAGAATATCTTTTATATAAGAAAGTATGATTTAAATGGTGACATATAAATATAACATACTTTGAGGGGTAAAGTGTTAAAAACGAGGGTTTTATAAATTATGAAGCCAAAGAAATTAAATACAACTTATTTGACAGGGTCGTATATAAAAATAAATAATTAAATTAAAAAAAAACATAATTCGAGTGTTACCTGAATGCGGACATAATAGGAGGGATTCCAGCAGAAGGCGTTGCCGAGGATCTGATCGACGGTGCCGGATACACCGTCGAGCACGATTCCGATGACGGCGGCGCCGGAGCACCTGGGTGAACCGCTCAAACGCCGCGACGGTGGACCTTTGCCGAGGGAGAGGACGGCGAGGTCCTCCACGCCGGAGACGAAAGGGAACTCCCTCTTGTTATGGAGAACATGCGTCACCGCTGCCGCCGCCGGGTTGTTCATCACGAGCCCGCCGTCAATGGCGGCGCAGGACGTCCTCCCGTCGATGGACGCGAGCTTGAAGGGCTTGAACAGCCCCGGGGTCGCCGACGTGGCCCGGCACACGCGCCAGAGATCGAAGTCGAAGCTCGGAGAATCGGAGGCGTCAGCGCGGGAGAAGACGAAGGGGGCGGAGGTGTTGAGATCGTAGCAGGGGATCAGCAAGGGCTTGCACGCGTCTCTCAGGGTCAGGGCCCGGCCGTCACTCCCGCGGAGCGCATCGCGGAGAACGCGCTCGAAGCTGCTCGCCGAGAACTTCCGGCTGCGGCGGCGGAAGAAGCCGGCGGGGCGGAAAAGGTCGCGGTGGTTAGATTGGAGGAAATCGACGGCCTCTCTCGCGGAGAAGAGGGGGCGGCCGGTGCCGGGATTGGAGACCGTAAGTAGTACCGCTAGGACGCCGCCCATGCCGGTGCCGGCGATAATGTCAAAGAAATCAGGGATGCGAGCTTCAGGGTTGGAACTCTTAGCTTTGATTTGGTCCTCAAGGTAGACAAGCACTTCGCCGGCTACGAGGTCACCGCCATCGATGCTCAAGATCCGAGTTTTCTCCTCCTTCTTCTTCGACGGAGACCAAGCCTGGTTGTTTGAGCTTCTCTCATTGCTGCATTCCATCAACCATTTCATCTCCAACCGGGAGAAGATCTCCAGAGTAAGCTTGCTGAGCTCCATGACTATCCTCCAAGCTTTCTCTCTCTTCCAACAAGTGAATTTATGTAGTCATGCCGCCATGGAATCCGTGACTGACGATAACTACGAGGAGAGGAAGAGGACTCGGACTCGCACTCACTTGCTTGGAGATTCGCGCTCACACGCTCGCGCGCGCGCGAGAGCGAAAGACACAGGAGTGAATTCCCAGGCCGGCACTCACGCCTCAAAGAGTGGAAGCATTAAAAGGGTGGATACTTCCACTGGGGCGAAAAAACACAAACAAGGCAGGGCATTCATTGAGGGAAAAACACACACACTTGGTGGGCATGGCTTCATTTGCAGTCTCGCTTCCTTATATCCACGGGCCTGTGTCCTTTTCTCTATACTCAACTCTCCTTTCGCTTCTTTTGTTATTGAATATTTTTATTTATTTTTTTATTCTTTAATTTAAGCTCTTTGTTTTATATGGGTCCACGTGGCAGGGAGGAAGGTGCGTGGCCTGCACTTTCGGCTCGGCTGGCTCAGTGCTGAGCCGGCTGTAGCTCTTTTGGTTGGATATTTTTATCAAATGGCAATGTATGGAAGCAGGTTCTTATGAGATACCTGTCCAACCCAGCCTGGATGTTTGGCAGCTGTACTCCTGTACACGTAACTGCAATTAGGTCTAATCCTAATAGTAAACATTGGATCTCGATGTGTGTTTTTCTTGTCTTTGTTCTTAAATCAATTTCATATGTATGACTGTGTGTGCCGCGTTAATTTTTTAGGGTAAACTACACGATTAGTCATCCATTTATTCATGTGTTTCTATCTTGGTCACTCACCTTTAAAAAGTTTACGATTCAGTCACCCAATTTTAAGATTCTATATTTTTAAGTCACCCGGCCCCATGGTGTTAATGGTGCAGTGCCCATTTGGGCACTTGGAGCATGTTTTCAGAATTTCAACCGTTAAGTGGGAGGCCCATGTTAAGAATTTTTAATATGAGGGTAACCACCACTTATAAAACCCAAGTACTTAGGTATTTCATGATGGGCCCCCTTTCTATTTAAGCATGTTAACATTCTTTCAAACTCGTTTACATCCCATTTGTGGTCAAGGCTTCAGCCTTGTTGCTATGGTATACCGATCAAGGCCAGATTACTTCTTAGCGCCAAGTTTAATTTACTAGTTCTGATATCATGTTAAGAATTTTTAATATGAGGGTAACCACCACTTATAAAACCCAAGCACTTAGGTATTTCATGATGGGCCCCCTTTCTATTTAAGCATGTTGACATTCTTTCAAACTCCCGTGCGGTACTATTGTTTACATCCCAACAGCCCAAACGGTTACCAAATTGTATGAAAATTGACAGATAAGCTTATTTTTTGATGATCTTCCCATTCATACGATTGGAAATCTTTCAAACATGCTCCAGGATTAACACCGTGAGATCGGGTGATTTAAAAACATAGAATCTTAAAGTTGGGTGACTGAATCGTAACTTTTTAAAGGTTAGTGACCAAAATAGAAACACACAAATAGGTGGGTGACTAATTGTGTAGTTTACCCAATTTTTTAATATTTTGATTATTTAATTATATATATATATATATATATATATATATATATATATATATATATATATATATATATGATAAGTATTAATCAAATTAATTATACCTTAAATATATTTTTATATATTTTTAAATAAATTAAATTAATTATATCTTAATTATATTATATTTTGATAGGGAGGGATATGGATAAACACGTGGCCTTGATTCAGACATACATGTGGGCAAATCCAGGACGTATATCCATCTGATGCTGATCCCGAGTTACGAGTCATGATAAAGAAGGATAGTTGGTTGGGCTGATAACGTGGAAGAAGATCGTGGCGAAGATCGAGGTGTAATGGTAAGGTGTTGTTCATGGGATTGAGGATCCGGTGATTGCTCAATGGACAGAGATAAATGAGGGAGAAACGAGAGAACTAGGTATGTTATTTTCTTGGGGAGAAGAATCCCCTCCAAATACCCTCACCACCACTAACTTGAGCGTCAGAGTACTTGAGCGTCAGAGTCGCCCCAAGCTCACTCTTTCTCTTCTAGTGCAGGTTGCGGTCACCTTCTCCGGTGGTTGTCGCACGCAGTCCCAACTCAAACTAATTCAACTGTTGTTCGAGAAACCAGACCCAATCCCCAGGGAAAATCGGTTTGATAATATTTAATCTAATCTTTTAATTTAAATAATTAAAATAAATGAAAACAACTGCATAAAACCATATATGATATATGAAATTATTATTATTTTTATTATTATTAAAAACATAATAAAAAAATTACAATAAAACATATAAAAGCATAACCAAAATGTTTTATATAATGCACGAGGATTTAAAGTTAACTGGATATGTGTTTTTAGATGTTTACATCCAATGTTATTGCATATCCTCATATAGGATAAGAAACCAAACAAACAAACAAACAAACAAAAAAAAAAAAAAATTAGATAGATACATCGCATCTCATCCGAGTCCGGCTTGAGTCCAGTACTGGAGATCTAGTGGACTCCCATTTCGACACTTGGAGAGTGTTTGAAGGATTTCCAACCGTACGGAAGGAAAAATCATTGAAAAATAAATTAAATGTCGATTTTCATATAATTTGGTGATCGTATGGTCCTCTCATTTAACGGTTAAAATTATGAACCGTTAAGATTTCTATAAAATAAGAACCATTAAGTGCAAGGACCATACAATCACCAAATTATATGAAATTGACGTACTAGCTTATTTTTCGATGATCTTTCCATCCATACGGTTGGAAATCTTTCAAATACTCTCTAAAGTGCCCAAATACCATCTTACGATCATGTCATATTTTGATATGGACCCAACTTGTAATAAATGGTTAAATTTGAATAACTTGTTTAAACACAATTTATTTATTACACATTTGAAAATGATTATAAGTATAATTCATTTAAACTTGATGATTATGTTGAAATTTCAAGGATTTAATAGAAATAATGGCATCATAAATAGCATCCCAATTTATACTATTTTGCATGATCAAAATATAATAATCAATGAAAAGTTGAAGCATCAAACAAATAGCATGATAAATGAAATCCAACAACATGCTATACTGGACAATTAAAATATTACACGCAGTGACATGCAGAGAAGGTAAATAGATAAAGTATGTAGTAATATTATAAAAGAAACTTGACTGCATGTTCTCGTGCAGATTCAAAACATGATAAGAAACAATATATCTAAATATCATCCATTAAGATATGTAATGATATTATAAATTAAACCTAACAACATACTAATATGTAGATTCAAAACATGATGGATAATAATATATTCAAATATGATACTGATAAGATAAATAACAACATTATAAATAACAACTAATAGCATAGATTGAAATCATGATGAGCAGTAACACATTTAAATATCAAATCAATAAGATTTGTAACAAAATTATGAATTGGATCTAGCAATATGTTAATTAGTAGATTTAAAACATGGTAATAATCAAAACCTAACATGATAAAATGTCTGTGGATAATTAGGAAATCAGTAATCTTACCAGATGCTTCACATAAATAGATTAATGGAGAAGCGCGTGGGTACGCTGTCCCAGAAGAACTACTCGCCGCCTTGTGCAAGACTTCACAGGCGATGTTCGACGGAGATACTTCTCCTCCCTCTGGTGGTGCACGTCACAGAAGGGGTCGAGGGTTGGCGTTAATATAGCACAGCAGAAAACAAGACAAAAGGCAGGAGTTTTTATCCAAAAGGAAGATCAAAGGAAAATCTAAAGCCTCAGGAGATAAAAATCAATTGTCTCTCTTTTCTCCCACAGTACCCTTTTTAACAGATATCTCCAACGGATATATAGCACCTACTTGCGCTCATTCCGCGAGACGTGCCTCTGTTCAACCGGTGCCTTTTCAATGGGATAAAAATTGAAGATTTTTTCACTATAGTCCTTCAACATATGAAGATTTTCTTGCATGATAAAATCCAAAATAAGTTTTGCATTATAATCTTCATATTTTTCAAGTTTTGATAAATATAATAATTTTCCAAATTAAAGTCATAAAAAGTTTTGCAAAACAAATCCCATAATTATGTATTTTTGTATAACAGATCCGTCCCATAACAATAAGGGTTATTTGGATTGATTTGTTTTTTCTCACAAACACTCATTAATACATTAAGCACTTGTATGTAATTTACCATACATTTATTTTAATTTGTGAGGAAGAACCAATTTTTTTAGAAGGCATGTGTTCGTTTGAGAAGCAAGAGTTTATAAAAAGCATCTATTTTTTATTTTTTATTTTTCTCTCCTCAGCCTTGTTATTGGTCATTCATAGGGAGTAGGAAACTATACTTAAGACACACTTTATTGAGGTTGCTGAAGTTGATGTACATCCTTCACTTGTTGTCTCCTTTTTGACCAAAACTACATTGGCGAGCCATTCCGAGTAATAGACCTCATGAATGATTCCCACTCTAAGTAGTATGTTGATCTCTTCTTCAATTGCTTGCTGTCATTTTGGGGCAAAGTGGTGTCGCTTCTAAATAACATGTTTGAAGAAGGGGCCAATGTTCAAATGGTGCTCCATAATTCTTCTATCCACCCTTGGCAAGTCTTCGGGTGACTAGGTAAAGACGTTCGCATTGGTAAGTATGAACGTCAGTATACCTTCTCTCTGCTCCCCTACAGCTCTACCCAATTTGATCACATCGATCAAGTCGATCTTCAATCAGTGGTAATATGACCAGATCCTTCACAGGTGTTGCTCTTTGGGACGGTTTTCCCTTGGTTTCTCCCAGTGTCTCTTCTCCCAGTGTCTCAATCGATAGGGGCTCCTTTATCTTGCCACGAAGCAAGGCGACATAACATTGTTAAGCAGTCAATTGATCTCCTCTTAGTTCACCACATCTGTGCTCGATCAGAAACTTCATTAGCATGTGATAGGTCGAGACTTCTGATTTCAAGGCGATGGGCTTTGACCTACCAAGAATGACGTTGAACTTCATCAGGATGTGGCCATTATGAAGCTCATGATCATAGTGTATAATCACATTCTTTTTAATTTCTCTCATCCAATTACTTCTCTTATTACATTACAATCATCTCCTTCTGGTGCCCTTGTTCACATGACTGTAACCCAGCAGACTGATCCGGCTCTCCCCTTCTGACAACACTAATAACTCCGGCAACCATCTTGCCTGCTCCAACTCTACCCTTCCGATAACCCCGGTAGCCCCAACCACCCCTTTGCCTGCTCCGTCTCCCCAACTCCAGTAGGCCAGACAGCTCGTCGTTATTAGTTCAACTTTTCCCCTTCTTTTCTCTCATTTAATTTAATTGTAGGTTTTTCTTTCCTACCGTGTTGATTAAATTCAGATATACTTATTTGAAAGGGTTTTCATTAAAGGTTAGAATTTTGTTGGTTAAGCTTAGATATGCTTTTAAGTTTTAATAAGGCAGATTTGATTGGATTTTCCTCTAATTTTATTGATTAAATTTCCTTCTAATTTATTCATCAATATATATTATTAATTAAGATATATTAATATAATTAAGGTATAATTCATTTCATTCACACATATTACTAATTATTAAAATAAAATAATTAGAATAATTAATTATTATTTTAGTTAAATAATTAAAATATTCAAAAAAAATTAACACAAATATAACATCACTACTCACGACAGAGGTAATATCCAGATCCATCTCTGTTTAAACAACCAAACACAAAATGTATACATTCAACATTTTTCCCTCTATCTAACCAAGTACATAACTGTAATTTGGTACATCCTTATGCATCTTCCAGTAGATGAAGAGTTACGAGCAACCAAACACCACCTTGGAGCCAAATTTTGGGTTTAAACCCATTTATTTGGATTCTAGGTTTAAACTAGACTAAATGATTTAAACAACATGGCCAGAAAGATCAATCAAACAAATAATTATAAAAATATATATATATACTAAAAATAATTGTGAAAAACAAAACAAATGTTTGTTCAGTTGAAAAAAAAGTTTATCGGGACTAAAAATAATAATTTATTAGGGTAAACTACATGATTAGTCACCCACCTATTCGTGTGTTTCTATTTTGGTCACTCACCTTTAAAAAGTTACGATTTAGTCAGCCAACTTTAAGATTTTATGTTTTTAAGTCATCCGGCCCCATGGTCTTAATGGTGCGGTGCCCATTTGGGCACCTGGAGCATGTTTGAAGGATTTCCAACCATATGGATGGGAAGATCATCGAAAAATAAGCTTTTCTGTCAATTTTCATACAATTTGGTAATCATTTGGTCTTCCCACTTAACGGTTCTTATTTTATAAAAATTTGAACGGTCCAGAATTTCAACCGTTAAGTGGGAGGCCCAAACGATTACCAAATTGTATGAAAATTGATAGACTAGCTTATTTTTCGATGATCTTCCCATCCATACGATTGGAAATCCTTTAAACATGCTCCAGGATTAACACCGTGAGATCGGGTGAGTTAAAAACATAAAATCTTAAAGTTGAATGACTGAATCATAACTTTGTTAAAAGGTAATTAAAATAAACACACAAATAAAATGACTAATTAATAATTTATCCAATTTATTATTATTATTATTATTATTATTATTATTATTATTATTTATGGAGAAAAGAAAATTACATGAGAATATTCCCCTGGTGGCACTTATTGCAGATGATAAATGCTGGTATATCTTAATACGCTAGGACAAAATCTCTCCAGCCATGACTATCTGTCCTCATCAGTCCTTACAAAATGCAGAAAGGAAAGTCACCAGGAAGCTCTTAATAATAACTCCTTCCTTTTCTCCTCCTCAATGTACAGCTACAACTTCCATACAATATAATAATACCTAGAGATGCTCAAATTTCTCACCCCCTACTTGTTGAAAGTTGAAACTTAAGTATACAAGTTGGAATATTTAAGTATTTGATTTAAAAATTTATCCTTTTTTAATATCTTTTTATTTTGTTATATCTAACTCTACAAACTAGAAGATCATTATTAAGTGCAGACTCAAAATCTTCGGTTTTTACAAAGGTTTTGTTTTGCAGTGTTGTTTTTTTTATATTTTATATTAGTATTAAAATCGGTAACTTCTAGAGATTAACCCTGATCTAGACTAATGGTTGAGATTTATATTTAGAGGGATGTCAGATTTATGTGAAAAACACCTAAATCAAGGGAAAAAAAACCACGGGCTCCAACTATGGGAGCAAATCCATGATATAACGATCGATTACAAGAATCTCTCTATATGAAGGTGCTCGATTCGGCTCAGCCTTAAAGTTGGTCGGCCTCAGCCTTTAGGTAGCTCGGGCTCGGCCTCAGCATTGAAGATAGTGGAAGAGAGCTCTGTATGGGCTTAATGAAGAGCTACCCTGGAGCTTTGGAGAAGACTTGAAAGTCTTGTGGAAATCTTGAAGGCCTTGGAGAGAGTTGGCCAAAGTGCTTGCTGGGGCCCTTATCTTCTTCATCCTTGGAACTCGAAGCTATTTGGGGATGAGCATGTAGTTGGTCATGGATGACACCATGAAAAAGGCCTTGAAGCACTCATGAAGATTGAGAAGCTCTCATGGAGTTGGAGAGTCTTTCATCGCCCATCCTCTTATGCTGGAGTGTCCTCCTCGTTTATATAAGGGCATGGCTTCATGGTTTAGAGCCGTACTGGGCTCCACCTCTGTCAGAACATCCCCCCTTCTCCTCTTACCTCATTATCTCCTCGGGCCTGTGCCCCTCTTATCTCCTTATCTCCTCAGGTTCTGTTCCCTTCCTCTTATCTTCTTATCTCCTTGCGTTCCGTCCCCCCTTCTTGGAGGGAGCTCGACTCGGCCTTGGAGCACACCAAGGGGTCGGGTCGGCCTTGGAGCACACCATTGGGTCGGATCGACCTTGGAGCACACCATTGGGTCGGGTCAGCCTTGGAGCACACCACTGGGTCGACTTGGCCTTAGATTTTCCACGTGTCAGGTATCCAGGTGATTGGCCATTTTTACCCATATCATTTTATATTTTTATAAATATAAACAAATCATTAGAAATGAACTCTCTACAACCGTGGTTCGAGTTGGAACTGAAGTTGTTGGGTCCAAGACCCAACCCATTTCTTTTCATAACCCATAACAACCCAGTCTTTCTTTCTTTCACCCTCAAGTTTCAGCTAGAGTCAGTTTATCCAACGGTCAAATTTATGATCATTGGATCAACACTTATATAGCCACCTTTATCCCTTCTAAAACCATAAGGGAAAAAACTGAAAAACCAATCGTATTCTCAGTTGTCTTAACTACAAGCTTCTTCTTCATTCTCTGTTGATTTCTTCTTCATCATTTGTTGTTTTCCCTCACATCTTCAACTACTAAATTGGGGATACTAAAGCACCTCCTCCTACAGACGTGCTATGGAGGAGAATGCTTAGTGGGCTAGGGATACCCTACTTGTCGGAGTGTTCACCGGATTCCTAACACTAAGGAGGCGAAATCAACTCTGAGGGCAGTACAAAAGCACACCCTTCTAAGTCTTGACATTTCTTAGACTCGAATGCATTGATTTATATGATTTGCTGATTAAATTCATAAAAGTTCTATTATTTGTTGTATTTCAATTATTTGTTTTGCAGTTGACTACTATTTACTGTTATTGTTGTTGTAAAACTAATTTTGATTTGATTAGGTTTTGGGTTCTCATCCAACAATTCGAACTCTCAACTTGTTTTTGATGGAGTATACAAGTAAATTTTTCTTGTGAATGTTGGTTTTATAACATAGTTTTAAGGTGTAAATTTGATTGAAAGATTGAATCTAATTGTATGCCAATTTCAAAGCCATAAACACCCAAATCAAACTCGAAAATTTTCTTTTCTAAATTGTTCTTAAATTTTTTCATATTTATGCTTATCATCCTTGACATTTTCATATTTACATGTAACTTTTTCCCAAATTTGCAAAATGTGCACCTGTAAAATAAGCTAAATAGCTGGAGATACACATGCTTGGTATCATTTTCTTTAAAAATAAAGGAAGTTTATAGAAAAATACAAAAAATAAAATAATGAGAAAATATATAGAGGTAATTATTTAGGATTAATTACACTTTTCGTCCCTGAAAATGGTGTCATTGTTCACTTTTATCCTTGTATTTTAAAAATATTCAATACAGTCCTTGTGTATTGCGTATTCTATTCTATTTTGGTCCATGACGCTGATGTGGCAGCCAAGTGGCATACAAATCAAATACAATTTTTTTTTTCTTTTTTTTCAAGAGGACGTATTTTTGCTTGTGTGTCATGACAGCTACCTGTATATGATGACGTGGCATTACTATGTGCCATGTCAGCATTTTTTTTAAAAAAAAATAGATTTTTGCATTTTTTTTTTAAATCCATTATATATATATGTCAGCATGCCACGTCAGTTTTTTTTTTTGAAAAAATGGATTTTTGTATTTTTTTTTTTAAATATATATAAAAAATGCTAACATGGCATGCCACGTAAGCATTTTTTTAAAAAAAATGGATTTTTGTATTTTTTAAATCCATTTTTTTATATATATAAAAATGTTGACGGCATGCCACGTCATTTTTTTGGAAAAATGGATTTTTGTTTGTTTTTTTAAATCCATCTATATATATATATATAAATACTGACGTGGCATGCTACGTCAGTTTTTTTTTAAAAATTTATTTTTGCATTTTTTAAAAATCCATTTTTTATATATATTTTAAAAAAAATGCTGACGTAGGTGACGTGGCATGCCATGTCAACATCTGGAAAAAAAGAAAAATAAAATAAAAAACTGTATTTCATTGGTATGCCACTTGGTCGCCACATCAGCATTAGGGACCAAAATATAACAGAATACGCAATACACAAGGACTGTATTGAACACTTTTAAAATACAAGCATAAAAGCGAACAATGACACCATTTTCAGGACGAAAAGTATAATTAATCCAATTATTTATTAGTCTTTGGCACTATTTGGTACTATTTTCCACCCAAAACACACACATCCAAAATACTATTACACTGAGCCCCTACACACCTCCCAAGGACCCCAAAATATTAGTATACAGTGCCAGGGACCAATAGTTCATTATATATATATATATATATATATATATATATATATATATATATATATATATTCGTGATATGTGATATGGTACAGTCGATCGGATCACTGTGCATTCCCACTCGCCTCCCGTTTGGCCCTTTGGAGCATGTTTGAAGGATTTTCACCGGTACAAATGGGAAGATCATTGAAAAATAAGCTAGCATGTCCATTTTCATACAATTTGGTAACTGTTTGGTCCTCCCACTTAACGGTTCTTATTTTATAGAAATCTGAACGGTCTAGAATTTCAACCGTTAAGTGGGAGGACCAAACGGTAACTAAATTGTATGAAAATTGACATACTAACTTATTTTTCGATGATCTTCCCATTCGTACGGTTGGAAATACTTCAAACATGCTCCAAAGGGCCAAATGGAAAACGATCAGGAATGTACAGTGCATCCGGTCCACCGCACCTTATCACAGTCGTGTGTGTGTGTATATATATATATATATATATATATAAAAGTTATTTGGTGAAACCAAGTGATGTTCACCTAATTCACCTGAACACGTTTCTACGTTTCTACGATGAAATTCGGTGAATCCAACATATTAAAATACAAATACCATGTTAATTCATTGAATAAGTTCCGTGGTCTGGGTTCAAGAAAATCCAACATTTATATAAACCACTGTTGTGCCTAGCAATGGAAAAAAGGTCAATTTACTGATGAATTTATTTTATAGTTATATATTCTTACTAAATACCCTCTAAAACTTATAACTTTTATATTTTGAAAATATTTATATTTAACCTTATCTATTGTATGATATACCTCAATTCATTGTCCAACATTATTATGGTAAAGAAGGATGTCTTGGTGATTATGGTTATTATAATAATTTTCTAGTCCTATTAAAATTACATTTAAGTGTTAATTTTATCGTGCGATATAATATAAAAAGGAAAATTAGGTGTATATCAGTATATGTATTATGAAAATAATACCAACGGCAACAATGGCTTATTGGTACTAGGTCCCCTATGTAGGGGCTTCGTTCAGTAGAAAAGAACCCATGTTCGAATCCCCTCATGCGTAGGGTGAGGGTACAAGCATGAATGAGCTGAGTGTGAGCCTTCGGGTGCTCCACCAGTGCATGGGCCTTATATATATATATATATATATATATATATATATATATATATCGACACACACACACACACACACACACACACTCATGATACAGTTCGGTTGACTGGTCTTATCTATTCATTTACGGTCACCTCATTTTGAGGCATTTGGAGTGCATTTTTGTTTCCAAATCTAACTATATGGATGGAAAGAACATCGAAAAATAAAATAACATGTCGATTTTCATACAATTTGGGGAGGTGATGATCATTCATCTTAAAGGGTGAAATTCTGAACCGATAAGATTTCTATAAATTTTCACCCTTTAAGATGAATACTCATCACCTCACCAAATTATATGAAAATGGACATGTTATCTTATTTTTCGATGTTTTTTCCATCCATACGGTTGGATTTGGAAAAAATACTCTCCAAATGCCTCAAAATGAGGTGACCTTATTTGCACAGTGATACGACCGACCTGACTGTATCAGTATTATATATAGTCATGATACAGTCCGGCCGACCTTATCACTATTTATTTATGGTTGGCTCATTTTGAGGCATTTGGAGGGTATTTTTTCAAAATCCAACCATATGGATGGAAAGAACATTGAAAAATAAGATAACATGTCGATTTTCATACAATTTGGGGAGGTGATGATCATTCATCTTAAAGGGTGAAATTCTAAAAAATTTCACCCTTCAAAATAAATACTCATCACCGAACCAAATTGTATGAAAATCGACATGTTATCTTATTTTTCGATGTTAGAATTTCACCTTTGAAGATAAATAAACATCACCTAACCAAATTATATGAAAATCGACATGTTATCTTATTTTTCGATGTTCTTTCTATCCATATGGTTGGATTTGGAAAAAAAAATACTCTCCAAATGTCTCAAAATGAGGTGACCTTACTTGCACATTGATGCCGCCGAACTGACTGTATCAGAATTATACATATATATATATATATATATATATATATATATATATATATATATATATATATATATATATATATAAGGTAAGGTCGGTCGGAAACACTGTTCATTTGTAGTCGCCTTCCATTTGGCCACCTACAGCATGTTTGAAGGATTTCCAACCGTATAGATGGAAAGAACATCGAAAAATAAGATAGCATGTCAATTTTCATACAATTTGGGAACTTGTAGGGTCTTCATCTTAACTGGTGAAAATTTATAGAAATCTTACCGGTTCAAAATTTCACCCATTAAGATGAAGACCCTATAAATTCCCAAATTATATGAAAATTGACATGTTAACTTATTTTTCAATGTTCTTTCCATCCATATGGTTGGATTTCCTCAAAATATTGTGCAAGTGGGCCAAAAAGAGGCGACCAGTGATAAGGCTGACCGCACTATATCATGACCCTATATATATATATATATATATATATATATATATATATATATATATATATATATATATTGACTAATGGTTGGGATTTATAGTTGTGGGGGATATTAGTGATAGGTGGAGTGGACTTTCTAGAGCTGCTCTGGTAAGACGGTGGTCCTGCACAGGAAATAGAGCTGAGAGGGGGCGGGCCTTGTATTTTGAGGTATCTCTGACGCCCAAGTTAGTAAGAACGAGATCATTTAGGAGGAGGAGGAGGAGAGTCCAAGTGTTCATATATCAGATACCTTGTTCATTTTCCCTTCCTTCTTCTTATCTCTGATCTTTGGGGTCGATTGTCATTCCCTTATTATTAGAGATATTATTTGTCGTACTTATCTCTGATATCTATCTCTTCCACCCTACTTCTTCTTGTCATCTTATCCATTTCCTTGACTTCTCCGACCTTCCTTTGGCCCAAGGGGGTGTCCGAACTAGGAACTTGTGCCACTTGTATGGATGTTTGGGATAGAGACACGCGTGCGCTCTGGATGAGGCCACATGTCAATCCAGATTTATCCATATCACTTGCCCCTTCTCCCTCCCCACCTTACTTCCAAGGTCGATCCGTGGGTGAGTTGTTTCTAGACTCAAGTCTATCAAGGAAGTCAAGTGTTAGGCCGGGTCGCTTGGAGTCGGGGGATAGAAACGCTGAGATGTCGTACCCAAGATTCGGATCCAAGGTAGGGCACATGTATCATCATGGCAAGTAGCAGGGGCTCAAGCCGAGGCAAGATGCTCGAGGTGTAAGGTAGTGGTTGAGGTTGAGGAGAGTATCCGCCTCAAGCATTGAGCCACATTTATTGTTGAGCATGCTTTTGTGTAATGTCTCCCTTTTCAAATTATTTCGTCTGAAAATGTGTGGCGTGGAGTGGCGAGAGTAATGATGGGCACGATCGTGGTTCACGTGTCGCACATCCACAGAGGTATCATTCGATGAAGCAATCTGATCCATTTGAGCGGATCCGGTTGTTCAAAAGATCATCTTCGAAAATTCAAAAAAGAGAAAAAGAAGAGTCGAAACCTTCGTCTTCTCATTTCGTCTTCTTCACCCTCAGAGTGTTGCCATCCGAAAGTTCTTCATCCTCACTCTTCTCTAATAATCTCCAATTTGCTTCCGATTAAGGTAATGGAAACCCAACTCATAGCTTCTACAGTCCTCCTGACATTGGACAGGATAGCGATTATCCTGCTGGCTAGCAGTAACCTAAAGATCGCAAGGAAGAACGCGAGAAGACATCTACACAAGAGAGAAACGTCTCTCAAATTCAAAACAATTTCATAAAAATCAAGGTTTGTCGAAAACTAACTCACAAGCTGGGTTAAATAGCCAAAACTAGCAAATACTTATCCAAAACCTAAATTTATCCAAACTTAAAATTTAAAACAATCTAAATAGTTATCCAAATCCTAGATAAAACCGGATTCAAATCCTATCATGATTTGACAAACTAATTATTACCAAATGTGGTAAAAAAATCTAAAAACAAAGTTTTGAAGGGAAAACATTAGAATTTGGCATCGAAAATGGGCCAAATAACTGAAGCACATCATTTAGCTCGGATCCTCCTACATTACCTCCCTTTAGCTTCTAGGGTGCCGGATGTTGGGTCTAGGGCTTACCAGAACACCTTAGATTCTGACGAGCTCCAGGAGTTAGTTGACCATGACTCCATTTCTTCTTCACCCTTTACCTGCAGACTTCCCACCCCCTCTGAGCGAGCCAACGCAGCTTCTAAGGATGGGGAAATATCTATCTATCACGATGCCTTACACACATGTCTTAGGCTCCCTTTTCGTAGTATCTGTGAGATTCTTACTTTTCATGAAATCTGTCCTTCTCAATTATCTTCGAACTTGTGGAGGATTCTCTGCGGGTTTGTCATGGTCTTGAATCATTTTGGCTTCAAACCAACCCTATGTTGGTTTTGCCTCCTTTTTGGTCTTAGACGTCATCCTACTATCGACTGGTTCTACTTCTCTGCTCGTAGTGATAGGCCTAGCTCTGACCTCCACCACGGGTGGAAGGATAAATTCTTTTTTGTTTCTAGTGCTTCTAAGTGGCGTGTTCTTTGGATGAGGCATCTTGGGGCAAGTGTTACTGGTAAAATATTCAAAACCTAGGATCTTTACACGTGGCTTGTGAGGAATCTCGGAGGGCATGCTATTACCAAAGCACGTCACCCACGAGGAAGCTCTCTTAACAGAAGAGATGATGGGGAGGGGGGGAGGTAGCCTACAGGGTTGCTTTACCACCTTCTATCTTTAAGCGAGAGGGTGATTTGTTGGCGTCTTGTGAGAGGGTGATTTGTTGGCGTCTTCCGAGGGAGAGGGGCTTATGGCTTCATGGGTTGTCTTCACTTCTTTGAGGTCATTGACGGAGGTTATACTCCACTCAAAGAGAAATTAGGATCTCTAGCCTTGTAATCTATCTCTATCTAGTGAAATGTTCTCGTGGTTGGAGCCATTGGCGGATGCAAAGGGGGCGGGTAGGGGCCACTGCCCCCCCTAGATTTTGGGAAATTTTTTAATTTCCTTTAAATTTTGTAAAATTTAAAATTACCCCCCTAAGTTTTAATAAAATTTTAGATAAATATAAAATTTATAAGGGTTTAAGTGAAAACCTACCTTCAACCCTTCAAATTTTGCAAAATTTCCCATTGCCCCCCCAAAATTTAAAAAAAAAATTTATAAGAGTTTAAGTGAAAAACCTAAACTAAAACCTATCTTCAACCCATTAAGTTTCATGTATGAACCAAGACCATATCTCTTCTCTCTTGCTCACCGTCACCGCCGCCTAATCCTTGTAGATCTCCCCCCCCCCCGAGGTCTAATTTCTGGATTCGCCACTGGTTGGAGCAACGTGGTTTTTCTTTGGATTCACAGGGTTTTTCACGTAAATCTGGTATGGTTCTTTGTCTGTAGCTTGGATCTTACCCTAGAGATCTCTCTTTTACCCACCATCTTCTTTCACTCAATTATAAATCATAAACCATTGATCTTGATTGGTGTTGATCACTAAGAGAAACCGATTATTGCATCAACATTTTTATGGAATAATCAATGATTGTGTTTATAATAATTTTGGTTGATAAGTTTTTGACTTAGCTTAATAATATTCTCCTTTTTATTAATAATTTAATTTATTTAAATAATATTTAATTTTAACAATAAATTTAAATAAAAAATAATTATTATATGAAGTACCCCGACATGGTTTTCAAGTGCTTGGCACTATATATATAATTCTTTAACTACCCATACGGGTAGAAATTAAAATTCTTGAGAACGTACACCTGGTTTTGCGGGGAAATAAATACAAAATAAATTTTGGTACCATTACTTTTAGGAGCACATTTGCGTTGCAGAGTTGTGTAGATATATATTGATAGATTTTAGGAGATTTATATAACTATTAAAATTTGCGTTGACATTAAATGCCAAAAAAAAAAACAAAGCTAAAATTTTAATAATAAACTATCAAGATTAAGAGAAAACCTATGTTAAGAAAAAGTAAAATAAAAGGAGGTGACCTGACCAGGAACATGGTAGTGGATGGCAAAATTAAAGAGCCGACTGAACCAAGCTTCTTTGGAGATGTACATATGCTTGAAGAACTGGTTAGATAGCAAAGATAATCTACAAGGTCAAGGAGGACATGATGTAAGTAGTGATACTAGAGAAGACACAACAACAATTGAAAGATCACCAACAACCTCTTGGCCTATTGATATCGGGTCCTTTGTATAGGGCTTCGTTGTTTGGGATAATCCCAGATTCGAATCACAAGGTGAGGAGATGTGTTCAAGGGTGTCGCATTGTTCGCCCTGACTTTTGGGAGGCGTTTATCGCCTTGGTCAAAAAAAATAATAATAAAAACAAAAACAAAAACAGAAAAAAAAAATTGGAAGAAGATCCAACTGAGAATAGATTTTAAAGACTTGAAGGCTTGATGTGACATGACTACTTGAAAACTTGATGTTCAAAATTTATAGTTTTGGAGGTTGAAAATTAGCATTTGTTTTTAAAAATTTATGAGATAAATATTTTTTTTGAGTCATATTTTCCAAATAAATCACAATATTTTTATTAGTTTATTTTTTTAATAAAATAAATTTATTTATAATTTAATTCTTATATAATTTATGAGTTAAGTTTGAATTTTAATAATAATTTCAAATTTTTTTATTTATCTAATTTATTTATTTAATTTTACAATACTTTGAGAAACCACAATTAAGGAACCACAATTAAGCAACAGTTGACCCTTTGATAGCCACTTGAGCCATCAAGGAATCACAATTAACAATGGAACAATGTAATAATGTAACAATGTAACCAATTTATTCACATTTGGTTTATCCACTTTTTCAATATATATATATATATATATATATATATATAAACAATACTTTGAGAATTTTTGGGATTTAGCGGCAATGTCTAATCCAATTTGACATCTATGGTAGGACGAGAGAACGTACAAAAAATAAAGCAATTCAATTAGAAGTTTAGCGGCAAAGTCTAATCCACAACACGCTAAATTCGCACATGCTGTCCTGTTGGACCTTCTGCCAAGTTCTGTTCTGCCAAGCATCAGGTCTCTTAATTTTCATATACTAACAGTGAAGTATCTCTAATCAGCCAAAGAATAGATCAGTGCTAGTCTCCGTTGGAGTAACATAATCCTTAACTTAGCTAATAAAATAATTACATCGTCGGCAAATTGGTTCTAGTTCATTCAATTTTTTTTTTTTTAATTATTGACTCAACCTAAATTTTAGTTTATATATTTAAAAGTAAATGAGTTAGCTTGGTGCAAGGTTGGATGAACAAACTAAAAAACAAAGTTTGAAGCATCCGCTTGGAATGAGCCCAAAAAAAAGTAGGTTTTAAGAGATGATCATAAGTGCCAAAATAAGAAACCAACTGTCAAAATAACCACATGCTTATTTAAAGGTGGAGAATGAATTCCAAAAGTTTTTAAAGTTGGCAAATAAATGATCTCTAGGTTATAAAAAGAGGTCCTCGACTCATGAAGGTAACTTAAAACCAGAATTCAATTAGGATTCCACTAAGATTGAGAGCTAGCATCTCTTTCTCTCTCTCTCTCTTTCTCAAATCTCTAAGTTCTCTCTCTTTATTTATCTCTCTCTCTCTTTTCTCTATTCAGAGTTTTTAACTTGAGCGTTAGAGGCTCTCCTATGATACGAGCGCTCAAATCTCCTTGCTCCACAATTTCCTCTCCCTGCAAGATTCAATTCCTAGAGGTTGATCTCAGAAGGAGGCGCTGATCCTACAGAGCCGAAGGAACAAAGCAGAGAAGTCGTCGATCACAACCAATCTCTCTCTCAAAATCACTTGAAGTACTCCAACCTTCACTAACCCCTCTTACCCACTGATCAATATCTACTCTAATCCCCACGAGGAGTAGATCTCTGCATCAACAATAGATATTCGGAATCATTTTTGGTGACGTGGAAGTATTCAAATTGATACTCTTCAATTGTTATTGATTATACAAACAAATCATTATAACACTCACAATAGTAGATACAAGTTTATGATAATACTTCGAGATAATTTCAACAAACAACAAATAATAGCAACACTAAGATTTACTAAGATTAACATAATTCATCCACAATAGAGCTACGTCCACAAGCAAGCTGACAAATAATCTTTTTTTATTTTTATAAATGTTGACAAGCTAGTAGAAGCATGTCTCCTCCTGCCGACAACTGTGCACGGCCATGGTTTACTTAGCCGCTTGTGGCCCGATATACCAAAAAAAAAAACCTCTTCTTGTAAAAGAGAATGGGTTACTAATTTTCTTTGTGAAGGTTGGTAATATTTCCCTTTATCACTCTTACCATAATGAAATACAAGACTTCTCTCTCTCTCTCTCTCTCTCTCTCTCTCTCTCTCTCTCTCTTCGACAAAGGCAACAAGCGGCCCCCGAAAGTAAGTCATGGACGTGTGCAGGCGTGATCGCTTGATTCCTAGTTAGTCCACAAAAGAATATCACCATACCTGACTGCAGGCGTGACCGCTCGACCCTGGGTTAGTCCATAGGGGAACAGTACCACAGTTGACCCTCATATTGCAAGAGTGAAGATTCAATCATGGGTTATCCATAGAAGAATCCCCCATCTTAATAAGGGACCCAAGTACCAATAGACCCTTGGGTCGTTGGTGACTCCTTCTCTCTTTCAAAATGCTCACTTTACACAAAAATACCACTTTTCTAAAATACTTTTGGTACAATAAATATAAAACACTCATAAGTTAGATCAACACTAATAAGTTAGATCTATGAATGTGTTTGGACCAATGCTTCTATAGATGAAGCCCAATCCCACCTAAATAGCTACTAATTAACTGCTAAAATCCCAATTTTAATTAGAATTTAATTTAATATTATTCTATTTCAAACCGGACAAACCCAGGGTTTTTTAATTATTCGTCCCCAAACCAATCCAACGCACAAAAAACACAAATCCATACTTGTTTTTCTATTCCAAATTTGTAACCAATATTTCTGCTATCATGTTTACAAATTATAACCACCATTTACAACCCAATACTTTTACTATCCTCTTCTTTGTTCATCAATTTAAAAATTCTAAATAAATCAAAATAATACTCCCTCATTTCAAAATTTAAAATTTTTAAAATATAAATAAAATTGTCTCTTGCCTTTTATTTTTCTTTAACAATATTTTCTCTTAGAGATCTAGACCGATTCTGACCAATGGTCATGATTTATATTTGAGGAGACAAGATATCAGAAGAAAGAGTAAGCATGTAAGCATAAATGATAGAACACACCTGATTTATGTGAAAAACCCCGTAAATTAAATTTGGGGAAAAACCACGGTGTCCTGCCCAAGAGGCAATCCACTATATTGGGAGTAATTTACAAGGCCAGAGGTCGGGATCTCTCAGTGAGAAGTACAATATCTGTAAATAAGACCATAAATAAAGAATAGTAATTCCATTGAGCATCACCAACCGACCTAACTGCTCCCCACTCAAATTGTTGCTGCTCAAGTTTAAGGTGTCCATGTTAGCACCAACGCGTCCAGAGAAATACCTGTCAGTGTGACTGCATCTCCATTCATATTGTGGTATGACAAATCCCAAATGCTTAAGTGCAGAGATCTCCAATGCTTGTAGGTAATGGCCTACCAAAGTCATGGATTCCAAGTTGAAGAACACTGAGTTATCCACCATTACTAAGACTTTCATAGAGATGGTGATATTAGAGATCCAAGCTGACAACATGCCAAATGTCATTATTACAATGAACTTCTGTGACTCTCGGGGCAACCCATATACAATTCTCCCAAGCATAAACACACAAGAAGCACGAGAAGATGCACTACAAGAAAATTGCGGATTAGAAACAGCATTTTCTGTTTCTAATCCGTTGCTAATTCGATTTAGCAACGGATTAGCAACGGAAACACTCCATTTCTAAAAGGCCCGTTGCTAATTTTAAAACTAATTATATATTAATATACGAATTACTATATTCATACAATTTATATATTTCTAAAGAATTATATATTACATGACTTAATATCTATGGATTTAATTAAGTTGTATTTATATTGTCGATTCCATTTCAAAAATGTATTTATTAAATAATCATTATTATTGTTTAAATATTTAATGTTTTTAATGAATTTCTTAAAGAAATTAAAATTAAAAAAAAATTAATAAGAAATACTGTTTAGAAACGGATTTTCAAATCCGTTTCTACATTAGCAACGGATTGAAAATCCGTTGCTAAATTAGAAACGGATTTTCAAATCCATTTCTAAATTAGCAACGGATTGAAAATCCGTTGCTAATTTAGAAACGGATTTTAAAATCCGTTACTATATATATATATATATATATATACCATTGAGATTAGTCAACAAAATGGATTTAAAATCTATGTTTACTTTTGACATATTTATATGCAAAATTTTAAAACTAATTATATATTAATATACGAATTACTATATTCATACAATTTATATATTTCTAAAGAATTATATATTACATGACTTAATATTTATGGATTTAATTAAGTTGTATTTATATTGTCGATTCCATTTCAAAAATGTATTTATTAAATAATCATTATTATTGTTTAAATATTTAATGTTTTTAATGAATTTTCTAAAGAAATTAAAATTAAAAAAAAAATTAATAAGAAATACTGTTTAGAAACGGATTTTCAAATCCGTTTCTACATTAGCAACGGATTGAAAATCCGTTGCTAAATTAGAAACGGATTTTCAAATCCGTTTCTAAATTAGCAACGGATTGAAAATCCGTTGCTAATTCAATCCGTTGCTAATTTAGAAACGGATTTTAAAATCCGTTACTAGATATATATATATATATATATATATATATATATATATATATATATATATATATATATATATATATATATATATATCCCATTGAGATTAGTCAACAAAATGGATTTAAAATCTATGTTTACTTTTGACATATTTATATGCAATTTTTAAAACTAATTATATATTAATATACGAATTACTATATTCATACAATTTATATATTTCTAAAGAATTATATATTACATGACTTAATATTTATGGATTTAATTAAGTTGTATTTATATTGTCGATTCCATTTCAAAAATGTATTTATTAAATAATCATTATTATTATTATTATTTAAATATTTAAGGTTTTTAATGAATTTTCTAAAGAAATTAAAATTTAAAAAAATAATGATAAATACTATTTAGAAACGGATTTTAAATCCGTTTCTAAGTTAGAAACGGATTTAAAATCCGTTTCGAAAGTAGCAACGGATTTTCTATCCGTTTCTAATTTAGAAACGGATTTTATATCCGTTTCTATTTAGCAACGGATTAGAAACGGATTTTATATCCGTTTCTAAAATAACAACGGATATATTATCCGTTGTTATTTTAGAAACGGATATAAAATCCGCTTCTAATCCGTTGCTAAATAGAAACGGAATTAGTCCGTTTCTAAATTTCCGTTGCTAATACATCAGATTCTTGTAGTGATGAACATGAAGAGTTGTGGTGTGTTTCTGGGCGATAGCGCTCATCTCTAACCAGGAGGTTTGAATGGGAGAGAAGAAAGAGCATGAAGGAGCACGCCGGAACCAAGGACCCATTGGCAAGAGCACCCTAGAGTCACCAGAGAGGGAGAGAGAAATCTCGTTGAAAGGAGGAAGAGAGAACTCACCTGAGATCCATCGAAGAAGGAAAGAAGAGCTCATTAGAAAGATAGCTAGAGAGGGAGGCTCGCTGCTCTCATACAACCGAGAGAGAGAGAGAGAGAGAGAGAGAGAGAGAGAGAGAGAGTTTCTTACGGGAGAGCGTCGGAGATGGTCGATCGATGGCGCGTGGCGGAGCTTGAGATTTCCCCTGGTATGCGGAGACGTAGTCCCTACAATAACTCGAGAGAACAGTAGTTATGTAATTGAAAGTACATAGATAAAGTTATTTGATGCCAAAGAGGAAGAGAATAGTAAGAGGGAATATAATGGGTGGTGAGACAATAAGAGAAAAGGACATTGAAGGCCATTGTGACACCATTATCAGACACCCCTCCTAGGTGTTCCCTATGCGTTTGTTGTTGTTAGAGCTTGTGGGGGCTTCTATAGTAAAGGCAAAGTTTCTTTTAACCAGGTTCTCCATCGTTTCCAACTTGGCTCACTTTGACAAATTAACTACATCATATCAAGATAGGGTGTATGAGTTTTATGTAAACATGTTGTTATCATTAAAACATTTTTGATTTTTTTTTTCCCGCCATAGACTCTATAGGATGGTCATTGTGACCAGTTCCCAGCCCATTCTCATACTCAAGTTTGTTCCCCAACGATCTTGGTACGATTGTGGCGTATTCCCCCAATTTAGTAGATTGCAAAAATGATCCCAGATTACATGTGTATAGGGGCATTAATTAGAATAGGAGATGTGAGACACACTCCGTGCTAGTTTCACACATGTAGCATTTCATTCAGGTTCAATTCCAGCCTCGTTTTACCAGGTTGTCAAGTGTAAGTATTTTATTCTCCTTGGCTAACCACGTAAATATTTTAACCTTTAAGGGAAGTGTCACTTCCAAAAGAACATTTGGGTGGTACCTCTAATGCCTCCATCAGTTAAGAATCAGTAAAACAAGTTCATTGTGAAGTTCTGGGATGTCGTCAGTTTCCAATCTCGACGGTAACTTCCCACTTCGCTTGTGGCCATAATCGCTTGTCTTAGCAAAAGATAGTCAACTTCCTCCTAAAGTGAGCGGGCCCAACGTGAGTATGGACTTCCCATGAGATATTGTAAGTTTGGCTTCTCTCAAGGTGGTGCAGTTCTTCCCTACCATTTCCCAAAGTTGTTCCCACATATTTTTAGGAGCCATACCCATAATCCAATTATCGTACCAAAGGCTCACTATAGTCATGTCTCCTGTATGTATGATGAGGTTTGAGTTTATAACTACCATGGACCGACAAATCCCTTTCCAAAAGAAAGTGGATCTCACTAGTGGCCTCTTATTTGGATCCCAGTTTTTTTCTATGGAAATAGGCCTTCTTGAGAATTTTGGTACAAATACTGGCTTCTCTTTTTAGCATTTTCCTAGTAGTGTTGTGTTCAAACGTCTTATGTTTATGATGCCCAAACCTCCTCATTCTTTTGATAGGTAAAGTTTATCCCAGTTTACTAGCCTTTAGGCATGTGATTCTAGGTTCACTCCTTTCCATAGAAAATCCCATCACATTCCATCAATGGCCTACACCACCCAATTTGGGAGGCGATGGATTAACATCTTTTGGTTAGTATTATTGTGAGGACAGAGTTTATCAGGGTGATCTACCACCCATCAATAAAAGCCTTCCTTTCCATGCACAGAGTCTATTTTTATCCTTTCAATGAGGGAGCTCGAATCATCTTTCTTTGGCTTCTTTCTTGAGATTGGTAGCCCAAGGTATTTTATCGATATATTCTCCATTGGGCAGTTCATAATTCAGCCCTTTTTTTTTGTAAGAGTTATCTCCTATCTTGATAGGAGTTATGATGCTCTTGTGAAAGTTGGTCTGCAACATTGAGAGTCCCTCAAATAGATAGAAGATGAGTTTCTGCACACAATGGTGCTCTTTATCTCCTGTGGAGAAAACTAGCAAATCATCCACATACAGAAAAGATGCTATGTATGTAGAGGTATCCTTGTTGTCCATGTTGTGACCCTGGAGTATGTTTGACCTTGTAGCTTGGCCTAGCGTTAGACTTAGTACAACCATTTCCATAATGAATAACAAAGGCAAGAAAAGGTCTCCTTGCCTCAAGCCTTGCTTATCCCTAACATATCCGTTTGCCTCACCATTTATATGGTTGCCACCACTGGATCCAATCAAGGCTGAATCCCCTGGCTTATAGAACTTTGAGCAGGAAGTCCCACTTGACCATATCAAAGGGTTTCTCAAATCCTATTTAGATCACATCATTTTGTCTCGAATATATCATCCCGTGAATGACTTCCTCAGTCATTACTATATTATCATGAATGGATCTATTCTAAATAAAGGTCGTTTGAGAGTCATCAACTAGATCGACTATTACTCTTCTAAGTATGTTGGCAAGAACTTTTGACATGATATTCATGAAGCAATTAAGGAGGCTGATTAGCCTATAGTCATTTGCTGATGACGGTGCTTCCATCTTTGGAATAAGGAAAATACAAACCTAGAAAATGCTTTTGAGGTCCATACAGTAGTGGTAGAGGTCCTCAAAGAGTTATACAATATCGTGCTTGATGATCTCCTACCCTTGTTAATAGAAGGCCATTGGTAATTCGTTTTATCTTGGGGCTTTTTCTGCTCGAAAGTCCTTAACCACTAATTCGATTTCGTCGATGTTGAATTGTGCTTCCAATTGACTCAGGTCATCCTAATCTTTGTGAGAGAAGAGCCTTTCCCAGTTGGTCTTAAAATGGATACCTCATATTTTACCAAATAGGTTGAGGAAATGCTCATTCATTATGCTCGTAATCTCTGCCTGTTTCCTAATGATTTGTTCACCCCTTTGCAGCTCATGGATCTAGTTTGTATTTCTTCTCTGGCTGGATATTGTGTGAAAAAATTTGTGTTTTTGTCACCTTCTTTGAGCTATGTAATACGGGATCTTTCCCTATAGTAGGCCTATTCCTCCCTGATAAATCTATTGTATTCTACTATCTTTTCTTCCTCCTCTAAATCTTTCATGTCAGTAAGGTCCTTGGATTCCTTAGTTATATCACTTCTCTTAATGGAATGCATAATATATTGTTTCCTAGTCTTTGTGGCTAGGTAAGTAGTTTTCTAGCATTCATTGATTTCCTTTTTTATGAATGCAATCTTTTGCCAAAGAATGAAATCATCATCCCCTATAGGTTCTCTTAAGGTCTACCAGCTTTGGATCCTTTCCCATAAACCCTCGTGCTTGTTCTATTCTCAATTAAAGTGGAATATGTATTTCCTCAAGTCATGCCTTCCACACTCGAGACATATCGAGGTGTGATCTGACCTTAGGCAAGGTGGATTGTCCTACTCTTGGGTAGTCTCCCAACCATTCTGAGGAAAGGAGGAAACGTCCAACCAAGGTGTAGTCTTCTGGTTGTCTAGGTGTATTTTCTCCCTAAAAATGGTTGGCAGATAAGGTTATGTTCTTGGATTGGCAGTTCAAAGCTCTTTGTGTTTCGTCTATTTTGGACACCCCCATTCCTTTCCTCCATATATATATCTTGTTCTGTTGAAATCACCACAGATAATCCATGGTCCCACCCATTTGTTCCTAACTGATCTTATTTTATCCCAACAGAGCTCCTTTTGTGTGTACTCACAAGGTTCATTAGGTTAGTATATATCCATTGCTTTTTGCCGATGTTGTCCTTTAGGACCACCGCTAATGAATATAGGTCAATAAAGGAGGAGATTGTCCTGTATCGAGAGTTATTCCAGCTACTAGAGACACACCCTTTAGAATTGTCTGCCAGAGGGTAATTCTGTCATTATAGGATGTACCTCATATTATTCTCCTCATTTGGTTGCTCATATGCTTTATTTTTGTCTCTTTATGTGAATAGCATCGACCTTCTGTGTTGCAAGGAGGTCCATTACTATAAAGTGTTTCCTCCTAAGCCTAGTCTCCTCACATTCCACAAAATCACTTTCATAAATCACTTCTTTGGGTTTCTAATGCTAGCAAAGGGTCTAGTTACCCCCAGACCTAGCATTAACATAATCGGCCTTGATTGAATGCATGTGTGCAAGGTAGGTTAACTCATTATCTGTAATGGATTCCAAGTTGATGCCTACCTTTAGGGAGTTATTAACAGGTTCTTTTCTGGCTAATCAGAAAGCATTAAAGGAATTGTAGATAAAGAAAGCTCCATACTGTAAAATCCAAGATTTTAGTAGTAAAATAAAGGATTTAAATTTTCCCTAAGTTATTGCTTATTTAATTAAAATTTGCCAAAGGGTATTTTGGGAATTTTAAACAAACCCAAGGGCATTTTGGTGAATGAAGAGATTTATAAGGAATGGATAAATTTATTTCATAAATTTATTTGATTAGATTGATTGGGGATTGATTTAATTAAATATGGAAGTGATTGATTGGTTTAATTTTGGAATCTTCTAAATTTGGGTTTGAATTAGAGGGAAAGGGAAAATAATTTTAAATTACAAGATTTGAATAATTGGGTCATCAGGGACCTATTTGTGATTTGTGAGAAAGTTTGGGTTAAATGGAAGTTGAATCTTTCTCAACTGAGGGACTTGATTTCGAATTAAAACAAGCTGGAGGGGCTTCAGTGCAAGAGTGCACTCTCTCACAAGGACTTGCATAGAGGCTTTCAAAATTCGGGGGGCTAAACTGCAAAAGGGTGCATGAAGACATCATTCATAGAGGAAACTATGTTGATATGGAAGGATGGCAGGCCAACTATGGCATGATGCCATCGCATGATTGCCGAGATCAGAGGGATCGTAAGCTCATCGATTCATCTCCGCCAGCGTCTATAAGAGAGGGAGAGAGGATGGTTAGTGTGAGAGAGAAGGCTCGGAACCTCGCCGATCCATCGCAAAAGGGGAAGCACTGGTGGTTCGCCGGAACCACCTCACGCCTTCAAGGATCTCGTCGAGAGTCTGGTGAATCGGTGATAGGCCGTCGGAGCTCCGCCCCGAGGATACTGGACGTGGAACAGACAAGTAAGCCTTCTATTCCCTGATCATTGTGTTCAGTTTTGCAAGCATGGTTTTAACAGAAAAAATGATAAGTTAGACAATGAAACGATGAAGACTATAATGATTATTCTAAATTGTTAGTTTAAACCTGTTTATGAGGAAGATTAATGGAGGCTTGAGGGAGGTCTGTGCCTTTTGTGCACGCATGAAATATAGAGTTTGAATTAGTGGTTTAGAGTTGATGTTTTGTGTGGCCCAAGGAAAGGTTAATAAAGTTTTGTAGAGACTTGGTGCGAAGAGGACCCTGTATCAAAGGAACCAAGAAGTTGTTAGCATGCTTAAAGATTTGAGTGAAATTGTCCAGATGCATGGTAGTAGTTAGAGATATCTCATAGTTTGAGTTATGTGTAGAATCATAGGCTGTTCAGATGTGTTGGTGATTAGGCAAGCATGGACATGGATTTCAGAGAGGGTGTTTTAGAAGAGGGAGAGTTGCCAAGGTTCAGTAAGTGTAGAACTGGGATTTGTGATCATATGTGGAGCATGGTTTGTGAAAAGAAGATGGCTGGTAAATGGGATGCATGAGTTATTGTATGATGAGCGATTGACTTATTTAGATAGTGAGTCACTGTGATAAGGGTGGAGTGAGTATCCTCATCTTTGAGCACCTTCCTTGGACCCTATGCATATGAGTGTATGTGTGTGTTTGGGCTTCAGAAGGATGATGTTTTATTGTTAACGGCTGTGGTTGAATTTGACGGATGATGAGATTTATGCAATGGTGCATGGTTATTCTATGTGTGCATGTGTGTGCAGGCAAGGCTCAATAGAAAGGTTTGAAAAGTTGGGATGGCATGTGTGAACGGGCCCCTTGCTGGGGTCTATCTATAGTAGCTATGAAGTATATAGATGAATCTCATATAGTTAAGTAGGGGTTTGTGATTTTGTGTAATTGAAATGAAGGTCTGGGCAAATTTACTTTGTTGGAAAAAGGTGGGTTGGAATTTAGTGTTGATTGGCTAGAGAATAAAGAGAGAGAGAGAGAGAGAGAGAGAGAGAGAGAGAGAGGGGTTAGTTGTTAATTAAAGATAGGATTTAATTAATCAGTTAACTAAGTTTAGTTTTGATTAATTGATTAATCAAGTTATTAATCTAATAGTATGATTAGATTAATTAAAGGATTTGTTGAAAAAAAAAATTCGGTTAATCAAACAAGTTGTTAATTAAAGTTAATTTGGTTTACTGGTTTCGATTAATCACTTAATGGTTTTGATTAATTAAAAATGGGTCAAGTGGTTAAGTTTGACCAAGTTAGCATGATTGGGTCCGGATTTGGAAGTTGGCTAGTGGGATGAATAATTAGAAATTAATTTAATTTCATTAATTAATTAATTTGCTAACTAGTTGATTGATCAAGTTAATAATCAAGTATGATTAAATTAGCTTGGATAAGTATTGGTTAATTAGAGGATATAATTAATCAATTAACTAAGAGAGCAAATAGTTAATGAATCGTGTGGGTTTGGTTAACCGGTTGGCAAAGTTGGGTTGAATCGAATTAAATTAGGTCTAGACTTGGACCAAGTAGGAATGACTTAATTGAGTCAATTGACTTGGAGGTCGGATCTAGATCAAGTAAAGGAATAAAAAGAAACAAAGAGATGTAGAGGTGGGGGATGAACCAAGGACCCCCCATATGGGCTTAGTGGGCTTTGACCCCCCAAGTTACTACAACTTATTTATGGAAATAAATAGAGATTGTTATTTAAGGTAAAATGACATGGGGAACCAAGGGAAGGCTCGCAAGTAGAACTCAAGTCCGTTAGAGCATACATTGTAAACGTAGTAATTATAGACAAGCACCTTATTGAGATAAGATTTATCTTTATCAGATTTTGACTTGGATGCGTCGAGAAGTTCCGTGGAGCACGAGACTTTGCGACTTTATGTAAGTACTTCTGCCTACTACCCCACTCTTCGGAGTGTCCTTGATTTTTGCTATTGCCATGTCTGTTCTTGTAAGTACTCTTGCCTTTTGTACCTTCCTTCTTTGGATTGATTATTGCTTTCGTGATGGCATGCTTTGCATGTAAGTGCCCTTGCCTTGTTCCTCTCTTTGGAGATTTTATTGACATGTCTTTATTGTGACATATTGCCTTGTTTTCATACATGCTGCTATGATTTTGTTGATATCTATCTTTAGCATGTGTGACTGTTTTTGGGATGTTGGTATCCCTATGTGTTCCGTTCTTCGTCCCGGACTCAGTGGAGCAGGTGAGCTCTTTTTTTGCGGACATTCAGGGACGGGACACCCTGGTGCTCCGGCTTTGCCATGCCAGAGGGATCGATACTCTGGTTGTCCCTGCCAGTCAATGGGGTCGATCACTGACCATGTCGACATGAGAGAGAGGTGGCGCTACCGACATACGACACGAGGGCGTAGCGGCCAGGATGGTGGATTTTCTCGGCGAGGTTAGTTGATGATGCTTGGCCAGGGGAGACGTTTGAGAAGCTTCCGTTGGAACTCTTAGCTAGGAGTCATGATCTTGTTATTTTATTGTGATAGACTCCTAGGGTTTGTTTTGAGGCGTGCCGAGTTTGCTGATATTCATGTCTTTTGATATCATATTTTCTTGAACCGCTAGGAACTTACAGCTTTCCATTCAGCTCATGCACTTGTTTTTCTTCACTGTTCACTGGATCCCGTAGGACTCTAGCAGAGCCGAGCCGATCGTGGGTCGGGTGATTTGCAGAGGTCCGAGGACCTTGTCTATCTTTCTATTTTGAGTGAGATATTATGTCTTGTAGGTCCCCTTAGGGCCTGGTATTTGTAGGGTACTTGAACCCTTGTTATTTGTTGTTCCGCTGAACTCTGTTTATTTAAAAAAAAAATTAAGTTGTTTAATTTGCATTATCTGCTTACACACTTAGGCCTTGTATCCGAGTGGGGCCCGTCTCTACTCGGCTACGGCCGGTCTGCACACGTGCCCGAGGTCCCGGGATCGGGTCGGGGCGTTACACATACCTTAAGGATTTGATGGATTAGATCATTTTCTAGGGATTGTTGGTGGAACTACAAACCCGGTTTTCTCAAGTGTTGCATTTCATGGTTTCCTGACTTTGTTGCTTTTCCTTGTGGATTCAGGTGTTTTGATGGCCTCAATCCGGCTAATCCTTCATTTTGGTTGTTGAGAGGTGTCCCCCTAGGTCCTTACTAGTGAGTATGTGGGTTCCCCTTCTTCCAAAGTTCTACTAGGCCCTTGAGTTATTGATGTTGTTTGTTGGATGCTTGCTGTAATGGTACTCTAGGAAGTATCTTAAATCAAGTTCCAAAAATAATTAATATACCTCAGGAATACCCATGAGAGATCTAATCCTATCCCATTTCCGAGCTCCAGATTCTAACAAGGACCTTACCCTTAGTTTTAGTACATGGGCCAGGAATTGGGCCTAAGTTGAGCCTTGTTGAGATGGGTTCCAATGAAAGCTCCCCATTTCCTTGCGAGTGGCCAAGAGCTAGGTTTGGTCCACTAGTCTTCTTCTAAATCAGATTGGGCTGGCTTAATTAGGATAGGTCACTTTAGCTACAGCTTGTTAGTAAATAAGCCTCATTAGACCCGTTATCCGACCCCCTCGCCTGCCTAAGTCCTCATGGTGCCTCTTTTGACTGGGACTCTCTCTCTATGGTAGGCCCCATCTAAGCTTTCTTCCCTTCATTGGCTAGAATTAGCTGATAAGTCGATATTATTGTCCTGTTACCAATAGTGCCAATTATATGTGATGGGATTTCCACAAGTGCACGGGTCGTGATCAAGTAGTAGAGTGAACTATGAGAATCGAGTATCGAACCCACAGGGAATAGATTACTAGTGTAAACTAAATTTCTATTATCTAGTCTTATCAAAGATTTGGTGGTTTTTGAGTCTTAAATCTAAGGAATTAAAAGATTGGAGACAAACTTTGGAAATCGAGAATTAGTTGAGAGAAAACTATAGCATGAGAAGGAGATACTTGAGCATGAGTCCCCTTTGGATTTAAATCTAAGGATACATAAATAAATCTATGAAGACGATTAGAGATGCTTGTGCCAAGAGTTCCTAAATTATACCTAATCCTTCTCCCGAGGTGATTGGATAACTAACCTCCTAGGATTGTCTTCAGCTCAAGGGAACCTATATCTTGGAAGGATTGTGGGATTAAATCATATTAAAGAGTCGCTCTCCTTCTAGCACCCGAATCCCTCAGTGTACTTACAACCCTCTCTAATGGAGTATGTTCTTAATACAAGGAGGCGCTAGGTCTAGCCCTTGTATCGCACCAAAGTAATCTCTCCGAGCATCCCGTAACGTAGAGAGATTACAATCAATACAAAACATCCAATAGACATTCAAGCATACATCCAATAAATCAAAACATAGAATTCAATATGTCATCAATGCAATATCCAAAGGTTTCTCATACCCAAAGTATCTATAAGATTAGTTCCCTATGAATGGAGAACTCCAATCCAAATCAACAAGAATACAATCTAAAATAAACATGAAAGAGAATACTGTCGGATGCTCTACAAGATTGATTCCTATCTCTACCTCCTTCCTTCTCTCTTTCTCCAAGATTGGGGGAGAAGACCCCCAAACCCTAATCTCAATGATTAACTCTCTCCAAAGCCAACCTTCCCCTCCTAAACCCTCAAGCCCCCTATTTATACCTCAGCTTAGGGTTTTAGGAGTGACAATGACGCTTATACCCCTGCTTGGGTCCGCAATAAAAAGAGAGGATTACGATATATAGGCTTATATACGGCCGTATACTAGCCCGTATGAAGCTCAGTGCCACATATATGACCGTATAACAGTCGATACACGGTGCAGGTTTGAGTATACTGGCTATTATACGGCCGTATAACACCCCGTATGAATTCATATGCGATGTATACCATCCAGGGAGGGTCGATGTGTAGGTTGTTCGCTCTGCCCAGTAGCATACGGCCATATGCACCCGGTATGCCTTCCCGTTTGCTCCAGAATAGCGTTGGTTCGATCCCTTTTTCACCTCAAAATGCTTTCTTTCTCCCGGAGTGGCTTCTATATGCCTTTTTTACAAAATATGAAGCTTTTTAAGGACCAGAGGGCCATAATTCATTAAAATGACATGCAATACATATAGGGAAATGATATGAAAATATGCTCATTTAAACACTCATCAGTATGCAATGAATTGGCCTCTAGCTCTACTGATATGTCACCGCTAGGGATCTCCAGTGTGGTGAGCTTTGGGTGGTGTCACTTGTCTTGGCTTACCGAGCTGTTACCCATATCAACTGTAGACGTGTAAGTGCCACTTGTAGCATTGGTGGGTCCTACATTCAGGCACATGGACTCCACGTATGCATCACTTATAGATGTGGGCACCACATTATCGTCCGATGTGGCATGGTGGCCAATGTGACTTGGGTAGTCTGAGTTAGCGTATCTCAGTCGCTTAACGGCTACCATGTTCCCGTCGCCACGTCACGGGGTAGTATGATAACCACGAATCTGGTAGCCCTAGTGGCACTCTGCAACGACGACCAAACCCACCTAGGTTGTCACATGTTGACTACGCTAGAGCTGGATAAGCGGGCCAATAGGCCGGCTCGGCACGAGTACTGTTCGTGCCAGGCAAATTGCCCGGCACAAAATTCACCGGAACTGACCCGACACGAGGGATGACCCGTAACAAGCCGTGCCATGCCGGGCTGGATCCGGCATGAGCCAAGCAGGGCTTGTTAGTAAAAAAAAAAATTAAAAATGAAACAGTTGAAAAAAAAAAATCTAATTTTTTTTTAAAATCTAAAAAATAAAATAAAAATCTATATATTCTCTATTAAAAAAAAGGAAGAACAAGAAGAAAAGAAGATTGAGTTCACGGAGAGAGACCATGAAGAAAGAAAATAAAAAATGAAAAAAATAAAGCAACAGCTCTCGCTGAGACTACATCAGATTATCCTTAGCCTCTAACCTATCTTGGATGCCAAGGAGAAAAAAGCTTCAAGCCTTCAACCCACTGAGAAAAAGAAGCGAGTGAGCTAACTGCTCTCCCTATTTTTTTATTTAAAACCAAAATTGCTACATGGAAGCATCTAATGCTACTACATGGCATAACTTTTAAATTTTGAAAGAAGAGAGGGGTTGACCGCTTTACAACCCAAACCTCTCATATATATATAGTCATGTTACTATGAGGCCGACCTTACTACTATTCAAGTAAGGTAGCCTCATTTTCACTCATTTTGAGAGTGTTTTTTACAAATCCAACCGTACGGATGGAAAGAACATCGAAAAATAAGATAACATGTTGATTTTCATACAATTTGGTGAGGTGATGATCATTCATCTTAAAGGGTGAAAAATTAACTCGTTAAGATTTCTACAAATTTTCACCCGTTAAGATGAATGATCATTACCTCTTCAAATGGTATGAAAATCGACATGTTATCTTATTTTTCAATGTTCTTTCCATCCGTACTGTTGAAAACCCTAAAAACACTCTCAAAATGGGTGAAAATGAGGTGACCTTACTTGAATAGTAGTAAGGTTGGCCTCATCGTATATATATATATATATATATATATATATATATATATATATATATATTATAAGGCCGGCCGGATTACTATACAAGTAAGGTCACCTCCCATTTGGCGATTTGCACAGTGTTTTAAGGATTTCTAACCTTATGGATGGAAAGAACATCGAAAAATAAGCTAGCATGTTAATTTTCATACAATTAGGGAACTTGTAGGGTCTTTATCGTAACGGGTGAAAATTTATAAAAATCTTATCAGTTCAAAATTTCTTCATTTAAGATGAAGACCCTACAAGTTCCCAAATTGTATGAAAATTGACATGCTGGCTTAATTTTCGATGTTCTTTCCATCCAAAGAGTTAGATTTCCTCAAAATACTGTACAAGTGGGCCAAAACGAGACGAACACACTTGCACAGTGATAAGGTCAACCATATAGTATAAGCCCTATATATATATATATATATATATATATATATATATATATATATATATATATATATATATATATACAGGCCTTATAAGGTCAGGCCGGCCGGAACACTATTCTAATCAAGTCGCCTCCCATTTTGGCTCTTGAAGCATGTTTTAAAGATTTCTAACCATATGGATGGAAAGAACATCAAAAAATAAGCTAGCATGTCAATTTTCATACAATTTAAGAACTTGTAGGGTCTTCATCTTAACGGGTGAAAATTTATAGAAATCCTATCGGTCCAGAATTTCACCTGTTAAGATGAAGACCCTAAAAGTTCCCAAATTGTATAAAAATTGACATGCTAGCTTATTTTTCGATGTTCTTTCCATCCATACGGTTGGATTTCCTCAAAATACTGTGCAAGTGGGTCAAATGGAGGTGACCTGACCGAAACAGTGTTCCGGCCGGCCTGACCTTATCAGGCCTGTATATATATATATATATATATATATATATATATATATATATATATATAGCATTTGGTGTTGCCACGTGGCAGAGTACCATGTTGGCCCATAACGGACCATGGCGGCTCAGCCCAACATAGGCACGAAGTCGGGCCGTGCACAGCGGCAGATTACATTATTTATTTCGGCGTCATGCCGACACACGTCCCAATTGAGTCTAGACTTTGCTCTTCCTCTGGTGGTAGTTAGCATGGCAGAGATGTCCCCTTGGCTTTTTCTTTGGTAGTGAACCTCCTATGCCGCCAAAGTTCTTTATCCCATTGATCAGTGGGTCGATGTTGCATTCCGACAACCCTCCCACTGTAGTGAAGCTTCACCTCATTCCAAGGCACAACCAAATTGGTGTTTCCAACTTACTAGGTTGCAAATGATGGTCGCCAACAATGATCTTCCTCTTCGGATTCTAATTAGGGCCGAGAACTTTGTTGTAATGTATCAGTTAGCTTCAAGATGAATTAGGTGCCTAAAGGGCTTTAGTACCCTCGTGGCAATGTCAAAGTGAAGGCAGTTGAACGACAAACAGGTGATTGTCAATCACTCGTCTGCCACTCCTCAGTTAAGTTACGTTGCTTGTCGGTCACATGTCGGGTTACCCCCAACTGAATTGAAGGGGTAAATTCCCCTAAATTCACTACCATGAGTTCCTCCACACTTGTAGCAAACTTCGGGGAGTGATTTGGTGCTCCATTCCCACTCTAGGTTGAACTGTTCTTGCTTCACAGTGGTGACTCTCTCTGGGTCGACAACAGCAACTGTAACCAGCTTCATCGAGGCCACTGAGAGTCTCTATAGCTCTCCTTTTCTCTCAAAGATGAGAGAGTCCATCGCCAGAGACACATTACGTCTCCTTCTCCGGAGAGGACCCTCTAGTCTATGTCGTGCTATGTCGTTACTCCCCTAGTTCCAGGGCTTTGATTTTCTTCTTCTTTTTCTTCTTCTTCTTAGTTTTGTGGCTCTTTGGTGGTCTCCTTCCTGGGTTGTGGAAACGTCTTGCCTCATTCTCCTCCTTCCTCACCGGGCTAAGATTTCCTGTAGCTGACACGATCACAGAGCATACAAGTAGCTAATCTCCGTCATTCTTCGCTTCTATGCCTGGATTGATGGCATATAGAGCACTCTGATTCCTTTAGAGCATGCTTCTAAGGGGTGTGACATCTCTGCCGATAGACATCCGCCGGTCGGGATGGTTCTGAATCCCTCCCCAGCGACCTTCGCCTTCTCTTAAAATGAACCTTCGCCCTAACCCTCTTTGTTGGAGGTGTTGACGAAGGTTCAATCCTCATAACCCTCCCCACAATGTTCTTCTCATCCTTTGTAACTACTTGTCCAAATGAGCGCCCGTCCCGCTAAGGGCTCCCCACCGGAGGTCAGTGAATTGGCTTTGGGTTTACAACAAAACCTTTCTTCACCAAACCTTCCCCATTTCCACCGGAGTTTACTCTGATCGTAGCTCGCCGGAGTGATTGCTACCCAAGAGCTCAGTCAACGAGTCAACATATTGTTAATTTTTGAGACATTAGATTTCAACAAGTGTCGAATCATCCATCCCACCTAGTGGAGGAGGCATATATACATTTTCAAAACCAAGCTGTCTTTTAATAAAAATAAATAAATTAATTAATTTTTGACATATGCATCACTTTCTAGGAAATACTACCCTCCCTTTCTTTCCCACTCTAAACAAACAAACAAAGGCCTTATTTTAGCAAACAGACGAGTAGTAAAACAAAGGAAACCACAAGAAACACCTTCAAAAGAATCAACACTGATTTGGTTTCGCTGAAATTCATGTTTGTTAAACAAAATGGAAGATGCCCGGCCACACATGCTGCCGTGCAAGGGGCCCGGGCGGGCAGCGAATCTCTCAAACTCGGAAGCGTCGCAGCTCTGCTCGCCAGATCCAATGCGCGCAGTGCCCGCGCGCCGCAGAGCGGCTCAAGCCGGCTCACAGTACTGTTGTTTCCCTTCTTTTAACTTATTAGTTGGCATGCACATGCTTAATTATTTAATTAGAGATATTAGGCTAAACATTATTAATTATCAGCACTTTGTACTAGGTTTTTCTTATCATTTAAGATTTTTTTTCCATTAATAAGCCCCATAAAAAACTCTTGTCTACTGCTATTAATATAAAATTTATATTTATTTGGTTATTCAAATGAAATTAAGGTTGACCATATAGCTGGATTTTTGGCCATGCTGGCTGACTTGGGTTGGACCCATCGACCCTTGTGATGGGCTTACTTGGCATGGACTGGTTGCTCTAGTGACCTGGCACAACCCATCCTCCCATACTAGGCTAGGCAGGAGTGGTTGACCTATGGGTAGAGCTGTAAATGAGCCGAGCTTAATTGGGTTGGGGCCAACTCAGAATTGCCTAGCTCGAGCTCGAGCTCAAAATTAGCTCGTATAAATTTGCTCGAGGACGGCTCAATTTTTACTTCGAAAGTTCAAACTTGGCTCAATAGCTCGAAATTAAAAGCTCAATTGTAATTTTAAAATACAGCTTGAAATTTAAAACTTATTTATAAATAAAAAATTATATATTATATATTAATATTAAATATTATATTTATATATTATATTTATATATTATATTATATATATTAATATATTAAATATATTAAATTTATAGATTTCAAGCTAAGCTCGATTGAGCTCGGTTCGAAATTAATTTTGAGCTAAAATTAAAGCTCGAGCTCGGCTCGAAAGCTCGAAATTCTGAGCCGAGCTCGAGTTTTTACCGAGTCGATCTCGAACTTCTCACGATCGTTTGATATCGTTTGACAACTCTATTTATGGGTTGGCACAACATGACATGAAATTGGTGCCTATAAATATATAGTGTAGCCTGTACTGCAGACTGTAGTGTAGATATGAGTAGGGCTGTAAACGGGCCAAGCTTGATCTGTTGGGCCCAGCTTGAATTTGGCTTGAAATTGCCTAGCTCGAGCTTGAATAAGTTTGCTTGAGCTTGGCTCGATTTAAATTTTGAAAGCTCGAGCTTGACTCGATAGCTTGAAATTAAGAGCTTAATTATAATTTTGAAATTATGAGCTTGGCTCATTAAGTTTGAAATTAAAATTTTAATTATAAATTATTTTTTAATATTATATACTATATATTAATATTAAATATTAAATATTATATTATATATTAATATTGATTAATATTTATATTATATATTAATATTAAATTTTGAGTTTCCGAGCTGAGCTAAATCGAGCTAGACTCGGCTCGAAATTAATTTCGAGCTCAAAATTGAAGCTCGAGTTCGGCTCGATAAAAGTTTGAAATTCTGAGCTCGAGCTTTTATAGAGCCGAGCTCAAACTGCTAACTCACGAATAACTTGATCGTTTGACAGCCCTAAATATGAGCGGTTCACGACCCAATTGAGTTGTGCTTTGTGTTGTGCCAAGTGTTTGCATTATGTGTCAAGCCAGCCCAACAAGATTAATTAGTCCTAGCAGGCCGTCCTGGCATCCATAATGCCAAGTATGAATCAAGCTAGCTCGATAAACTATCGTTGACACCAGAAATTTCATCTCATGATTATGGTGATCTTTGTTATAAAATATTTTTTTTCATATTTTCAAAATATTTATCTAAAAATTTAATTTTAAAGATATACATAACTATATATAAATTTTTATATTTTTTTATAGAATTGTTATATAGGGATTGATTAGAATAACCATGTGATGATGATCAAAAAGAGAGTTTTTATATTCATTGAAAACAAGACTTTCTGTCAATTAATGCTTTTGAGTTCTGATATTTTCACAGATAGCAGATAGCACGTGACAGTACTTTATTTGTATTTTCTTTTCTTTTTTTTTTTCTAATTTACAAAATAAGATTTTATTTTATTTTAAAGGAATTCGTTCTCACGTGGGAAGCATATGTTCTTTACTATTATTATTATTATTATTATGGGTAATTTAAAAAAAAAATCATGTGATTTCACATATTTGTAAAATATGTATTTTCTCCAATTAACAAAAAAAGAAAAAAAATTCAGAAAACTTTTAATTAAAAAAACCTTGTGATTTTACGAATTTCTAAAAACATGACAGTTTTTATTAAAAAAATTGACTTATTTTTCCTTTTTTGTTATCTGAATCCCAATCCGGAATCGAATAATTCAGTATATTCCAGATTAATAGGAGTACCTTTATGTTTTTACTTCATGAATATGATATTCTCTGGGCATTTCTGATAATATCAAGCATTATTCCTATCTTGGCATTTCAAATTTTCGGAGTTTTGACTCTGATTAGGGAAGGACCAGAGAAACTCTTTAGTTATGAATCGGGTATAGAACCTATGGGGAATGCTTGGTTACAATTCCGAATCCGCTATTACAAAACGATAAGGTTTTTTTCAGAAAAAAAAACATTGTCTCTATTTTGTAAATCTGTGAAGCAACATGATTTGATTTGAATTTTTTTTTTTTTTTTGAAGTTTACTCTTTATCAACTATTTGCTTATAGTTATAGTAAATATTTTAGTCTCAATAATAATTTGCATATTCATGTTGTTAGATCATGTGTATACTATTTCATATTTTAATATGTAAGATTCATGGTTAAAGCTTTCTCCACTAATGACTTTGTAATTAAGACATTTAAATACTTACACTTACTGAAGGTTTAATCATGATATACCTCCAAAGATGCATAGTTTGAAAGGTTGACTAAACTGTAAAATTACAAATAAAATGGGTATTTGCGAGATAACTTATACTATTGATGAAACGGTCATGTATAATATGCTCATAATAACAAGATGTGTGTGTAAATAATTGCATCTCTTGTGAAGTAACCTTTTAATAAGGTTGTAACTTTATGGAGAATGTGTGTATGAATTAATACAACTTACAACTTTTTATTTAATTGTGATTATTTGGGGAATGTCGGCAAGGAACTTAAGTTAACTTCTTTTCAAAACAAGAATCTAATAGATGGTTCTCACTCCCATTTTTCCATTCTGCCCACCACATGATATATGTGAGCTACATCTTCTTTAATTAGTCGATATCGGACTAAATTGTTAGGCTCTTCTCCGCCCGGCACACTTATTTGAGAAGGATGTAACATACATGTGTTAGATAGAACCCACTTTTAAAAGCTAGCAATTAAGAAGAGGGTGCTCACTACATATATGTGGGTTACATCTTCTTTAATTAGTCAATGTGGGACTAAATTGTTACATATGGTTTGTCAACATTTATTCCCAAAAAAAAAGTCAACTCTCAAATTTTTTTTCAAAATTATGTGTAAAACAAATTTTCATGGTAGTCAAATCAAATCACACTTTAAAAATAATGCCTATAACATAGCTTAAAGCAGCATATTTTCTTTGTTTTCAAAGGAATCTTAGAGGAGGGATCACATTAGGAGAGCATTTGATAAATGATAAATGATATATATATATATATATATATATATAGTGATAGGATCAGGCCGACCGCAAGTGCAGCCGCTTGATCCTATCACTGTTTTTATATATCATTTATATATAAAATATATATATTATATATTTTATAATATATATATATATATATATATATATATATATATATATATATATATATATATGTGAGATCCAAGATTTTATTATATTTTAAGTTTTAGTTTTTAGGAATTTATGTTTTCTTTCTAGGCTTTAAGTAGTTATTTCATTGTTTAGTGAATAAGGGAGACCCTCCCAAGTTTGACGTTGCTTGAACTTTTTATTGGAATAAAAGTCCTTAATTACTCTTTAAATAGTTAAGTGATTATTAGTTGATGAAATCAGTTTCCAAACTTGGAACTTAAGTGCAAAGAGGGGATTAAAATGGTCAATCCTTTAATTAGGGTTAATTGGAGCCATCAACGACTAATCTGTAATTTTAGAAAGACTGAGGACTGGAACGTAATTGTGTCTCTCTCTCTCTCTCAGCCGAGGGACTTTTATGTAAGATAAATAAAAGAGAAGGACTTGCATGTAACGGACTAGGATGGGGAGGGTTTATTTGTAAATTGTTAATAAAAAAGGCATACACAGAGAACCTATAGAGGAAATCAACGGTATGGATTTAATGATCACGTGATCGTGATAATCTCAAGGCATGATCTGACCATCCACTCAGCCACAAGACAAGGTATGCGTCACCCCCACCGTGTGGGCATTCTCGGATAGTTCATCCCCGGATTTCATTCAAGTTCGAGGTGTTAGATGCAATCAAAGCCACCCAGCTAACTCACGCGAGATGGTTTAATCTGGGCTGGTGATCTCGAGTGGACGATTAAGTACGAGGCGACAAATCTAATCCGAGCCGTTCATCCCTTCTCAACGTTTGGAATAATCTGGGTCGCCCATCTGAGGGAACAGTTTAAGTTCGAGGCAGCCGGGATTGATCCAACTGTCTGTTACAATGAAATCGTGGTCGTTGATCCAAGATAGAGACGATTAGGACGCGTGATAATGAGATGAGGACCATGGGATCGCTGATTCCTATACGGGTCGTCCGATAGAGGTTACCTGATTGCGAGGAAGCCACCCTTGTTCTTCTCCAGCGCGCCGCGGCCGTGTCGCTGCCGCGTCGCCACCATGAGGCTTATCCTCTCTGTAAAACATATGTAAATTAGAACTAAATAATACCAGATAAACTCAAACTTTAAATCAGGCCTTATCCGATCGGAATCCAGGTTATCTAGAAGTTCCTTGCAAGAGCCTATAAATAGGGATTCCCTATGAACGTTGGTGGCAATCTGAACAGCGGTGAAGTTTGCACCTCTCCGAGAGGAAATTAAGAGACAGAGAGACGGAGAAGCGGGGAAGAGCATTGGGGGCGTGGAGGATTCTTCGGGGAGACTCGAGAAGGGTGCCGAAGCTTCACCGTGAGGGACGCCTCGTTGAACAGCGTTCTTCGGTGAGTCTCCTTCCTCTGTCAGCCTTTTTTTTTTTATCTCTAGTAGTTATGCACGCATGTAGTATCGTCATGGCGCTGAGAAAGAAGAGATGAGAACGGGGGAATCCTTCGTGGTTCTCCCTCATGGGACTGAACACTGGTGAAGGGTGCTCCTGCGATGGAGAGATTACTCACAGGGCTCGTGGCTAGAGAAGCCTCACGGCACACCGGCCACCCTCGGACGACAAGAATTTAGGAGCAAGGAGGCTAAGTACCCACCGCCAGCTATCAACAGACAGGTCTGGGCGCTACTACCCTCCGGTGGAGCTTCTCCCAAAGGTTGAAGATGAGCCCGTCCTTTTAATTCAAATAGGTTTAGTCAAGTAGTAGATGGGTTTGGGTCTGGGTTAGGTTTGATGATGAAACCATCTGTTCAATTAAGCTGAACCGGTTTCGTTTAAACGAATCAGGTTCGATCAAATTGAATCAATAAAGCAAATTGATTTGGGTTCTAGTTTGGGCCTGATTTATTAAACTCAAACCAGTTTAGTTAAGATAGTCAAGTAACGGATTTAGGTGCAACCTATTAGAAGATTGGGCTCAATCAAAATCAGTAGGCTAGGATTGACCAACTTGAAAGGTGTGGGTTAAGCTTGATTTAATAGTTTGGGTCCAATCAAAGAGTGTAGGCTTGGTTCAGCCAAATTAAATGGATTGGGTCCAACCAATTTAGTAAGTAGGTCCCACCAAGATATAAAAAGAAAAGAAAAAAAAGAATAAGATTGATGGTCAAGGGAGTAGAACCCAAGACCTCCTCAAACACCTTGGAACCTCCTAGCCACTAGGCTAGGGTAGCCTGTTTGGTGAAATATTAAAGGTTAATAATTAATGGAGGGCTCAACAGAGGCCCATTTGATTAAACTAGGACCCAATAAGTGGACAGTTTATTTGCATTTAGGGTTTATGAAAATCTACCATCACTTACATAGACTCTATTACCAAATATTGACTTGGAGTATTGAGACACGTCAAGAGGAACTCAGATCGAGTAACTAGATCTCTGAGAGAGGTAAATACTCTTGCCAAGTGCCCTTATTTATTGGCTGGTTGCTTTCTTGATTTCATGCTTGTAAGTGCTTTTGCCTAATACCAACCCAATTTTGGGTTTTCTTGGCATTGAATCCTTGATCTTGCTTCATTATTTGAAAGTTGTTTGGCCTCTATATTATTGAGTATCTTTAATTTCTGTTTCATTGTTTATTGGCTTTGAAGATATCATGTTCGATATGATTTTGCTTGATTTTGCATACACGTATTCGCTATTTTGTATTGTTGAATTCCCATGTTTGTGTATGCATGTTGTTGTGTTTCGTTGGTTAAGCTTGTGATTGCTGAATAGGCCTCCCGTGATCTGCATATGGCCGTGGAAACACATGAGCCTGTGTTCTGTCCGAGTTGGTGTTTCAGCTCTTCTTGTGTGGAAGATTCTCCCACTTGGTACAGATAAGTAGCGGGGGTTCAGGAGGAGGACACTCTGAACGTTCTGTAGTCCTACGAGGGGGAGGAAACTCTAGATGTCCACCCGTCAGTGGGATGATACACTGGTCGTGTACGTACACGTAGGAGAGCTACTATACTAGACGGTTAGGATATGTGATTAAGAGTGATGATCAGCTGATGTCGATGAGCACCGGGAGATGACGTGAAAGTTTTCTTGTCTATTGCTTGTTGTATTCTTTGTTGCGAGATTGACGGATAGTGATCCTTGTGTCTGTTCTTGTGTTCTGATATGTTTATGTTTTCGATTGGATCACTTTTAGTTTTGATTATCCCTCTTTGCTTCATTGTATTCCACCTGCGATGGTGCTTACTGAGCTTTAATTTCGAAAGCTCATTCCACTTGATTTTCTCTCTTTCAGGTTTGAAGGATCAGCTGGATTGGTTTCACGAGCTGTGTGAGGGTTTGGGACTAGCTTGCCGAGGTTTGAGCACCTCGGGTCTTCTTTGTGTGTGAGGTTTAATTTGTAGGACCCTTTAGGGCCTGATTTTGTATAGACCTTTGTAGGGTACTTTGAACCCTGATTTTATTATTAATTCCGCTGTAAAAACTCTGAGTTTGACTATTATTGAAGTTAGTAGATTTATTTTATTGCATGCTTTTGATTTACTTAAGCCTTGTATCCCAGTGGGACTCATCTTTACTTGGGTACGTCCAATCTGTGCACGTGCCCGAGGCCCTGAAAACCGGGTCGGGGAGTGACAATATATATATAATTTTTATAGATATATGTATATAAAAACAGGTATTCTGATGATAAGATAATTTTAAAATTATATAATAGTTTTATATATTATCTAAAATATATATATAAATATATATATATATATATATAGATATATATATATATATATATATATATATAAAAGTAGTGTTAGGATCAAGCTGCTATACTTGCAGCCGGTCTGATTGTAACTATATATATATATATATATATATATATATATATATATATATATATATATATATATATATATATATAATTAGAAATACGTGAAAGACATGGTTCAAACACCACAACTCTACGAAAAAAAAAGATTCGTGGGCCGAGTATTACCAAAACCATGCATCGCCTCTCTGCTCTTTAGTCCTCTTTGCTCCTTAGCCCGCGTGGCACTTCGCCACCATTTCATCCCTGCTTCTCCCCCACTTGCAATGATGAGTGGGGGCGGAGTAGAGGCTATCAAAGGTCCGAATTTGACTGTGCAACCTGGAAAATCATGGGCTCGTATAGTCTCTCGTGAGCCGAAGGAGAGAGTCTTTAGTAATGAGACAATCAACTCAAAGGAGAACTTTGAGAGACTGAAGGCCTTTTTACACCCAAGATTTTAACCAAATGGGGACTTCCAAATGGGAGTCCATGAGAGGATGCAGGCAATATTATATGGGAAGTTCTTAGGGAAATCCATTCCCCTAGATCAGGTTTGTACCACACTGAAAAATCTTTGGAGAGAGCTTGGAAACTTTTCTATATCTGATATGCCGAATGGTTTCTATAACATTCGGTGTGAGACAGTGAATATGACGGAGAAATTTGATGTGGGAGGGGCCATAGATTGTAAATGGTATGGTTCTGTAGTGCATTGCCTGGAAGGAGAAGTCCCAACTAGCCATTGAAAAGCTCGACACTGCAACTGTCTAGATTCATCTCCATCATCTCCTGATGGAACTTTGGGTGGTTGATACTTTGGAAAGTCTGGGCTCCCAGGTTGGGCAGGTTTTGAAGATCGATAACAACACATCAAACGTGGATCTCCCCACAAAGAACAGAGGAAGAGCCTAATGTGCCCGACTATGCGTTGAATTGGACCTCTCGAAGCCCCTACAATGTGTAATTTGGGTTGGAGAAGGGGAGGATGTAACCTTGGTGGCAATTATATATGAAAAGTTGTTATCCTTTTTCTTCAGATGTGGAGAAATAGGCCATATAATCAACTCTTGCACATTAATTGATTCCTTGCAGCCATGTTGCTGGTAGAGTTCACTGTTCCTCGATGACTGATTGCCGGACGGATGAGCTCCAACACAAACAGCTCGACGAGGCGAGGCAAGGAACGACTAGCACAGAAGCTCTATCGGAACCACCGGTCTATGGGTCAATGAAGGTTAGGGAGGACGACATCGGTACGTGGCTCATGGTGGGACCACACTGAGGTCGTGGCCAAGGTTGCAGCCCTGTTGCCGCTCCCCAGAGAAAAGAGAGGTCAACCTAGCGCGACACCAGTTTGACTGGTCCGCGTAATAGTCAACGCAGGGCGATGACTACTGGAGTAAGCTCAACACGTAGAGGTAGCTCGTTACGTGGTGGTCATGGAGGGTACACTAGAGGAAGTATATGCCTTGAGTTTGATAGAATACATATTACGAGGAAGGCCTATGGATGAGGAGTTATCTTCAATTGGAAAACCTAATCGGGAGTTGGTGCCCTTTTACCATCAAATCCAAACGCCGATCGACCTCCTCCCTCAGCCCCTAGACTCACCCATCCATCTTTGGAGCCTCACATGTTGATGTGACTAAAAAACTATCGTTGCCTACCCTGGACCCCGCTTTGAGGATGGATACTGAAGAGGCAGCCAACAGTAACCTATCTTCTAGATATATTGTTTATTGTCTTATCACTTCTCTGACTAGGAATGGAAAGACTCAACCCCTTCCCAGCAGCTCCACCCATGACCGGGAAACCCTGATAGAAGCACATGAGCGCTTGGTGGATCGTGTTTCCCAAGCGCTCAAGTTGAAGGCCCATGAGCATCAATCTAGGGACCAGACCATGGAGGAGGATAGGCATGAGGAAGGCAAGGAGGTTGAGATCTTCGATGATGACATGCCCCTTATGTAAGTGCAAAAGGATGCAAAGATGTAATCTCTAGCATGACGAGGAAAAATCAAGACCAATACATGTTCGAAGAAGGGGCGTGTGGATGTTCCCATTGATAGCACCTGAGTTTTCCTCTCCTGGATTGGATTTTCCATATTTCTATTTCCTTGACAATTTTTTCATGGAATCTATTAAACTATTTTGTTGGAACTACAGGGGAACCTCGAGTCCCAAGACAATTTGTAGAATTTGAGCCTTGACAAGAACTCTTCAACCAGACTTTGTTTGTCTAGTCGAAACATGGGTAGATGAAAACTGAGTAACTAGATTTTGCAACTGTTTCACCAAGTTCTAGGATTGGGCGGCTATATCAGCACAAGGTATGTCTGGTAGTATTATAATTCTCTTGAAACAGGGGATGGGGAAAGTTACCCCCATTGCTTATTCTCGCTTCTCTTTGAATTTGGTTCTTACACTGAGAAACCGAGAGAATGGGTTCTTTCCGTGATTTATAATCCTCAAAACATTTACTTACAAAAATTTTTGTGGAATGATTTATCGGTTATCTCTATGCTCAATATACCTTGGATTTTGCTCGGTTATTTCAATGTCATTTCAAATACTAATGAGCATATGGTAGGGAGTTTTGATCATTATTCTATCAAATCCATGTATTTTAATGATTTTATCTCTCAAAATTGCTTTTGATTTGGGTTTTTAAGGTACCCCTTACACTTGGTGCAACAATCAGACAGGTCTGGCCAGAAGATGGGCCAGGCTTGATAGGTTCCTAGCCAATAATGCTTGGCTATCCAAATTTGACTCTTATTGCAACAAGCATTTGCCTAGAACCTCCTTTGACCATTCACCCATGATCCTATCTGCCAAGTTTTTCTCCTATCAAAAAAAGAAAGTCTTTCGGCCTGAAAATTTCTGGTTTGATTATGAAACATATCATCAATCTGTCAGCAAAGCTTGGAACTGTAGGACCAATACCTCCCTTGTGCATACCTTTAGTCATCTTATTGCTCGTACTAGAAACAACCTCTCTAAGTGGAGATCCTCTAGTATGACTCCCTTAGACAATACCATTTCTAAGTCTAGAAAGGATATTTCTCTTCTAGAATCTCTAGAACCTTCTCCAAATTACTCTGACCTTAGCAATTTAGCTCATAGAGGCCTGTACATTAAACATTCTGCTATGCGTAGGCAGAATACTATTCATTGGGCTCAAAGGGCTAGATTATTATGGTTGAAGAATGGAGATTACAATACCAGTTTCTTCCATAATCAAGCTAGGATTAGAGGATACAAAAACAAGATTTCTGCTATTATTGATGACCGGGGTTTCATCCATACTGATCACCAAGGTATTGGTAATGTCTTCTCAGACCTTTATGCCAAACTTTGGACATCTTCCATTAGTACTTCTTTTACTAATCTTATTCATAGCCTACCCAATAACCTTCCTACCTAAAATGATGATGATAGAAGTATGCTCTCTAGATTTGTTTCTCCTATACTGAAATTTTTCAAGCCCTAAAGTCTATGCCTAAAGGAACCATGGCCTGACGGTTTGAATTTTACCTATTTTACTCGGAGATAGTGAGGGAACCCTTAGTCCAAGCCATCAATCATTTTTTCCGAACTGCTACTCTCCCCCCAAAAAAGAATCTCAAAACAAAGTTAATGATTTTTGACCCATTTCCTTGTGTAATGTATGCTATAAGATTATATCTAAAATATTGAGCAATAGACTAAAGGGGGTTATACATAGGCTTATTGTTCCTAAACAAAATGGCTTTTTGGCAGACAGGTCTACCTCTGATAATGTGATTGCAGTCCAAGAGATAGTGCATTCCCTGGAGTATGATTCCTAATCACTCTCTAGGAAGTTAATCAAAAAATTGATGTTGAGAAGGCCTATGATGCCTTGGAGTGGAATGCTATCCTTGCTACCCTCAAGATTATGAAATTTCTTATGTATGGATATCTTGGATTAGAACTTGTATTGCCACTACTAGTTTTTCCTTCTTAATTAATGGACAACCCACAAGTTGGTTTTCTAGCCAAAGAGGGATCAGATAAGGAGATACCTTATCTCCATTTCTCCTCATCTTTGTTACTTAGAATTTAGCTGCCCTACTTAACCATGCCATGAACTTGAATCTGATCTCTGGTTTTGATAGGAGGTTAAAAAACAATTCAATCACCTTATGTTTGCTGATGACTTAATTATTATAACTAGGGCATCTAGAGCTGCTACCAGGAACTACAGACTATGTCTAGACATATACAAAAATCTAATTGGAAGAAAATCAATCTAAATAAATCCATTGTACATCTTCCCAGCAGGTGTAATAGGAGAATTAGGAATGCTATCCAAGCCATCCGAGATATGAAACTAGGGGCTTTCCCTTTCAAGTACCTAGGTGTTCTGATCTCTCTTAAAAGACTCCCTGTTCATCGGTGGTAAGCCCTTGTGTAGAGAACCAAGCATAGTTTAAACTCTTGGAATCCTTCTTCCATTTCCCTAGCTAGAAGGGTTGTACTGGTCAACAGCTCCTTCATGTCTATTCCAGTATACCCCTTATCTTGCTATCCAGTGCCTGATATAGTTCTATACTTGATCTCTAAACTGGCTAGGGGATTTCTCTGGGGGAAAGGCACTCCTTGTAACAATTCCCACTCCATAAATTGGGGCACTACTACATTTACTATGATTGAGGGTGGATTGGGAATTAGAAATTTGAGAAATGTTAAATTATCTCTCATGACTAAAAATGTTTTTGTTGTTTTAAATCTCCATGACAAACAGTGGATTCAGATACTTCATCTTAAATATGGGCAGTTTAATCCTTGGGCCAACCCTGAGGTGGGAAAAATGTCTTGGTTTTATAAAATGCTTTGCAAAACTGCCACCTCCAATAGGTCAAATTTGTGGATTGATGCTTGCAACCCTGATGTTACAAGCTTCTTCAAGGACCCTTGGATTTTTGATATCTCTGTCTCTTTAAAGCCTACTTACATTAACATGAATCTCCCTGTGGAAACTTTGAATATTCTCTGAGTTTTTAGATGACAATACTCTGAATTACTTTGGAACTTTTAAATTGCTTTGGAAACCTCATTAACTGGAATATATTGAGTAAATGATCTTTGATTATAATTGCACCAATCATAGGACCTGGTCCCCAAGGATTTCATCTGGTAAAATAGCTAGCATTGTGTATAGTCATCTTAACCAGGATCAATACAGTGATTCTGCTAATTGGGAGGGTGGGCAAAAGTTGTGGAAACTACTATAACTCCAAGGGTTAACACATTCCTTTGGAGATTATTCCATGGCAGAATTCCTACATTTGAATTTTTACACAGTCTAAACATAGGCCCCCAGATGGTGTGCCCTTTTTGTGGTTTGGATAAAGAAACACTGGAGCACATCATATGAAAATGCAGTTTATCCAAGCAATGCTGGAAATTGGTTTCAGACTACATTGGAATCAAATACAATGACCTTGATAACTTACTGGTCGGGCATTGGTTGATAACTCATTAGGGATCTGGAAGAGGGAGACACCAGTCTTCCAAAGCTCTAGTGGCTACGTGTGCTTGGAACATTTGGAAGTCATGTGTGATCTAGTTTTTAACAACAAGAGGATACAAGCATACAAGATTTTTCAACAGGCTATCAATGTCACTCAAGACTATTTATGGAGGACTAAAAGGCAACTCAAGGAGTATATTAAAAACACTGCTTATAACAACATGATTACAGTATTTTGTAATGCAACTTGGCATGATGATTCCTCCTTATGTGGTGCATGCTTTGCAGTGGTCTTGCAGTCAGACACAATCCTCCTTGTTGGCTCTTCATCCATGGAGGCAGAACCAAATTTTCAAGCAAAAATCATAGCAATTGTTGTTGCCTTAGAGCAATGCAGATTGAGAAATTTGAAGCCAGATCGCATAAGTATTGATTGCCTACTAATTCTGGAAATACTTGGAAGAGATGATCCACAAGATAACTGGAGTGACCGAAGTGAAGTCCAACAAATCAAGAACTTACTCAATTCTAACCCTATGATGGAGCTGGTCTATTGCCCCTAGGAGCTGAACATCATTTCTAACGCTTTGGCAAATTATGGGAGAAGAAATCCTGAGCTGTCCCTATTCCACAAGGGAGCTGATAGGTCGAGATGGCTTGAAGAGGTTATTAGTGCAGCGAGCCTGCAGTTTTGAGTCCCTATTTTTCTTTTTGAATTTAACTGTCATAGGCTCCTATTAGGGTTGTTCAAAAAAACCGATTAAACCATAAACTAGACCGTACCGCAGGTTTTTGAATTTCTGGTCTGGTTCCAAATAGTTCAACTTGTAACTGGTCCGGTCTGGTTCTAAGTTTTGGAACCGCGATCGAAACTGGACTGGACCGGTTTGGGTATATATATATATATATATATATATATATATATATATATATATATATATATATATATAATTTTTTTAGGGTTATCATTGATAACTTATCATTATGATCAACATTCAAAAGGTTTTAATTCGAGGTTTTAATCGAAGATCGGGTGAGGCTTTAATCTACACTCCATTGATATCAAAGTATAGAGATTCTGCAACTTTCTTTTCAACTGGAAGATTGTTTTTCATTGGCGCCTGAACAAGTGCTTGGTTATACTCGGAGCGATGTTGAAGAGCTCGAGCTTGTTGAGATGGAGGATGAGATCATGCTGGGTGGAGTCAATGTCCTTGATGGCGTTTTCATCGAGCTTCTTGCCAAAGCACATGAGGACGAGCAAGGAGAACACGCCGAATCGGAAGGAATCCATGGGGACGACGACACTAGAGGAGGATTGGAGGTGGAGCTTGGAGAGGAGGAGATCGAGGACCCACTGGCGGTCAGGGGCGAAGAGCTAGATGGGAGAGGGGTGGAGGATCTCAGAGATGAGGTTGTGGCGGAGGAGGCACCAGAGAGGGACGTAGGGGGATTTAGAGATGGTGCGATGGTTCATATCGGGGAAGCAAGAGGCCGACCACAGCGGAGGGCGATTGGAGAAGATGGAGTCGCACTCGATGAGGAGTGAATGTAGATGAAGGGGTGGGAGCCCACGTGGACGGTGAAGATGGGGCCGAACTTGGAGTGCAGATCTCGAAGGATGGATTGCAAATGGAATGGTGTTCCAAACCGGGACTGGACCAAACTGGACCAGTCTGCTTTTTCTTCTTATTTGGTTCGATTTGGCCCAAAATTTTCCAAACCGATTAAATCGGTCCGGTCCGGTTCCGAGACCGGTTTGGGACCGGACCGGACCATGCACAGCCCTAGCTCCTATAGTACCCAAAAAAAAACAAAAAAAAAAAACAAAACAAAACAAAACAAAAACTCTACTAAAAACATTGACTAGTCAACTTTACTTATCAAAGTTAAATCCTTATTCTTCGTTTCCTTGCTTTTCTCAGAAGATTTCTCCCCTTCGTGGTATCTCACCAGCATCCCCATCTCCTTAGACGAATCTCCGCTCCGCCTCATTGGAGCTGCCTCTCTCTTTCACCTCACTGGATCGCCTTGTCGGATACTGGATACCCATCTCGCCTTTCCAGAAGCCCTCCAATCTTTTTTGGGAAATTCACGATTGAGCTCTATAAGGAGTCTTTCCAGGCCCTAGTTCCTCTAAATCCTTTGAACACTATCAACAAATCCCTCTTGGGGATCCACAATGTTGCAATCTCTGTGGATCTCGACGTCTTACCGGTAGGCTAGGAGCTCTAGGCCCCGGCGCACCGTACAGAAGGTTTGGTCTCTCTTTTCTCCATATTCTTGAATTTTGTAAATTTTGATGCTTTTTGGATTGTCTTATTTCCAAAATTTGGAATTTGACATGGTCTTTGTTATTTTCCGTAAAGATGAGTTTATGGTTTTGATAATTGCTTCTTGAAAAGAAAAGTATTGTGTATATATTAGGTTGCTATGAGAGTGCTAAGACTTGAAAGGAGAGATTTTTATGGTATAATTGTTGTAAATTGTGGCTTTATCTTTTTGTGGATATTGCAAAATCCCACATAATATTAATTTTTGTGGCTTTATCCTTTTGTGGCTTTATCTTTTTGACTACTTCTCATCAGAATTATCCAACCCACCTATTTAGTTGCAACTCCCCAGATTTTATCCCGATTTTGCTGCCACTACTAAAATATCTCTCCTGTCCAACTTCCAAGTGCTTGGCCTAAAAAAAAAAAAAAAATAGAGAAGCCAAAAACTACAGAAAAATAACTACTATTCTTCCAATCTTTCTTCCTTTTTCCTACTGGGTTACTTTGAATTTTCTCCTGTTAATTCCTGTTCTCCTACACAAGGAAAGACTTGTTTTATCCTGGGGGAAATTAATTCCTTTAGGGCAGCGACTACGCGACTCAAGCATTGGTGTTGGTGCTACAAGTACAACAATCTAAAGGAATTAACTGCTTCCTAACACCACTACCATGGACAATCAACAAGCTTCTGACGTTGCCACTGCTGCTGCTTCTCCTTCCATTGCCGTTCTTTGCATCTTGCTCAAGGAGGTTCATCGATTTGATTCTTTGTCCCTCCACCTAATGCTGCCCTCCCTACTGGGCTTCCTCCGATGTACGCCAAACCATTTCCAGACATCTCCAACATTGCTGTCTTCGACGGGGAGAACTTCAAAAGATGGAAAGACCGGATTCACTCTCTTCTGGACATGCATGGTGGCGCTTGGGCTCTCACCACAACAAAACCTGAATCCAACCCGGAGTCTTGGGAGTACGCCAACAAGGTCTGCAGGTACACTGTTCTTTCCACTTTATCTAACAGTTTGTTTGATGTGTACGTGAGCTACAAGGAGGCAAACATGATGTGGGAGTCTATGACATTGAAGTACACTGCTGAGGACTTCGTCAAACAAAAGTTCGTGTGTGGGAACTATTATAGGTGGGAGATGACCGACAACAAAGATATTGTGGTGCAAATTCACGAGTACCAAAAGTTGTTGGAGGACTTGAAGAACAACAACATCAACCTGCAAGATGAATTCATCAGCGAGCTGTTGATCGAGAAGCTGCCCAACTCTTGGAATGACTACAAACAATCACTCAAACACAAGGAGAAGAAGATGACATTGCAGGAGCTGATCAAGCACATCTTGATCGAGGATACCAATCGTAAAGAGAGAAAGACTGTCAAAGCTAAGGAGTTGGCGACCAAAGCAAACTTGGTGCAACATAAAGATGGGCTAAAAAGGTACGATCAGAGTTCAAATAAGCCTGGTTTTAACTTGAAAACTAATAACCCCAACTTCAAGAAAAAGAGTGGGAATTGCTTTGTTTGTGGCAAGCCAGGTCATCATGCTCCATGCCAAAAAGAGTGAGAAACACAACCAAAGTGAGAAACCTCCTACAACAAAGGTTAACTTGTTTGAAGGGGATGATGATATTATTGCGGTGTGATTTACAAGTGAACTTGGTGGCCACTTCCAAAGATTGGATAGTAGACTGGGGCTACTAGACACATCTGTGCAAGCAGAAATGCTTATGCCTCCTATACACCAATAGGGGATGATAATGAGGTGGTCTACCTTGGAGATTCTCACACAGCTCAAGTATTAGGAAAAGGGAAAGTTTTACTGAAACTTACCTCAGGAAAAACTTTGGCATTAAATGATGTATTACATGTTCCTAATATTAGAGCTAATTTGATCTCTGTAGCACTGTTGGGAAAAGTTGGGGTTAAGGTTTCTTTTGAGTCCGACAAAATTGTGATGACAAAAAATAATGTCTTTGTCGGGAAGGGATATTGTAACAAGGGCTTATTTGTACTCAATGTCTCTGAGATTAATAATAATGATGCATCTTCTTCTGCTTCCTTGGTTGAATCTTGTGATGTTTGGCATGCTAGATTAGGACATGTGAATTTTTCTTATTTAAAACTAATGCAATCTTGTAATTTGATACCTAAGATTAATACTAATAATTTGAGTAAATGTCAAATTTGTGTTGAGGCTAAACAACCTATAAAATCTTTTGCATCTGTTAGTAGAGAATCTGATTTGTTAGACTTGATTCATACTGATTTGGGTGATTTAAAACAAGTTATGACTAGAGGTGGTAATAAATATTATATTACTTTTATTGATGATTGTTCTAGATATAGTAGAGTTTATTTGCTTAAGCATAAAGATGAAGCATGTGCTAAATTTTTGTTGTATAAATCAGAAGTTGAAAATCAACTTGGGAGAAAAATTAAAAGAGTTAGATCCGATAGAGGTGGTGAGTATGTTTTGTATAATGATTTTTGTGAAAAGGAAGGAATAATACATGAGATTACTCCTCCTTACTCTCCCCAATCAAATAGTGTAGCTGAACGAAAAAATAGAACTTTAAAAGAGATGATGAATGCCATGTTGGTTAGCTCAGTTGCACCAGAAAATCTGTGGGGAGAAGCTATTTTATCTGTTTGTCATTTACAAAACATAATACCACATAAGAGAACTGGCAAAGCACCTTACGAATTGTGGAAAGGTTATCCTCCTAACCTTAAATATTTGAAAGTGTGGGGGTGCTTAGCTAAGGTTATGCTTCCTGATAATAAAAAGCGAAAAATCGGGTCTAAGACTTCTGATTGTTTGTTTATTGGATATGCTGAACATAGTGTTGCTTATAGATTTCTTGTTTTGAAAAGTGATGTCCTTGAGCGCAACACTATTGTTGAGACAAAAAATGCTGAGTTTTTTGAACACATTTATCCACTATCTGAAATTTCTCGTGTGCCTATTCGTGAAAATGATTTTGATGATTCTTCTGAAGTTTTGAGGAGGAGTAAAAGATAAAAGAAAGAGTTTTCTTTTGGAAATGATTTTTACACTTATCTTGTTGAAAATGGTCCTTCTTCTTTATCAGAAGCTTTTTCATCACCTGATGCTCCTTTTTGGAAAAAAGCTATGGAAACCGAATTGAACTCGATTTTACAAAATAAAACTTGGGAATTAGTTGATTTACCTCTAGGAGCAAGACCAATTGGTTGTAAATGGGTTATTGTAAAGAAAATCAATCCTGATGGTAGTTTTGTTTTTAAAATGAGACTTGTTGCAAAAGGTTTTACCCAAAAACAAAATATTGATTATTTTGATACTTTTGCTCCTGTTGCGAGAATTTCTTCAATTCGTGTTTTACTTGCTTTAGCTTCAGTTTATAAACTTGTTATTCACCAAATGGATGTTAAAACTGCTTTTTTGAATGGTGATTTAGAAGAAGAGATTTATATGGTTCAACATGAGGGATGCGTTGTTCCAGGTCAAGAGGATAAAGTTTGCAAATTAAAAAAATCTTTGTATGGCCTGAAACAAGCTCCTAAACAATGGCACGAGAAATTTGATTCGGTTTTGATAGAAAATGGTTTTTCATCTGTGAGTGTGGATAAATGTGTTTATACTAAGCTATCTAATAATGATTGTGTTATTATTAGTCTTTATGTGGATGACATGCTTATCTTTGGCACTAGCCTTGACATAGTACTTAGTACTAAAAGTTTTCTAGCTTCAAAGTTTGAAATGAAAGACTTGGGTGAAGCTAATGTGATATTGGGTATTAAAATCATAAGGGATGATAATGGTATTTTGTTGTCACAAAATCATTATGTGGAGAAACTTCTTAAGAAGTTTGATAGTTATGATATGGCACCTGTGAGTACCCCTTATGATGCCAATACTCAATTAAAGAAAAATAGAGGTGAACCTGTATCACAGTCTGAGTATGCATAGATTATTGGGAGTCTGTTGCATTTAATGAATTTTACGAGACCCGATATAGCTTATGCTGTCGGTAGACTGAGCAGGCATACCCAAAATCCAAATGATGATCATTGGATTGCTTTACACTGAATTTTGAAATATTTGAGAGGTACCATGAATTATGGTATCCTATATAGTGGATTTCCCGTTGTACTTGAAGGGTATAGTGATGCTAACTGGATTTCAGATTCAGATGAGATCAAATCCACTAGTGGTTATGTATTCACATTAGGTGGAGGGTGTTGTGGCTTGGAAATCGACCAAGCAATCAATCATTGCCAGATCGACCATGGAGTCGGAATTCATTGCCCTAGAATTAGCTGACAGTGAAGTTGAATGGTTGAAGAACTTCTTAGCAGAAATTCCTTTGGGGATTAAACATACACCTTCTGTGTCAATGCATTGCGATTGTAAATCAGCAATAGCTGTTGCAAAGAACAAAACCTTCAATGGGAAAAATAGACATATTCGATTAAGACATAATGTGGTAAAGCAATTGCTTAAAGATGGAATTATTTCCATTGATTATGTGAAGTCAGAAGTGAATTTGGCCGATCCTTTGACTAAACCTTTGGCAAGGAAACAAATCCTTGAAACATCGAAGGGAATGGGACTAAGGCTAATTTGAGTTTATCAACAATTGACGGGAACCCAACCTATGTGATTGGAGATCCCATGAAGTAGGTTCATATGGGTAATAACAAGTCAGCTGTTGATCCTGCGCACTAAAAATTATAGAGTCCCTCCTATGGTGAGTGATTGGTGCTTGAACTGCCAAACAAGTGTGAGGTTGAGTGTATATACTCTTAACGTATTTTATACCCCTTAAGGGTGGTGTATTATAGGCAGTATACACTTGATAGAATCGCCTATATGAGTGTGAAGTGGGGCCGCTTCTATAAGATTTTTAGCCGAGTCTTTAGAGCACTCATGAATTTCCAGGCACGCGCACGGCCTATTATCTCAAAAACGCGATGAACAACAGGAGTCGTTGAGTGTAATGTGATTAGTGAAACCTCTATTTTACGAAAAGAGTTTTGGTTCATAGACTGAACAACAGGAGTCGTTGAGTGTAATGTGAAGTGAAACCTCTATTTTACGAAAAGAGTTTTGGTTCATAAAAACTATATGTTTCACCAACTACTCTGTAATTTATGTTTCATTAATCTAGATCTAGTTCATAGTCCCAAAAGGACACTAGCTTCGACGCATTACAGCTCATGTGTTAAAACCCAGCATAAATCATTTCGTATGGCTTTTGCAACATGTGGGGGATTGTTGTAAATTGTGGCTTTATCTTTTTGTGGATATTGCGAAATCCCACATAATATTAATTTTTGTGGCTTTATCCTTTTGTGGCTTTATCTTTTTGACTACTTCTCATCAGAATTATCCAACCCACCTATTTAGTTGCAACTCCCCAGATTTTATCCTGATTTTGCTGCTACTACTAAAATATCTCTCCTCTCCAACGTCCAAGTGCTTGGCCTAAAAAAAAAAAATAGAGAAGCCAAAAACTACAGAAAAATAACTACTATTCTTCCAACCTTTCTTCCTTTTTCCTGCTGGGTTACTTTGAATTCTCTCCTGTTGATTCCTTTTCTCCTACACAAGGAAAGACTTGTTTTATCCTGGGGGAAATTAATTCCTTTAGGGCAGCGACTACGTGACTCAAGCATTGGTGTTGGTGCTACAAGTACAACAATAATTTCATGGAAAGCATGTGCACCCATAGAGAAATTGATGCAATGTGTTGTTCTTATAACTGACAGGTTTATTAGAATCTGGTGCATTGCATAACAAATGCTAAATTTGATTGAAATTGAACTATGTGTATGATATAATTAAGAAGTATATATCATATAATATGCCTTTTGGTTCTCTTTCCTGATATTAGGGCTCACTTGTTGAAAGCTGTGGTGATATATCCTGAAATCTTCAATTTAATTTCCTTACTTTGTGCTTGGTTCCATTTCTTTTGCATATAATGAATGGTATGACTGCAAAAATGGTATTTGGGTTAATTTGTACTAGTTTTTTCACAATGGATAACTGTTTACATATATGTTTTAATCCAATTTGCAGTGTCAAAAGGTGAAGTTATCATTGAATAAATTAAGTTGTTTCTGGTCAATTCCTCATTTGTTTTGTTTGTCTGAATAACAATGATTATGGTTAATCTCAACCATGCATATAGTTATTTACTATATATCACATTCTACCTGCAAAATCTATATTAAAAGATGATTGATTGTATTGAACATATATTTTCTTGTAAACAAATTTTATCTGTTTGAGATGCACCAAAATCCTCTTTGCATTAATAGTTTTATTCCTTCATTTCCTTGATCTCGATGATATAGTTCTTCATTTTATTTTTTTAATAAATGTGGACAAGCAAGTGAGCAACTAGAAGCATGCCACATGTATGGTTCGAACCCTCAACCTCTTCTTGTGAAAGGGGATGAACTAGCCAACTTTCCTTGTGAAAGTTTGTAGTTCTTTATTGGTTTACTTTACTCCAATCTTTGCTGGGAAATTCAGTCAATGTTTTCTAAACTGCATTTGATGATGTACATGTTCCCTAGCCAAGTTCTCAAAATGCAATAAATCAAGGCAATGATAATTTGGTCTCCATAGGAATTGTGCCCTTATTTCCCTTAATAATAGCATTGTAAGAATAAAACTCAATATTGAGTTGATCTTATACATCTCTCATGTTGCAAATTAAATAGAGCAGAATAGTTAACGACAAGAATTACAATGACGGCTTTATAACGGTTGTACTCTTACTGATGAATGTCGAGGGATTATTATTCTGTGATGTACATAATAATACTAGGCCACGACGCTAGAGAAGCTGCTGCTCCTATATATACATGCCTCTCTAGAGCACTTAGTTGCTATAACTGAAAGTGTTTGGTAGAGTTCCTTTGGGATGTGGAATTAGGGTTCCTGCTGATTTATCATTGTGTTTGTTTGTCTGATTTGTTGTTTAGATTCATTTTCCCTTGATGATTTGTTCTTCTTTTTTGGGTAGGAACATGGAGGAATGAAAACTCCAGTTCCTTTGCTTTCTCTTCTGAATGGTGCTTCATGGTTGCCAATGTTTCTAATTGGTGGAATCACTACTACTTGAGGAACTCGAGCAAAACCCTGAATGAAAGAAAAATGATGTTAATCATATTAAACTTGGTATAAGTTTAAGGAACCTAAAAATAAATAAAATGAAATCAATAATACATGAATAAAAATAAATGGGAAAATATTTACGAATTATCATTTTTTATAAAATGGAAGGAAGTTGGCCATGGTATCTTTTTGTATTTTTTCTTTAATTTGCATCATGGGAAGGAATGACACATTTATGAACTTGAAATTTATAAATGATGATATTTTTACCTAGCTATTTGGGAGGGATTTAAATAAATTTAGCAAATAAAAATCTCAATATTCCCACTTTAAAATAAATAAATAAAATTGGAGTTGGAAATTCAAGTCATTTCTTGAATTCCACAAGGATGTGCTTATATAAGATGATGGGTTACAGTTGTGTGTTTGGTTTGATAAAGAGAAAAGAACTAGATGTATATATATATTTTTTTATGTTTGGTTGTATTTAAATTTAAATATTTTAATTAATTTAAAATACTCAAAATTAAGATATTTTAATTGAATATATATATAATATTATCTTTAAATAATTTTTCAAATAAAACTAAGTATAAATTTTTTCAAGTTCTTTATAGTTAAATAATTTTGGAAAAATTTACGATATTTTTATTAAATACATAAGATTATTATATTTTTATAAAATTATATATAATATTTTTAAAAGTTATAGGGGGATAAAATTTATATGGATTTTTCTGTGGATGGTCCAGCCAATTTCACTAGATCTGGTCACCCATAAATTTTGGATGGTCACATCCACATCAAGGGGATGAAGCCAAATAGAAAAACAAAAAAAAGTAAAAAAGTGATTGAATGGCGGCCACATGTCCAACCCTGGATGGCCCCATCCAGCAAACCAAACACCCTCCTTTTCACTGAATTGACACATCTGTTTGGTTAAACTTTGGCTATCTTTGCAGGTATATTTAATAAGAAATTTGAGAACCGAATAATAGTTTAATTCTATTTATTTTTTACCTAAACTTGATGTATTGGAAAGCGAAAATCATCATTTATATTCTTGTTTTTATGGGCAACAAAAATCAAAATTTATCATTATATATATATATATATATATATATATATATATATATATATATATCACTAGGAGTTCAGCGCAATTTTATTTTATTTTAGGTTAGATTTTAAAAATTAAATTGTAAATTTAAAATTTAGGTTTTCAAGTAGCATTCAAAACAAATAATAGGTAGTGAAACTAGACATCTTTGTGATTCTATGACCAAGTAAGAACAGAGAGATCAAAAGAGAGAAAGTGTCTGACCTTGAGCTGAGGAGAAGTCTTGGAATTAGGGCACTGCAATGGAAACTCATCATCATCATCCTCCATGATAAGCAAGGCTATTTGCTTGCTAAGGTCAGCAAAGACAACATCATCCTCTACTTCCATCTCAACTTTGAAGAACACAAGATCTAATTATAACAATGAATGAATTAATTGAATGAAGGCTAACTGCTTACTCTATCAATCTATCTTATCTATCTTGTGTCCAAGTTTGTAGTTATTAGAGGGCTTTAATAGAGAGATAAGAGAGAGATGCATGTGATGTTGGTGGGTCTCACTAACTAGTAGTTGGGAAATCTCTTTCTACTACCTCACAAAATATTATATATATGGGCATGATGAAGTCAGGCTGGTCGAAACACTGTTCCAGTCAAGTCACCTTCCATTTTGGCCTTTGGAGTATATTTTAAGGAAATCCAGCCGTATGGATGGAAAGAACATCGAAAAATAAGCTAGCATGTCAATTTTCATACAATTTGAGAACTTGTAGGGTCTTCATCTTGATAGGTGAAAATTTATAAAAATCCTACTGGTTCAGAAACACTGTTCCAGTCAAGTCACCTTCCATTTTGGCCCTTGGAGCATGTTTTAAGGAAATCCAGCCGTATGGATGGAAAGAACATCGAAAAATAAGCTAGCATGTCAATTTTCATACAATTTGGGAACTTGTAGGGTCTTCATCTTGATAGGTGAAAATTTATAAAAATCCTATGGTTGGATATTATTTTTAGATATTATTTCCATCCATATGGTTGGATTTTCTCAAAACACTGTACAAGTAAGTCAAATGAAAGTGACCTGATCGGAACAGTATTCCGATTGGCCTGATCTATATATATATATATATATATATATATATATATATATATATAACATGACCTTATTATTATATATTATAAGCTTGACTTTATCTGGATTGGGGATGTGAAGAGATCATAGTTATTAAACCCGGACCAGCCCGGCGGTCTGACCGGTCGACCCGGTGACCCGGTGCCTAAACCGATCCGGGTCACTAGTTGACCCGTTTAAGCAGTCGACCCGGATTGACCCGGTCTGACCCGGTCAAACCCGGCCAAACCCGGTGACCCGGCCGGGTTTCCATGACCCGGCCGGGTCAATGTTTTTTTCTAAAATGACCGTTTTATCTTGGATTTTTTTAATTTTTTTAATATTTTAAAGGGCAAATTATGTAATTTTATTAAGATAAAAATCTAAAAAACTAAATCCTTAGATAAATGATTCAGTATGGATTGTGATTTGCTTTGTCATCCGACACATTGGTCAGTATATGCATTCTAGAGACTTTTTTTTATGTTAGGGATGTTAAGCATGACATGATTTAGATGAGAATTGATAACATATTTGTTTTTTTCCTTCAATAATTAATGAATATATATATTATTGCTCATTAAAAAAATATTTTATGATTTTAAAAATAATATTTAAAAATATTTATATTAAATTATTGACCCAGCATTGACCCGAATGACCCGACGGTTGAACCGGTTGACCTGTGACCCAGAGCCTCGGCCGGGTCGATGACCGGGTCGGGTCTGATAACTATGGAAGAGATCCTTTGCAGCTATCCATATCTATCCAACAAAGATCATGCATGCACGGAACAAGGCATAGCTTCCTCCACGTCAAAGGCCACTCTATTAATATTTCCTGGATAAACAAACTCAGATGGATCCAGTTGCTTGCTTTTGTTTTCCTTGTCTTTTTTATTTTATTTTATTTTATTTTGACATAGATCATAAAAATCTCCCAAAGGATTTGTCAAGAGGCATGATTTTAGATAACGAGCACCCTTAATCCCTCACTGTGTGCGTCCAGAAATAGAGACTCGAATTTAGGAGTTTTGTTAATTGTGTGAATTATCCAAATTGCTCCCTCTGTTAAGGAAGCGGGGACTCGAACCTAGGAGCTTTGCTCACCATGTGAATTATCAAACACACGGGACCCGAGATATCGCTAGACTAATGGTCCTTTGATTTATTTTATTAGAAATTCATTAGTTCAAAAGGTCTTGTTTTGAAAGGAATCTCTTTGATTGTGGTAGATTATCTGGCTTCAAATCATTTGCTCTGACTATTATATGGATGAATAATGATAATAATAATTTTAATCAAGGAAATTAAGTAACATACTTCTCGTTATGACATAATTAACAACGAACTGATCTTATCTATCTATTCAAGCTTGATGAAAGTATAGCTGAGGCAGTTGAACTGTTTTCCTACCCTTAATTCTCACCATCTGAGATGATGCATGTTTGATTTAGACACAAGTGGTTGGTCAATTAGCACCATCACAACCAACTTTGAAAGACATTAATCCCCACATCCAGCCAGCCATGCATCAAAACAAGAATCAAACAACCAAACCTATTGAAAATAGAGATACCCTTTATAAGTACACTTCCTTGCTCATTTCACTTGATTAACTTGATAATAATGTGTTAAAGAGTTTGTGATTTTTGTTTAGAAGATGCCTAGCCTCATGGGAGATATATATTCTTGTGGTTACGGGTGGCCTCTATTAAACTTTGGAAAAATTACATGTATATTCCTTAAAACTATTATAAATGATCAGTATATATCCACTTTTGGAAAAATCATAACTAAAGTATACATATCCAAGTTTCCTATTTAATTGTGTATATATAGGGGTGGACATGGGCCGGGTGGCCCATGGGCTGGCCCGAACCCAACCTGAAAAAGCGAGTGCAGGCTTAGGAAAATGACTCAAATTTGGGTTGAAATTTAAGCGGCTCAATTATATTTCGGACTGGGCTTGGGTTATATAGATTTTGGCCCAGCCCAGTCTAGCCCGGCCCGAATAAATAATATATATATATATATATATATATATATATATATATATATATAATGTTAACGTGACCAAAACCCTAGTATTTGTTTTATGGAACAATTAGTGTTTTATTAAGAATGTTGAACTTGTTCTTGATGTAATATTTGTGTAGTACTTTTTTGAACCACTTGTGTTATTTATGTTCTACTTGTTTATATAATAGTCTAATATATGTTTTATTTAATTATTTACATTATTAGTAAAAAAAATTTATTTTATTTTTAGGTTGGACTATGTTGGGCCTAGGCCAAACAAAATTTTGATGGGTCGGGTTTGGGCTAACAAAATTTGACCCGAAAGTGGCCAAGCCCAGCCCAACCCAAACGCATGGGCTGGTTTTTTGAGTCTAACCCATCCCAGACTCGGCCCAGCCCAACCCATGTCCAGCCCTATGTATATACCTCTACTGTTAAGATTTATTAATTATTGTTAACCCAAAGACCTTAACTATAATTAAATTAAACCACAGGGAAAGTGTAGGATCTAGGGGCACCCCACACTTCACACAAGTAGCAATATTGTCGGCTTTGGGCCTGAGTCCTCACGATTTTGTTATTAGGCTTAACTCAAAAGGTTTCGCTACTTTGAAGTGTGTTCCCACATATATGCCCCATCACTCTTCTCCAATTAGTCGATGTGGTACTATTGTTTGCTTATATCCCAACAGAAAGGACATCTTTCATACAATGTAAATTTTTTTAATATTTTCTTTTAGGGTAAATTTCAAAAAAAAAAAAAATTCCATGTGGTTTCACAGATTTGCATAATAGAGAATGTGGTTTTTTTTTCGAAAAAAATCTTGTGGTTTCTTCAGTTAACAAAAAAGGGAAAAACCGTTAACTCCCATTAACGGTGTTAACTTATGCTTAGTTGGCAGGGGCATTTTTGTCCATTTTTTGGTTTCGATCTCTCAAACCGATCGAGATTTGAAAGAAATCCAATTTATGGTAATTTTCATATAATTTTCGGCATCTATTTTATAAAATTTGACGAAAATACCCATGCCAACTTAATACCATTAGTAGGAGTTAACGGTTTTTCCATTTTTGTTAATCGGAGAAACCACAAGGTAAAAAAAAAAAAACATATTCCATATTATGCAAATCTGTGAAACCACATGGATTTTTTTTTAAACTTACCCTTTCTTTTAATATCAAAATTTTTTATATAATTATAAATTTATAATCAATTAGACTTTTCAAGGATATACATAAAGAAGGTATAAGGGTCTTTCTATACAAATATCATTTTTTATCTTACAGTTGAACACTTGATATTAACCCTGGGATATATATGAAATAAAACCAAAAATCTGGAGGTATGCGCACAATTATGATTTTTTGGGGGTATATACATAATTTCAATAATTTTCATGGGTAATGACACCATAAATATTATGTGACCGTGCTATAGTACACGCGGTAGCATATCGTGGGGTACATCCTAGGATGGTTTTGGGTGCTTGTTTTCCACGGTAGTGGTCCTTTTTGGCACTGCAGAAGGCACCACAGTGACACCCTCAAAAACTTTAACAAATTGATAGAATATTTTGCAGTACTAATTAATTATTTTTATTTAAGTGTCTCAATGTATTTTTTATTACTTAAATTTTAGCTTATCATGGAGCTATTTTCTGATGAATCATTAGAGTTTGAATTAAATTATATTAAAAGAGTGGAACCCTTATCCTAATCATGCATTACATAGGAAAAATGATTATCAAATTCCTAGGGATTCGCAAAGTAACAAAATAGTCTATAAATTTTTGAGTGGTCACGTAGTCCTTTTTAATTTTTTGTCCAAAACTCTTACGTAAACCCTGGTTTGCCACTACAAGAATAGTATGAGCAAAAGACTAAATAAACATGAATATAGTTCAATATATTTTTAGACACAAAAAATCCTTATAGCTGTGCTAAAAATGTCATTAGTAAAAAGGTGCAGCGGTCTCTTGTAACCCTGCAACTTATCTGTGAGTGATGCCCTCTGAGAGCCATTGATAATTGTTAGAGGTCATTTTAAAGTTCTTTTTGACCTTGTGGCTTTTATTTTTTTAAAAATGGATAACATAAGATATGATTTCTAGAAGAATTCAAATATGACATCTGATAAAGATATAATTTCTGGAAGGATTCACATATGGCATAAGATACGATATAATTTATAGATCGAAGGATTCAAATATGCCATAAGATGCAAACATGTCATAAGATAACTTATAAAGGTTATGGTTGAAGATTCAAGAAAGAATTGAGAGTTAGGTCTTCTCTTTCAAGAGAGAAAGAGAGTCGGGTTTTCTTCTTCAAGAAAGAAAAAGGGTTGGGTTTTCTACTTCCTGAGAGAAAGAGTAAGTTTAATTTCTTCTTCTTAAAAGTGTTTGTTTTCTCCTATTGTCAAGAGAGGATGATTGATCTCTACTTGCAATTAGAGAGAAGTATTGTAATCCCTATTGTTGAATTAGTGAAATCCTTCTACTTATGCCCGTGGTTTTAATATTTAATTTGTTTATAGATTTTTCCACATAAAATCTTTGTGTCTAGTTATTCTTTCATCATTACTTTACTTGTGTGATAGCTTCAACTCTTTAATTCCTCTTATAAGTGGTATCAAAGAAATGCGCCTAAGTTAGTCATGTAGATGAATCCAAATGCCGAACAAAAGGTCGTGAGCCAAGGTAAGATCACAATGAAATTTGTGGATGAGCTAGGTTAGACAAGTAGTGCTTCGGATTCTTCATAGACGTGTCTTAGCCCTAACACGATGAAGAAGGAGTTGATCTAGGATAGAGCAAGGGAGGCTCAGTGGTCCTTTGTTCGAGGGGAGGATTTTTAGGAATACGAACAATAGTCCCACATCAGTTAAGAGAGGGAAAGTAAAGGGGTTTATAAGTATAGACATATCTCCATTAGTATAGGGCCTTTTGGGTTGAGTTCAAAAACAAAGCCATGCAGGCTTTTGCTCAAAATGGACAATATCATACTAATGTAGAGAATGTGTAGTGCCCCTAGATGGTCCAACAATTTGTTAGAGGAATTAAAGAGTTGAAGCTATCATACAATAAAGTAATGACAAAAGAATAACTGGACACAAAAGATTTTATGTGGAAAAATCTCTAAACAAATTAGAGATAAAAACCCCAAGCAAAAGTAGGAGGATTTTGCTAATTCAATAATAGGGATTACAATACTTATCTCTAATTGCAAGGAGAAATCAATCACACCCTCTCTTGACAATAGGAGAAAACTCTCTCAAGAAGGAGAAAATTTACTCATTCTCTCAGGAAGGAGAAAACCCGACTCTCTTTCTTTCTCGAAGGAGAAAACCCAACTCTTTTTTTTATCTTGAAGGAGAAAACCTAACTCTTTCTTCTTTCTTGAATCTTCACCATAACCCCCAAGGTACCCTATCTAGTATAAAGCAGGTTGAGAGTAAGACCTCCCTGTACAAGTTCTCAGGTACTCCAAAACTAATTAGTAACATAGCATTTACCATATCCATTAGTTTTCTCAAAAAATAATATTGAAAATCTTATTTCCTCAACCATAAAGAACACACCTTTTCAAGTACCTCTTGTTGAGTTTGTTTTCTAAAAAGTTGACATAATGTCATCCTACCAAAGGTTCTGACGTTTCAATTAAAGTTATGCTTCCTCGACTACAAAAATCACATTATCATCAATGCAAGTGTCACATTCTTTACTGGCAGAAACACTTAAATTGCTTTTTATTTATTTTAATTTGATTACATGTAATCAATGACAACTGCTACATGACTATAGGGTAGCCACATTGGCACCTAGATGTGGTGACAAATATGCAAAGGTCCTCGCATCTTAATGGACGGGTGCGAGTAAAAAAGTTAGTCCATGTGAGTAGAATTATGATCTATAGTTAGAATATATGGCCTTTTGATGTGGAGTAAAACTAGGCAGCAACAGAGAGAGACGCAAACCTGATTTGGGACTAGAATTGATTAGTGGATGAAGCTGATTTGGGGATGGAGTTGCAGGGAGGTAAATTGCCCACCACCGTTCGGCAACTCTTGAAACGATGTAGGACCTAACAGCTCCTCAACCTCCAGATCCTCCAAGGGACGAGAATGAAGTAGCTCACCACTCAATGGTAGGGAGAAACCCTCCAAGAGATACAAAATCAAAATGAGGAGAAAGAGAGAGCAAGCATTCTATTCATAAAAAGATAACCTAATTGTCCCCTTACAGCCAAACAAGTAGCTATTTATAACACCCACAAACATTGAGATCCTAAAACAAGAGTTAAAACAAAAAAACTAATACAAATTACAAGCTAATTGAGACTAATAAATGCCTTCTGATAAGTACTCTACCTTGTGCTTTGAGATTTGCGGCATTGAAAACTAGACATCCAGAACTTTCCAACTGTATATGGTATAACATCTTTTGGCGGCCCAATCAATTCAAATTTTGGTTGCAATTCCCCCTAAAGTTAAAAGGTTGCCATAGTCCTACTCTTTCACATCCAAGTGGTCAGTTTCTGGGCTTAAATGCCTTGCTCCTTCATCAAACTCCTATGGTTGAAGAAGGAGTTTGATGAATGTGGCAAGGAGACATATCAGACACATTAAAAGTTTTAGAAACATCATATTCTGCAGGAAGGTCAATCTCATAGGCATTTTCTTCAATTCTCTTCAATACCTTAAATGGACCAGCTCCTCTAGCTTTCAATTTGTCATATTTCCCTTGTGGGAATCTTTTTTTTTTCTCAAATGAACCCAAACAAAGTCATCTTCTTTAAACTCAACATATTTACGATGCTTGTTTGCCTTCTCACAATACCTCTTGTTCTTCCTCATAATATGAGCTCTAACTTGAGCATGCAGCTTTTTGATTTGATCATCCCTCTCACTTGCTTCATCACTAAAAGAATGGGTCGTAGGAAGGGTGCTAGATCCAAGGGGCAATTGGGATTATGCCCATATACAACTTCAAATTGACTGCAATTAATAGTTTGATTGATGGAATGATTATAGGTGAACTCAATCTATGGCAACATCATGTCCCATTGTCGAATATTCTTGCCTACAAAACACCTGAGCAGGTTTCCTAGACTTCTATTAATAACCTCTATTTGTCCATCAATTTGGGGTGAGCCGTTGTACTAAACCGCAGTCGTGTACATAATTTCCTCCAAAGAGTGCGCCAAAAATGATTCATAAACCTTGAGTCTTTGTCAGATGTGATTGTTAGAGGAATCCCGTGCAGCTTGACAATCTCTCGAAGATGCACATCAGCAACATAAGAAGCATCTGCAGTCTTGCAACATGGGACAAAGTGGGCCATCTTAGAAAATCAATCCACCATTACCAAGATTGAATCCTTACTTCTTTGAGTTCTAGGCAACCCCACTATAAAATCCATGCTCACATCTTGCCATGGAGCTTGAGGTATTGGAAGTGAGATGTATAAACCTATAGTCTGAGAGTGACTCTTAGCCATGTGACAAATATTACATTTCTGAACATATCGCATAACATCCTTCTCCATCATTGGCCAATAGAATTTTTCTTTGATGATAGCAAGTGTCGTGTTTCGGCCGAAGTGTCCTCCAAGGTTGCTATCATGAGCCTCCACCCTTAAAGAACAGTGAGGAATACACAAACAATTTCTCTTGAAGAGATAACCATCTTGCAACAACAACAACAACAACAAAACTGCTTGTATGGTCCCCTTGAACATTCTTCCCAAATAGCACCAAATAAGGGATCATCCTTGTACAGCTCCTTTAAAATTTCAAACCCAACAATACTCACCTGCAAGGTGGACAACAAAGTGTGTCTTCAACTCAATGCATCAACAACCTAATTTTGGTAACCTGCCTTATGCTTTGAAGCTATAAGCTTGTAGAAACTCTACGTACCCAAAAGGCATGGTGTCGATTCAATTTTTGTTGGTCATTTATAATAAACCTTAAGGCCTCATGATCTGAAAATAAAACAAATGGTTTTGGAAGGGGATAATGACTCCAATGATCCAAAGTACGGATAATGGCGTAGAATTCTTTGTCGTATGTAGAATAATTATTGTGAGAATCACTTAACTTCTCGTTAAAAAATGTAATAGGCCTCTTCACCTGGCGTAGAATAGCTCTGATGCCAACATTAGAAGCGTCACACTCCACCTCAAAAAGCTTCTCAAAATTAGGAAGTGAGAGAACGGTGCTTCTGTCACCTTTTTCTTAATAAGTTCAAAACTTTTATGCGCTTCTTAATTCCACTTGTATATACCTCCTTTCATACATTCGGTAATAGGAGCGATGATGGTGCTAAATCCCTTGATGAACCGCCGATAAAAAGAAGCAAGCCAATGGAAACTTCATATATCATGGATAGACTTTGGCTGTGGCCAACTTAGAATTACTTCCAGCTTACTTTCATCCATCTTCAACCCATCCTTAGACACACCACATAGCCTAAGAACAAAGGCTATCAGAAAAGAATTCACACTTCTTCATATTTGCATAAAAATTTTGCTCCCACAGAGTTTTAAAATTTCATGAAGGTGATTGTAGTGTTGCTCCTCATCAATTGGAACGACAAGCTTCACAACCTTTTGGTTTGAGCCACGCCCCCAATAATGGGATATGGTTAAAACCCTATGAAGGTGATAGTAGTGTTGCTCCTCATCACGAGGGCTCAAAAATAAGAAAACATCATTGGTAAGATATTTCCCACAATTTCAATGTCATGTAAAAATAGAAGGAAAAAAACAAAATCTTGAGAAAAAGAATGCTTCAATTAATTATTTTTGGTTTGAAAATTTTTATTCAAAATATTTCATTTTTATGTTTTTTCTTCTCTTTTGTATAATTTTATACATAATAGGTGACTTTATGGAAATATATATTTCAATATTTAAAAATGTTATAATATCTTTAATGCATATTTATTATCAATTAAAATTAAAATGGTCTAAAAGAAAAAAATCATAATCTTTTTTTAATAAATGTTTCAAAACCCAACTCAAAATAATATTAAAAGCTTTAATACCCATTATATTTTTTAAGGAGCTATTTGTAAATATTGAATATAACAATTTTTTTTATAAAAACCACTTTAAGATTGTCTTTGGCAAAAAGGGTCAAACTAGCCCATACAAATTAGAGAATTAAGTTTTAAAAAAAGTTGCCAAAGGCCTCTTGGCCGAACGGCAAAAGTCCTTTACATAAGAGGTTTAATACTTGAAAGACCTGAGGTCGAATTCCCGCTACGCAAGGTGAGGGCGCAGGGCGTGAGTTACCTAGTGGGGTGCCCACGTACACACGTGAGTCTTCTCCGTGTGGGCTCCATGTAGCCACTCGCGGTAAAATAAGTTGTGCTATGTGATACCCATGGTGATTCGAACTGTTGTGCACATTCTATTTGACTTATCCTTATGAGGGCGCTTGTAGCTTTGGTGGTAAAAATAAAAAACAGTTTCAAAAAAGTATGAATTTTTTTTTGGCCGCTTGTTTTGAGAACTTTTGAAAAAAAAATTCATTTTGGTTTTTTATGTTTCAAAACATTTCTTTTTTTCTATGTTGGTTTTAGAGAACATATTTGTTTCAAATATTTTTTTTTTTAAAAAAAAACAAGCACTAGAAATGATTTGGAAACATAAATTTGTTATAAACATCTTTGTTTCGATGTTCATATATATGATTTTTTTTTATCACAAAGGACTTGGAACAACAACAACAACAACAACTAAGCCTTAATCACATTCTAGATGGGGTCGGCTATATGGATTCTCTGTCTTCATGTCGCTCTCAAATATTAAATAAAAATAAAATAAAATAAAATGAAATAAACTGAAATAAAATGAAATAAAATTTAAAAAAAATACATAAATAAATAATAATAACAACAAATAATTCTATGAGAGATTGGGATGTTAGAAGCAGAACAGTATCCCTACACACAAAGCTAAGCTAATGAAGGAAAACCTTTTAGTCGACTTATCAGTAATCCTATGCTAGGCGGGGTCGGCTATATGAATTTTTTTGTCTCCATGTCGCTCTGTCAAAAGCAAGATCCAGCTCAATATCTAACATACGTAGGTCCTTAGACACCACCTCTCTCCACGTAATCCTAGGCCTACCTCTACCCCTCTTCTTACCTTCTACAACTAAACTATCACATTTTCGAACTGGAGCACCTGGGGGTCTCCGGCATACGTGTCCAAACCATCTTAAACGCCCTTCTCGTATTTTATCTTCAATTGGTGCAACATGCACCTTCTGTCGGATGTGTTCATTTCTAATCTTGTCCAATCTTGTATGACCACGCATCCATCTTAACATCCTCATTTCGGCCACATTCATCTTATGCATATGTTGAACTTTAGTTGCCCAACACTCGCTCCCGTATATCATGGCCGGTCTAACTGCCATCCTATAAAATTTTCCCTTTATTTTGTTAGGTATCTTTTTATCACATAACACCCCCGTGGCACTTCTCCATTTCAACCATCCAGCTTTAATTATATGGGTTACATCTTCATCTATCATCCCATCATCCTGAAAAATGGAACCTAAATACCTAAAATGGTTAACCTTAGGCACTACCACCCCCTAGTTTCACTTCTCCTTCATCTCTCCTACTTAGACTAAAATTACAGGGCATATATTCTGTTTTACTTCTACTTAACCTAAAGCCTTTACTTTCTAAAGTGTTTCTCCATAATTCTAGCTTTTGATTTACTCCATCTCTAGTCTCATCCACTAGGACAACATCATCTGCAAACAACATACACCATGGGATGTCATCTTGGATATAACTAGTTAATTCATCCATTACTAGGGTAAACAAGTATGGGCTTAAGGCCGATCCTTGATGTAGACCCACTGTTATAGGAAACTCCTCCGTATCGCCTCCTACTGTTCTCACACTTGTAACCACCCCCTCATACATATCCTTAGTAATATTTATATATTTGACATGAATATTTTTCCTCTCCAATACCGACCAAAGGACTTGTCTTGGTACCCTATCATATGCTTTCTCTAGGTCAATAAAGACCATATGGAGATCCTTCTTCTTTTCTCTCTAGATCTCCATCAAGTTCTTAATAGGAAAATGGCTTCTGTTGTGGATCTACCTGGTATAAAACAAAATTGGTTCTCTGACACTTTCGTGATATACCTGAGTCGATGCTCTATTACCCTCTCCCAGAGTTTCATCGTATGACTCATTAACTTAATACCACGGTAGTTGGTGCAATTTGGAATATCTCCCTTATTCTTATAAATAGGAACCAAAATGCTCTTTCTCCAATCGTCCGGCATTTTCCCCCCTTGTAGGATAGAGTTGAAGAGTTTGGTTAACCACTCTACCCCTACTTCGCCAAGGTACTTCCAAACTTCAATCGGGATACCATCTGGGCCACAAGCTTTTCAAGCCTTCATTTTTCCCAGTGCCTCCTTGACTTCGCTAGGCCTGATCTGATTTGTATAGCTAAAGTTCCTTTCTATCGTTGATGCATAAAAATCCGTAAAATTATCCTCATGACTTGCATTGAACAAGTGATCAAAGTAGTTTCTCCATCTCTCCTTGATTTCCTTATCTCCTGTCAAGACCTGTTGAGACTCATCCTCAATACACTTGATTTGGTTCAAGTCTTTCCCTTTTTTATCTCTTAGCCTTGCCATCTTGTATACTTCCTTTTCCCCTTCTCGTGTTCCTAACTTTTGGTATAAATCAGCTAGGGATTTACCTCGGGCCTCGCTAACCGCTTTCTTGGCCTCCTTTTTTGCCTTTTTATACTTTTCAAAGACTTCTCCATCCTCAGCTGTAGGTAATTTCTTATACAAATATCTTTTTTCTTTAATAGCATTTTGAACCTCTTCATTCCACCACCATGATTCCTGTGATCGAGGTCCCAGTCCCTTAGAGACCCCTATGAGCTCACTTCTTATTTTCTCAATACAATTCGATATCTCCTTCCATAAGGTGTTTGCATCATCTTTCACATTTGCGCCTCTTTCTTCCCATATTTTATCCTTAAATGCTAATTGGTTGGTTCCTTTTAACGCCCACCATCTAATCCTACTTTGCTTAACCCTCCTTTCTGTTTTTACTATGCCTTTTTTCTTCACATCCAACACCACCAACCTATGTTGTGTGGTTAATGCTTCCCCAGGTATAACCTTGCAATCTTTACAAATAGATTTATCCCTTCTTCTTGTAACAAGAAAGTCAATTTGGCTACAATTACCCCCATTCTTAAAGGTAATCAAGTGTGATTCCCTTTTCTTAAAGCAATTATTGGTTAACACCAAATCATGAGCAAAAGCAAAATCTAATATAGATTTTCCTTCCTCATTCCTGTTGCCATATCCATAACCTCCATGCACTTGCTCGTAGCCATCACTAAATCTACCTACGTGTCCATTAAGATCACCCCTAATAAAAAGCTCTTGATCACTTGGAATCCCTAGAACTACCATATCCAAATCTTCCCAAAACTTGACCTTATCTTCTTCTCCTAAGCCTACTTGAGGGGCATACACACTCACTATGTTAATTATTTCTTTTCCCAACACTAGCTTCAAATGTATAATCCTGTCTCCTACCCTTTTCACTTGAACCACTTTGTCCTTCATTTTTGGTTCCACAATTATACCAACACCATTTCTATGTTTATCCCCTCCACAATACCATAATTTATAACTTGTGTTACCAATCTCTCTAGCCTTGTTTCCGATCCACCTAGTCTCTTGCAAACATACTATATCTATCCTCATCCTTTTTAGAGTGTCAACTAACGCCAAAGATTTTCCGGTCAAAGATCCTTTATTCTAACTACCAATCCTAATCCTACTCTCATGGACTAACTTCTTTACCCGCACCAGTCCACTAAGATGCGAGAACCTTGCTCATTTAACACCACATCCGGGCGCCGATGTGGCGGGACTAACTTCTTTACCCACACCCGTCCATGATGTGGGAACCCTTGCCTATACTCCATCACACCCGGGCGATGTGATGAAACCCTTGCTCATTTAACACTACATCCGGGTGTCGATGTAGCGCGTGCCTAGGTGAGCACGTCCTAACGGTATATATTAGAGAATCCATATCATAAGAGTGACAAAGTTTTATGCTGGCTGTCAACCTACCGCAACCCTCCTCCTTTATCCAGGCTTGGGACCGGCTATGCTCGCATAGGCGGAGTTCACAAAGGACTTGGAAGCACATGAAAATTTAAAATGGAAATTAACTATAGGTCCCTGGAATAGTATCCAAATGGCCACATGGTCCTTGGGGTAGGTGTGTGGGGGGGTGTAGTGTATAGTGGGAGGGGGTCTCTGGTTACTGTTTCCAGAGACCTATAGATAATTTCCCTAAATTTAAAATGTGACCAGAAATTCCTTAAAAGTTAAAATTTATGTTTTTAACAAAAACCTTTAATAGAGATAGAAAAAAACCATTTTACCCCTACATTAGTCTCATATGTTGTGTGGCAGGGTCATTCTATAACCCATAACAATCAAGCCTTTCGTTCTTAACTTCCTCTCATCATCATCTCTAGGATTAAGAACACACATTCAAGAGATAGCCCCCATACTCTAGCTCTAATCCCATCCAGGGAGATTTTCAGCTCAGTCCACTGGGCAAATTGATGACCCTTGGATTGAAATCCTATAAAACCTCAACATTTCACTATTGATTTTCATCTTCAATTGGATGATTATATTGATTTAGTGTTGATTAGATTAATTACTTGAATCATTAGTGTTTATAGTAATTGAATGCCCTTAATCCATCTGATAGAATTAAGTTACTGATTACACACTGGATTAGGCACTATAGTAAGTCAATGCATAATATTATTGCTGTTAACTGATTTTAGCTAATTTCAACTACAGTTTAATACCTCAAAAATTTGCAACTACAACCCATAAATCAGTCCACTAGCATTTGAGATCTAAGTGCCTATTGAAATCTTGTTTACTGTGCATTATCACTGATCTTAAGATCTCTTTGTATTTAATAAATCTGTTTTGATTTCAACTTAACATTAAAATCTTGACCTGCATCATCACTGTAGTAGGGAACACTGTTGGGATGTAAACAATAGTACCACATCGGAAGTTTGAAAGAATGTGTACATGCTTAAATAGAAATGAGACCCACCATGAAATACCTAAGTGCTTGGGTTTTATAAGTGGTGGTTACCCTCATATTAAAAATTCTTAACATGGTATCAGAGCTAGTAAGTCGCTTAACCGCGCACAAGTAATCCTGGGCGCAGTCAGCCGCACGCCGGCAACAAGGCTGAAGCCGCACGCCGGTCTACCCAGACAAAAAAAAAAAAAACACAAGTTACAACTGGTTCACAAAAAAAAAAAACAAAAAAACAACACATCGGAAGTTTGAAAGAATGTGAACATGCTTAAATAGAAATTGGACCCACCATGAAATACCTAAGTGTTTGGGTTTTATAAGTGGTGGTTACCCTCATATTAAAAATTCTTAACAAACACTACCACTAAACTGATTACATCACACTTGAATTGAATCAAGAGTCAATTGAGACCCAACTAATTTACATCAAATCTGATTTTCATTAAGCACTTAAATGCAGCGCAAAATTTGTTTTTTTTTTTATCAAACACTGAAAGTTGAACTCCATGTTAAACCTTGATCTGAAGTTTCAACCCTTAATTTCAGTTCTCTGAAATTCAAATTGATCTGAAGATTTAACCCTTAATTTTAGTTCACTGAAATTCAATTGAATTTCACTTGATCACATCACAATCCCTCTGAATGGTTTTCATTGAATCTGTTTTACTGCCAAACAAGTTCCCCAAATAAACATCTTTTTCATTTTATCAAAATTGTAGTACACTGCATCACTATTGCAACTAAAATCCTCAATTTTATTGTTAATTAACTCTGACTGTTTGATAGGTTGTTAATTAACTCTAATGCTTCATTGTTTCAATTCTAATTATGCATTAAGATTTCAACTTTGACCACTGATTGAATTTTCTCTGAATTTCTACATTAATTAATTTCTGATTTGTTGAATTTCTACTGTAATTTTCTGTTGAAAATTTTAGCTTCTTCGTTGCAAATCTTAGTTGCTACTTGTTCACTTTACTTCATTACTTCATCACCACTTTAGATCCATACAACACTCACAATTAGTTAGAAAAAGGGTTAAAGCCATTTTTGGTCCATAAAAAGAGGTCCAATGTTTATTTCCATTCTAAATTTCAAAGTTGTTCAATACAGTCCATGTATTTTGAGTATTCTGTCACATTAGGTCCCTGACGCTGATGTGGCGCTGACGTGCCATATGAATGAAATACATGCTTTTTATTTATTTTTTTATTTTACAGGTGGTCGTATTTAGATGACGTGGTGGGCCAACTGGACTGCCACGTGGCAAAAAAAATTAATTATTTTTAATTTTTATTTTTAATTTTTAATTTTTTATTTAATTTTTTATTTTTTTAATTTTTGTATTTTTAATTTTTATTTCTTCAAAAATTAAAAATTAAATGATAAAAAACTAAAAATAATTAAAAAAATTGCCACTTGGCATGCCATGTCAACAGTCCAGCTAGCCTGCCACATCATCAAAATACGGCCACCTGTAAAATAAATAAATAAATAAAAAGCAAGTATTTCATTTGTATGCCACGTCAACGCCACATAAGCGTCAGGGACCAAATGTGACAGAATACTCAAAATACAGGGATTATATTGAACAACTTTTGAAATTTATGATGGAAATGAACAATGTACCTATTTCCAGGGACCAAAAATGGCTTTAACCCTTAGAAAAATGGTTTTCTCACAACCCGACATGTCATGCAAACCTAAAAAATTTGATGGCAAAACTTCATTTAAGAGGTGGCCATCCTAAGTTGAATTCTAGCTAACCACCCAAGGTTTAGACTCCGTTCTTAGAAACACATTCTGATTCAAATGATTTTGGCCCTGATGGCCTTCGTAGACTCTCTATATCTACATCCGATCACTCCCAAGTTTCAACCAAACCTGATAGGTCCCATTAAGAAATAAATTACTATTGCAAGTGCAGTTTATTTAACTACCTTTCAAATAGATTATGCAATATATACTATTAATGCACAATTGCTAAGGAAATATGGGATTCTCTAGCGACTGAGTATGGGCCAGATAATGTCACCAAGATTAGCCATTTAATTGTAGACTTTGATAATTTTAGGATGACTGATAACACACCAATAGAAGACCAGATTCACACATCTCAACAGTTCATCACTGCCTTTAATAAACATGGCGAAAGCAACATTTTGTCTATTCTGTTTAGTAGGATTCCACCCTCCTGGTCTAATTTTTTTGATTCACTCAAACACAGGATTAATATACTTGACCTTCTAGGAGTCTATAATATGCTTAGGACTGAGGGGCAAACCGCCTCTACTCTAGGTCTGTAAACTCCTCTAAGGGAAAGGTCTATCTTACTGAAACCAGTAATAGCCCTAGAGATCCTCGACACTCTCCTAAGAACAAACAACACTCTCCTAGGGGCAAGAATTTTAAACATAAGGGGAAGCCACACACCTCACTTCTAAGTCTCGACCACCCATTCCTAAACATTCTGAGAAGAACCCTAAACATTTGCTTTGTTTGTGGTAGGATCAATCATGTGGCGAAGGCTTGTTTCTTCAGGAAGACTGCACCGGTGAAGATAAACTCTGGTCCTCCCAAACCACAAGTAAATGTACTCGAAATGAATGTACCTTCCACTAAGACTCATTTTAGGCCAATAAGCTTTATTTTTACAGTGAATTTGATTTACCAAAACTTAGAGTGATGCTTAGATTTTGGTGTTAACGTTCATGTCTGTACTGACCCTTTCTAATTCTCCACTTACTAGGTCTCAAGTGGAGGATGTGTGACTCCGGGCAATGGGTCAATTGCACACATGCTGGGGAAAGGACAAATAAACCTCAAGATGACATCAAGCAAAATCCTTACTCTACTGGACTTTCAGCATGTATCAGATATTAGGAGGAACCTGATTAGTAGCTCAATTTTGATTCAGTCTGGTTATAAACTAATAGAGTCATAATCACTAAAGGAAACCATTTTTGAAACAATTAGAAGATTATTAATGAATTTCAACTTTATTCCAAAATCAAAGATTGATTCTAATTAATTCCAAAGGCTATATTTTTGTTCAAACCAAACTCCCTAAAACGCCTTTCCAACACATTAATAGAAACTCTGATTTATTTGAATTAATTCATCGTGATAATTGTGGTTCAAATAGAACTCCCACTAGAGCAGATAGCAGGTACTTCATAACCTTTATTGATGACCACTTTAAATACTACTATGTCTATCTAGTTAAAACAAAAGATCAAGCTTTCAACAAATTTATGATTTATGAAGTTGAAGCTGAAAACCAGTTAAGTAAATCCATCAAAAGTCTTAGGTATGATCTAGGTGGTGAGTACATCTCTCATTCTATGACTCAATTCTATGAAGAGAACATCATCATCCACGAGTTCACTGCTCCCTATACACCAGAGTCAAATGTGGTAGCAGAAAGGAAAAACATAACATTAATGGATATGGTGAATGCCATGCTATTAAGTTTTTGAATACTCGAGAACTTGTAGGGGCGCTTGTTTTATACTCAATAGGGTACCTTTTAAGGACCGTGACATGAGCCTATGAACTTTGGAAGAAAAGAGCTCCACAACTAAATTACTTCAAAGTGTGGGAGTATCTAGCTAAAATTAAGATACTTGAACCTAAGGTTAGGAAAATTGGACCCAAAACAATTAATGCTATATGTGTGGGATATGCTTTAGACAACAATGTTACCAGATTTTTGGTGATTAATTCATAGATGAATGAAATTCCTAACGACACAATTATTAAGGCTAGAGTGTAACTTATTTTGAAAACATATTTATTTTAAGAACTCTAATACCTCAATGTCTTGCTCCTATTATTCTTCTAGTAGACCTATGCCTAAACCTGTAGAAAAACCTAGAATGAGCAAGAGAGGTAGGATAGAGAAGAACATATGAGATGATTTTTTAACTTTCTTGATTGAGGATACTTCTACTACCTATCAAGAAGTCATGAGATCTGTTGACTCTCATTTTTGGAAAGAAGCAATTGATGATGAAATAAATTCAATTTTGAGTAACAATACGTTGATTCTTACTACTTTACCCTAAGAAATAAGCCACTAGGATGCAAGTGGGTAATTAGAAAGAAACTTAGGTCTAATGGATCCATAGAAAAATTTAAGGCCAGATTAGTAGCTAAGGGATTTAAACAAAAGAAAGGCTTAGATTACTTTGACACCTGCTCACCTGTTGCATGTACTACAACCATTGAAATTCTAATTGCCCTAGCTTCTGTGTATAAATTTAAAATTCATCAAATGGATGTTAAAATTGTCTTTCTAAATTGAGATTTAGAGGAAGAGATTTACATGGAGCATCCTGAAGGTTTTATTGGCCCAAGACAAGAATACAAGGTCTCTAAACTTGTAAAATCTCTATATGGACTATTGGCATGGAAGACTCCAAACAAAATACTATTTATTTGAAATAAACATAGGCCCAGAAGAACCTTTCTCAATTTGTAATTTGGAAAAAGAAATATTATTCTCTTGTTTATTAAATACAGATGGACCAAGCAGGTATAGGAAGAAATGAAAATTGGAGGATACATGACATAATAGAGTACCCACAGGGACAACTTGGAAGAAGGAAAATGGTTTGTTTAAGGGAAATTGGGAAATCACAAGGTTTCACATGAAGAAATGGAGATCATTGCATACACCTTGTGGCAAATCCGGGAAGCAAGCTTGCAACAAAATCTTTAGAAGCAAATAGTTTCACCCAGACTAGTGGCCAGGAGCATTGTAAGTAGCACTGGAATATCAACAACAACAACCATCAATTAGGTAAACCAATTAAAGTTTTCTATTGGGTTGTTGAAAGTAATTAAACAAAGTAAAAGTTTTCACTTTCAAGGAGTTAAAAACCCATAAAATGGTGTGGGTACCTCCATTAACAAGAAAATAAGAAAGAGATTGAAGAGAAAAAGGATTCATTTGTGAGGATCCATATATAGTCTCATATCTTGCTTTTCTGGGTTAATTACATAAATAGTCCCTCAACTTTCGCTAAATTTCACTTTCATCCCTCAACTTCATTTTGTAACAAAACCGTCCCCCAACTTTCCAAATGTAACTGAATAGTCCCCGAAGCCGGTTGCCAGTTATAAAAGGTTGACGTGGCGGTACCCATATTGACTCACGCTACAGAGTTGGACCCCACTTTGCTGATTCACGTTCTCTTTCCCCCTTCTCCCCTGAAATCTCTTTTCAATTTAGAACCATCCTCAGTTGATGGTGGAGGTCGACGATGGAGGAGGAATTCGAGTTGCTCTAGACCGCGTTGTGGAGATCAAGCAACCCCATGGACAGATCCATGGCCAGGCAGTGCCGATTTGCATCGAAAAGGAACAAGTGGTGAACGGTGGAGGGGTTTGGGAAGGTAAGGCTAAAAGGGGAATCAAAGGCTTTAGTGAAGGAGATCGAGGCCAAGATCGAGGGAAGGGAGAGAGACAATAGGGGATCTTGGCTGGAAGACTCCATGGTGTTGTTAGGGCTCCTTTCTCTTTTCACCGCCAACCTCTACAAACTTTCCACCACCCTCTCCACGTCTCCTCTCTCTCTCTCTCTCTCTCTCTCTCTCTCTCTCTCTCTCTCTTTGCTTGATTCATGGGTATTGGTTGTTGGATTTCATATGGGTGTGATTAATTTAAACATTTTTCTTTGAATTATTGGTTGATTGGTGAATGACAACCATCATTGTTCCTCTTACCCTGAGTTTTCTGTAGGAAAGGAGAAGAAGATCTCCATCATCTAATCCAAATATAAAAAAAAAAAAAAAAAATCACACATTTCAAACTAAAACAATTTTAAATTTCAGTTTGATTTGAACTTCAAACTTAAAAAAAATAATTAATTTAAATTAAATCAATCTAAATCTAAATCTAAATCAATTCAAATAATTCCTAAATATCAAATTTGTGAAGTGCTCCACTGCAGGCAGGACAAGCCGAGGGACTAGTGCAAGGGTGATCTTCAGCCTCAATGATCTTCAACCTCACAATGGGGGCTACAACACCATAAAGGATTCTACCACGACTACCACAAGCTCCGTCTTCCTCTTCTTCTTCTCTTTCTTCATCTCTTTGGCGTTGTCTCCCATCACAGAGAAGGTAAGAGCCCAATGTGACCGTCGGCAGAGGAGGAGGAAGAGACAGAGAGAAGGGGATGTCATTGTCGAGTGCAGTAGGGTTCCAAACAAGTTCCAAAGGAATCATAACCGTCTATTCAAAATATATTGTCACGTCGGATGGGGCGTGAGTCAAAATGGGTACGCCACGTCAGCCTTTTTCTAACCAGCAACCGGCTCCGGGGACTATTCTATTACATTTGGAAAGTTGAGAGAGCGGTTTTGTTACAAAATGAAGTTGAGAGGCGATAGTGAAATTTGGTGAAAGTTGAGGGAGCATTTATGTAATTAACCCTTGCTTTTTCTTGTTAAAGTTCAAAGAAATCCTGAAAGGCCAAATAAGTCATGGAGATAAAATATTAACCAAATATTAATTTGTTCGACTAACTACTCTAGATTAATTTAACAATTTCATTAAAAGAAAGCATTGATAATTAAGACCATAGGCATGGTCTCATTATATAGTGACTGAAAAATATTTGTGTCACTAGGTATCAAAGTACAATTTCAGAGATCGTCTACATTTTACAGAACAGGAACCCACTAGCTAGTTCCAATGCTTGTTTTAATCAAGTTGATGAAATATCTTGCTGTTCGAATCTAACCAGCTAATGGTCCAACCTTTTTGCACCTTAAAGTGCAAACACTGAACCCCTCGACCATATATATATATTTCTATATATGTTCTTCCCAAAATCCAACCACAATGATCTGATCATTGTAGTGTCTGCCATCAGAGATCTTCTACCAGATCCTAAAAGCCTGCCTGCTTGTCTGCTTCCATGCATCATCCCAGCTCACCTCCTAACTCCTAACACACATACACACACACATGTGGTCTTATAAGCTTCATGCATGCAGTCTCATGATGCTATAAGCTTCATGCATGCATTGAGATGATTCTGCTTGATATATATATCTTGTAAGCTTCATGCATGTCTCATGTGATGTTATAAGTTGCATGATGTGAACTAACTTAAAAAGCAAGCAAAGAACCACGCATGCAGATCATAACATCACATGGTGTTAATTAAAAGACGCTGACCTAACAAAATAACCATATAATATTGATGCATGCATCTTATGATAATATCAAATAGGCAAAAGGTGCAAAAATCACACATATCCCTGATGATCATCATTGGTTCAAAAATCATCTTTAACTTCTAAAAAACATGATGGACCTTTATAACATATCCCCTGATATATGATCATCATTGGTTCAAAAATCACATTTAATTTTTAAAAAAACATGACGGACTCTTATAACAAACAGTGTTTACATGGAGATTGTCTAAGCAAAAAGATACTATTTTTGAACTCAAACAGATCAGCTTGAACACAGATGGATCAAATAGTAGTAGTAGTAGTATATATATATATATATATATATATATATATATATATATAATACATAATCTTGAACTCTAGTGATTCAAGCAAACTTTTAAGAGAGCAGGAACTGTAATACAAATACAGACACAATGACTAAGAGAGTGAGGAAGGCCGGACTCATGTGTTCAGCATCTGCTGTGTCATCTGCACTCTCTGGGGAAGAGCTCGGGGGACATGCAAATTTTTCTTCGATCCCCTTCTTTGCACTCATTGGCGAACAGCCCTGAAGGGTACATACTTCCCATATAAATTGTTGATGCCAAAAACTGGTTCGCCTCACGCTTTGGTTGCTATTGCCTTGTGATCTGGTCTCAGCCTTTGACAAACGGTTGAAATTTGTAATTGATGTGGACGCTTATTTCAGGTTTCGAACATTGGATGCTTTGGAATGTCGGGTGTTCTGGAGGAATATGTGGAGGCGATCGGATCGATGAGGATGATCGGAATTGTCACCTTTTGGTTTCTGGTTACTTGGGTGAATCTGTAAAAAGGAGAGGAAGTGATCGGAATTGGGCCTTTCTGCCCGGATTTAACTCCGATGATTAAGTCAGAAGTCTTGTGAGAAAAAAGAGGGTTTGGTAAACTTTTAGACTTCTTGGGCACAGGTTAGTTGATTGTTCAAGTCCTCTTTCTTACTATAGTTGTTCTTCTTTTATAGAAAAGTTGAAGGCGGTTTAGGAAAATATCTGGAAAGGCGGTTGTGGAAATATCTTGTGAGGCGGTCATGAGAAAATATCTGCCTATTGTGTAGATAAGTAGAAAATATCTGTCCACTGTAAAGGCAAGTGGATAATATCTACTTACTGTAGAGGCGTTAGATATTTTCTTCCTTAGGAAATTATGTGGTCATGAGCACCTCAGGTTTCGGATAAGAAGGTTTTGGATTTGTTTAATTCCGATCGGATTTGTTTGTAGAGCTGAAAAGCAGTAACAGAAGATTTAATATTGGGTGGTATTGCCACGTGGCCCGAGGGATGTGGCCCCGTGCTTAACACGTGGCCATTTGGGTAGGCAACATGTGTTTTGTCAAATATTTCCGTAACACAAATAAATGTAAACACCATCTGTTATAAGGGTATGTTTACACCATTTTTAAAAAGTTGGAAGTGATTTTTGAGCCAATGATAATTATCAGGGATATGTGTGTTTTTATAGAAAAAAAAAAACTCAAGGTAGTTTTTGTAATTTTGTTACCTGTCAAATACAAACATAAGATCACAGTTGTGAAGATGTAACAAAATAAGCAACATGACTTGAGCCAAGAGTTTTGTCAAGTCACAAATGGCCGGTGATCGATGTATCAAAAAGTAAGCATATATGATATATAACCATGAATGCATTACAGAACATCACATGAGAAAATCTAACAAAGTACACAAGACATGCTGGCATAACATGGCATCTAGCTACCTAGTATACCCTAAACCCTAGTCCTAGACTAGAGCCAGAGAGATACGCACATTGACTGACTGAACAAAGTCCTCGTCAAAGAATCCATATCTTCGATCTACGCGTGAATGATTTGTCTCTGACTCTGACTGGCTTGAGATCCAAGTTTGAAACCCTCTGACTAGAAGCAAGTGCCTGACTGACTCATCTTGGACTTGGAGCCTATTGTTTTCAAAAGGTTATTGCAGACATGAACCATGTAAAGCAATTCCACGTTCCAAGTGTGTTCTTTTTCCCTCCCAAAGGCAAAGACTCCTCTTTTTAGTGAACACTTCTATTAATGTTTCTCATGTGCCTACATTCATTGCATGGAATTAAAAGTCATGATGTTGTCTGCCATGTGTTCAAACTTTTGAGGATTCATATAACTACTGTTTTACCAAAGTTCTCTCGGTATAAAGCTTTATTGATTAGGATAATATCAGGTTTGAACCCCTACAAACATAAGATAAGGATATGTGTATACAGGTGCCGCGTTATCCACCCCTGATTTTTGGGAGGTGTCTGTCATCTTTATATATATATCGTGTTACTATACGGCCGGTCGGAATAGTACTATTCATTTAAAGTCATCTCCCATTTGGCCATTTGGAAAGTATTTTAAGGATTTCCAACCATACGGATAGAAAGAACATCAAAAAATAAACTAGCATGTCAATTTTCATACAATTTGATGAGGTGATAATTATTTATCTAACGGTTTTTATTTTATAAAAATCTTAATTGTTCAAAATTTCAATCTTTAAGTAAGAGGATCATCACCTCACCAAATATATGAAAATAGACACACTAACTTATTTTTTTAATGTTCTTTCCATCCGTGAAAACCCTTAAAACACTCTTCAAATGGTTAAATAAGACGCGACTATATATGCACAGTAATTCGGCCGGCCGGACTGTATACATAGGAGTTCAACATGTAAAACTAAACTATTGCTATTACAGTAACTAGTGGAGATGATGATGGAAAAGACAACCTAGAATTTTCATGCATGCATTTGTTTTGAAGAGACGGAAAACAATGGTTATGAGTGAAATCAATGGGAACAAAAAGAGAAAAAAGGTAAGTGGAGATGCATGTGATATGAGGAAGGGTTGGCATAGAGTTACCTATAGCATAGATTTCAAACATGAAGGAACGAATCTTTGGCCGGCCAACATTGATCTCATTGAGATCTTTGACAAAAAAGATTAAACAAAAAATTAAAAAAACATTGAAATCTTGTTGATTTTAAGGAACAAAATCTATATGATCATGACTCTATATTAGGATATACAACTATATAAAAGAACATTGTTATTTAGAATATCCACATACTATAAATATATTTTTGAGATTTTTGTTTGTTTCGAGAAAGATAGGCTTATGAGGAAGAAACATACATTTTGATCGTGGAATTTGAAGTTTGTGTGTTTTGTGCCCATTCTATTGTGAGCAATTTTTTTTGTCTATAAGTTATGGACTTTTAAGTGACCATTTTATTAATTTATTGTGATTGTACTATTTTATTTAAGATATTAGTAGTTGATTCAGAGTTAAGAAAGAAAGTTTGCAAGTTTGGCAACATCTTGGTAGGTATGATATGCATTCTTTAAGTGCATGAGATTGTTTTTCCAATTGTTCACATTATATGAGAAAAGGTTGAAAAAGAAAAGAAATAGTTATTATTATTATTAGATATTAAATAGTAAGGGTTTTGGAAAAGGAACCAAAGAATGGAAAAAAAAAAAACTTTGGAAAATTAGAGTGTTTTTCTTCTTGTTCACATAATATAATTAGAAAATAAAGGAATGGAAAAAATTTAATGGTATTTAAAGCTGTACTCGAATAAGAATTTTGGACTTTGAATTTTGTAAAAAAAATTTACAAAATCAATTTAATTCATTTTTAGTTTTTGAATAATTGAAAAACTCTTTACAAACAAACAGTCCTAATTTTATTTGTTTATATAAATAAATAACTTAAATATATGTTTGATTGATGGAATGAATTCAATGAAAGACAGTTGGATCCCTTTTAATGCATCAAATCCTTTGCATGTTGATGTACTCCTTGAAAATTTTGCTATTACATGATTTCATATTTAAACAAGTTGTTATTTATTTATTTATTTATTTATTTTTCCTCTATATATCAATCAGAGAAAAAGTTGTGATTGAGACTGGAAGGCATCTTAATAAAACTTTGTCTAATGTGTAGGTTTTCCTATTCATGTGCATTGACTTTAAGGGACAAAGATAGTGAAGTATACCAATCGCATCCAAGTTATTAGTATCTGGGTCGACCCTTATTAAAATGTGGGGTTTCTTTATAAAAAAATTCGGAATCGAATCTTCACTTTTATAAAATCAAAGATAAAACTAATGATATTTTTCTTATTAACTAATACAGGATCGAATTGTCATATGGGTGATATTTTTTTGTGAACTAATATAGAATTAAGCTGTCCCATCTATGCATATTCTTAACTTCCCATGTGGACGCGTTTATAACCTTTGTCAAAATATGATACTGAAGTAATATGCTTTATAGATTACTTTAGAACAAATTATTATGTTACAAAAGAACAAATGAAAATTGAAAAGTAGTAGAATGATCAGAAATAAAAGGAAAAAAGGATTCACTATAGGCAATTTGCCAAAATGGCTCTGGTCCATTTATTTTATTATTATTTTTAGTTCTAGGTAAAAAAATATTTGCTAAAATGGCCCTAGAACTGCCCAGTCAGTAACCAAACTGCTGACTGGGATAGCAAAATAATATAAAAAATTTATTATAAAAATAATCGGTCTTTCAAATGTCGATCAGCTCCAAAGATGATGCTTTAGAGCTAATCGGTCTTTCAAATGCCGATTAGCTCCATAGAGCTCTTTTCATGGAGTATAGAGCAAATCGGCCTTTCAAATACCAATTAACTCGAACCAACCTCTCTGAAGATAATCGGCCTTTCAAAGCCTGTTTTTAATCCGAGTCAGCAGGGTGACTGCTGACTGAGCAGCTGTAGGGCCATTTTGACAAATATTTTCGACTTAGGGCTAAAAAAATAATAAAATAAATGGATCAGGGTCATTTTAGCAAATTGCCCATTCACTATTTTATAAATATATGTATTTGAGATTTATGGATAATTACTACAGAGAAATAAGACATCTTTGATAAAATAATAGAGTCAGAAAACAAGTATTGCACATAGAATATTTACGTTGGTTTCCATCTTGAGATAAAAAATATATATATATTCTACATTTACAGAGGAAAATTATTTATATAATCTAGCGTATTACGCTCTGAAAAAAATCATAATTTAATAATTATAAGATATACATAATATATTATTCACATTATAAATCCATACATTTGAATTTGATCCATCGTTTAATTTTATTTTGTTAAAAAAGTATATTTTAATATTTATATTTATATATATTTGATGACATATTTATATATGTAAACAGCTATAAAATCTGAAAACAGTTATGAAATTTACTAGAATATAAATAGGGTCATTTGGCAATATAATCTTTTTTAAAATATTTTATCTTTTTTAGCCTAAGATCATTTTATTTGTCAAAATGGCCCTAAGGTAGCCTAATCAGCATCCACAATATTGATTATAATTAAAATAATTATATAAACTTTTTTAAAGTTTAAATGAAAAAATATATAATATTTAATAACTAATCATTTAGTAATAGTTTTTTTTGAACCAAACAGCCTTTGGAAGGTTGTTTAGCTCCAGAGAGCTAATTTTAGTGCTCTATGGTTAGCTCTTTGGAGCTAAACAGTGTTTCGCGGCCCATTTTGCCCCAGAAATAAGACTCTTGGAGCCTTGTAGTTAAACAGCTTTTCAAAGGCTATAGGTCGTTTAGCTCCAAAGAGTTTATTTAGTACTCTTTGGAACTAAACGTTGTTCCGTATACCATTTAGCCCTAGAACTAAATGATGTTCCATAAACTGTGAGCTAAACGACATTTGAAAGCCCATTTAGGTCCAGAGATCTTATTTTATTGTTATCTGGAGCTAAACGTTGTTCTTCAAACTGTTTAGCCCCAGAAATAGGATCCTAGAGCTAAACTACATTTGAAAGATTGTTTAATATTTTTCAATAGTGTCCCTTATATGTTTTTTTAATTTCTTTCTTTCTATCTATACTTATGGATATTTATTTAAAGCTGTACTCGAATAAGAATTTTGGACTTTGAATTTCGTAAAAAAAATTTCACAAAATCAATTTAATTCATTTTTAGTTTTAATTTAATTTAACAAAATTGTATTAGCTCAATTAGTGATGAATATTAGCAGTAGTTAATAAAAAAACAACAAGAAGAAGAAGTTGTTTTGGAGAATGCTATGATTGAGAACTTTTATTTCAATAACTTCACCATATTTTTTGTTCAGTTTATAATTTTCTGTTTTTTTTTTTTATATAGAATACTCTATTTATGTAACCAAAAGAGTTTTTAATAATTGAAAAACTCTTTCCAAACAAACAGTCCTAATTTTATTTGTTTATATAAATAAATAACTTAAATATATGTTTGATTGATGGAACGAATTCAATGAAAGACAGTTGGATCCCTTAATGCATCAAATCCTTTGCATGTTGATGTACTCCTTGAAAATTTTGCTATTACTTGGTTTTATATTTAAACAAGTTGTTATTTATTTATTTATTTATTTTTCCTCTATATATCAATCAGAGAAAAAGTTGTGATTGAGACCGGAAGGCATCTTAATAAAACTTTGTCTATATATGTGTAGGTTCTCCTATTCATGTGCATTGACTTGTATACCAATCGCATCCAAGTTATTAGTATCTGGGTCGACCCTTATTAAAATGTGGGGTTTCTTTATAAAAAAATTCGGAATCGAATCTTCACTTTTATAAAATCAAAGATAAAACTAATGATATTTTTCTTATTAACTAATACAGGATCGAATTGTCATATGGGTGATATTTTTTTGTGAACTAATATAGAATTAAGCTGTCCCATCTATGCATATTCTTAACTTCCCATGTGGACGCGTTTATAACCTTTGTCAAAATATGATACTGAAGTAATATGCTTTATAGATTACTTTAGAACAAATTATTATGTTACAAAAGAACAAATGAAAATTGAAAAGTAGTAGAATGATCAGAAATAAAAGAAAAAAAGGATTCACTATTTCATAAATATATGTATTTGAGATTTATGAATAATTACTATAGAGAAATAAGACATCTTTGATAAAATAATAGAGTCAGAAAACAAGTACTGCACATAGAATATTTATGTTGGTTTCCATCTTGAGATAATATATATATATATATATATATATATATATATATATATATATATATATATTCTACATTTATAGAGGAAAATTATTTATATAATCAAGCGTTCTCTGAAAAAATCATAATTTAATAATTATAAGATATACATAATATATTATTCACATTATAAATCCATACATTTGAATTTGATCCATCGTTTAATTTTATTTTGTTAAAAAAGTATATTTTAATATTTATATTTATATACATTTGATCACATATTTATATATGTAAACAGCTATAAAATCTGAAAACAGTTATGAAATTTACAAGAATATAAATAGGGTCATTTGGCAATATAATCTTTTTTTAAAATATTTTATCTTTTTTAACCTAAGATCATTTTATTTGTCAAAATGGCCCTACCGTAGCCTAATCATCATCCACAATATTGATTATAATTAAAATAATTATATAAACTTTGTTAAGGTTTAAATGAAAAAAAATATTTAATAACTAATCCTTTAGTAATAGTTTTTCTTGAACTAAACAGCCTTTGGAAGGTTGTTTAGCTCCAGAGAGCTAATTTTAGTGCTCTATGGAGCTAAACGATGTTTCGCGGCCCATTTAGCCCCAGAAATAAGACCCATGAAGCCTTGTAGTTAAACGACTTTTCAAAGGCTGTAGGTCGTTTAACTCCAAATAGTTTATTTAGTACTCTTTGGAACTAAACGTTGTTTTGTATACCATTTAGCCCTGGAGCTAAATGATGTTCCATAAACTGTGAGCTAAACGGCATTTGAAAGCCCATTTAGGTCCAGAGATCTTATTTTAGTGTTATCTGGAGCTAAACGTTGTTCTTCAAACTGTTTAGCCCCAGAGATAGGATCCTAGAGCTAAACTACATTTGAAAGATTATTTAATATTTTTCAATAGTGTCCCTTATATGTTTTTTTAATTTCTTTCTTTCTATCTATACTTATGGATATTTATTTTTACCCCATTCTCAATCTCAGTCATCATCCACTCATCATTTTGAGTGCATATTTAGACAACCCGGAGTCATTTTGATAAATAAAATGGTCCAAAGACCAAAGATATAAAATATTTTCAAAAAAGTTGTATTCACAAATGGCCCATACAAATATAATTTTATATTGTTCTTTTAGAGATATACATGTAATTTCACCGTATCAATCTGTCTATATATATATATATATATATATATATATATATATATATAGATGGAATTGAAAGTAGTTTTCTTTAATAGTTGAACACGTACACAATCCTTCTTTTGTGTGAATTTTGTTTGCCGTTGGTTTTGGGCAATTTCCCCTTTGTCTTGAATCAGGTCTACACAGAGCCACACCACATGTACGCCCTTTGAATGCTCCCATTAACTTTGTCATGAATCTCTATTTTTTAAATGAATTAAATAAAAAACCATGTAAGTAGCCCATAATATATTATTTTAGGTAATTCACTATTCATCTTTTGAATATTACAAAGTATTTGCCATATAGTCCCTAGATATTGGTGTTTAGGGGCTTAATGTAAATAGGGTTTTGGGTGGGATGTGTGTAAAGTTGAAACAGTGCAGCATAGTATCAGGGACTATTTGATAATTATCTCTTATTTTATATATTTTTGAAATATAAAAAATTAAGAAAAGACAAAAAAAAGGGGGTAATGGTTTCATCATGTGGATTGGTCTGGTAGTTTGTCACTTGGATTTGGAATTAGGTGGATTTGGAATTAGGATATATATATATATATATATATATATATATATATATATATATATATATATATATATTATTAAAAATAGATTACCGTGATTGCTCATGTACTTAACTATAATAATCTGAGCGACTATGTCTTAGTGTAGGTGTTGTCTAAGACTCCTTATAAAAGAAAAGTTTCATCAAGTAGTGAAGAAGTGTTATAATTTTTATATACAAACTCAAGTGATTCGGGACCTATTAGAGTATGTTGTATATATATTGCCATCCAGTGATTTGGGATTGTCGATAGTACCAAGTTGATTAAAGTGATTCTCCCACCTTTAGAGAGCGGTCATCTCTTAAATGAGTTGATTTCTTTTTTTGATTTTGCCGATTAGCTTGTGCCAATCGGCCTTATGAGGCCTCATTCCAGAGATTGGTAATCCCAGGTACATGACCATAATCAAATTGGGAAGGAAGGGGGTTAGAAACGCTTCCAAAGTATTAATAAAAATTACTAACTTATCCAATAAGCGCTTTTGGGACAAAATAATCTGTTTAGATGAGCTTTTTCAGAAAAGTAGAAGCTGAAAAAAAAGCCTTAAAAAATAAATTTTTTCAAAAACTAGTGATTTGTAAGAAATGATCCTATGGATTTGGTTTCATAGGATCATCCATGGAACCGAGCCATGGGATCTTCACAATCATAAAGGGCACTTCGAGATGTGTGGCTGTCACAAACTTCGAGACCATCTTTGTGGGTGCCTCGAGATGTGTGACACCCACACATCTCGAGTTGCCTTTTGTGACTGTGATGATCCATGGAACCGAGCCCATGAGATCATTATTCAGTGATTTGTAGCTTATGAAAAAAGCCGTTCTGTAGAAGCTATTTTAAAAAGTGTCAATTACTCAAACATCCCTTTCAAACATTTTGAAAGCTATTTTAAAAATATCAATTATCAAAACATCCTTTATTACTATAATCACTTAGTTCTATTTATATTTATTATTATTATTATTATTATTATTATTATTATTATTATTATTATTATTATAAAATGACTCCTGGATTAACCTGTCCAAACACAAAAATAACAGAAGCTCTTAAAAGAAGCACCTTTTTAAATCATTCTATCAAATTTAAAAACACTTTTTTTTCGAACGCGAATTCAAACAAGTCCTATATTAATTTATTTACAATATCAAATCATTTATTTATTTATTTATTTGTTATTTGGGAGTCTCGGACATCAATAGTAGTTTCCTTTGAGTGGATCACATCAACAATATCCTCATTCTTCCTAATAATATATAGCATGGGACCAAACTAAAAATTTTATAGATATTCCAACAAATAATAATTTTTCACATATAAAAATGTATTTATTGTTTGTTTGTAGGTTATATATAAATTTATATATTAATTAATTAATTTATATATTAATTAATTAATATATAAATAAAAAATATACACATATGGAAACAAATTCTGTTAGTATTTAGGGATATACAAATAATTATAAAATTTTAAGGGGTTTAGATAATTATGAAGTTTATGGGGACATATATGCAAAACAAAAATGTGGACTGCAACCCTATCAGACCAAATCTTGCGAGATCCTAACCGTCCGAGTCCCATCGTAACGGCCATTATTACACCTAGACTCCACCGCCAACACACAACACGGTTTCTACTTTTTATTATTTATAAATTCTAGTTTTAAATCAAAATTATTAGTAATAATTAACTATTCATTTTTTAAACAGTACCCAAATTTTTTTATAGATCCTTGGATTAATAGACATATAGTGTAATAATATTTTGGATACATGTGTTTTGGGTGAGAAATAATATCAAATAATGTCAAATAGTATCAATGATTAATAGAAAATTTACTTAAATTATTAATGACCATTAATAGCAACTGTTATAAAAGTTATATATTTTTATTATTTTAGATAATAAAATTAGTGATAGTAGGTCAACTAAACTCAACAGCGGGTCAAGGACATTGAGATCACTTAACTTGATTTTTTGGACCACTTAAGATACATTTTTCTTGTTTTTCTTGCCTAACTAGTGTCATAATTTCTAATATTTATTTATTTATATGATTTATAACTACTTTTCACTCTATAAACCAAAATTTCTTTGTTAGTAATCATAGTTAATTGGAAAAGTATTAATAAGTAACACTCAACTAACAACTTATACCAAATTAGGGAAAACATTGGGGATTTGTATCATTTATCAAATGCAACGATGCTAGTAGAGTTGCATGTTTAACACTTCAATTTATTTATGAGTTTTTCACTTATCACCCCCTCAAAAACAGGAAAAATCGTTTATCACTCCCTCATTTTTTTCATAATATCCAATAACCTTTTGATTTTATTTTTATTTTACTTACTACCTCCTGAGCAAACTCTTTTGTTTTAATCTAAAAGTTTGATTCCAAAGCTCATGTTATAATATATATAAAATGACCATTTTGACCTTTTATATAGGTTGTTTAGAAATTAAATATAAATTTATTTGTAGCCCTTTTAATAAAATAAATAATTTTTTTTATAACCATTTCAGAAAAAAAAAAATTAATTACTTATTAATCATAAATAAATATCAACCATGAAAAGAAGAGGGTATTTTTATTTTTTTTACTTGACTTTTTAAATGATTTTTAAAAAATTTATGACTTTTAGTTGGAAAAACAAACTCCGAGGGTGTCAATTAGAATAAAAATAAAATATGGGATTATGAGGTATTATTACAAAAGGAGACGGGTAACAAGTGATTTTATTATTTTTCAGGAGATGACAAGTAAAAACCCATGTGAAATGTAGTATTTGCTTTTATGGTTTTAGGCTTGAAAGTAAATTACGAAAATAAATTAAACAGAATTTTTGAAAATATAAATAAATTATTAATACATTAGAAAATAATACTAGATACACAATAAAAACTTGATCAAAATCCATCCAACAAATTCAAAAAAAAAAAAAAAAGAGGTGTTAGAATTTTGTAAACATTTACTCAAAAACTTATTAGATTTTTTTTATAAGAAATTGCTTATATACACCCACAAAAGTATGTATTTGCTTAATTCTCTATGCAAAAATGACATTTACATACATACCCCTATAAAAATATGTTTTTATTAGTTAAATAGGTACCTTTGTTGTTAGTCACAGTTAGCATGTAACAGTTAAAAATATCTAAACTACCCATAATTCATTCCTATCACTTTACTCTTTCAAATAACTCAAGTCTACAAAAAAAAAAAAATATATATTTTAGAGGGTTAGATTAATTACCAAACTCATTCGTTTAAGTTGTTTAACACCATTAAACATCAAGATATTCAAACCATTCCAAACTTTTAAAATATGCAAATACACCCCCCCCCCCCCCGGCCCCCCCAACCCCTGCCCAAAAAAAAAATCTATTTATAAACAAACTCAAGAGATAGAAAACAAGAACATTTATATATGGTGGTGCAAGAAATTAAGCGGCTATGTCCCACGGATCTTCACTATCTCTCTCACTACCCAGGAAAGAGATAGGATCCCTCGTTGCACTCGTCATCAATTATCCTTGATTTTTCTTGTGTCTTTTCCTCAAACCCTTAATTTGCTTGCAACTACGTTCCTCAGCAAACCACAAAAGTCTTCACTATCTCCTATTCTTTTCCCCTTTAAATACCCCTCCTCTACCATCTCTTCCCTTCAACAACACAAACCTCAACAATACCACTATGCCTTCTTCTTCTTCTTCTTTCTTCAACACCACCACCACCACTTATTCAATCTTCATGATCACCTCCTTCTTTGTCCTCATAAATTCATCCCAAGATGATATCATCACCACTAAACTCTTCACTGATCCCTCTGCAACTTTACCGGCCTCACAAGACTTCGGTAAGCTCACCGAAGCCTCTCCGGCAGCCGCCGTTTTCAGGCCTTCATCTGTTGATGACATTGTCTCTCTAGTGAGCTTGTCCTACTTATCGTCGGAGCCGTTCAAGATCGCCGCCAGAGGCCATGGCCACTCTCTTCGAGGTCAGGCCACGGCCCCGAACGGCGTGGTTGTGGATATGAGAGCACTTGGTGGTGAAGATGATGGTGGTCGGATAGTTGTGTTTCAGGGTGAGATGTACGTTGATGTCGGCGGTGAGCAGTTGTGGATCGACGTCTTGGTTGAGACACTCAAACATGGTATTGCACCAAGGTCATGGACGGATTATCTCTACCTTACGGTCGGCGGAACGCTGTCGAATGCCGGCGTCAGTGGCCAGGCCTTCCTTCATGGCCCTCAAATATCTAATGTCTTTGAACTTGATGTTATCACTGGTAAATAATATATTCTCATCGATCATCTTCGGTCATCTCTTTATTAGAAATTATTGTAATGGTGCAAGTGATTAATTAACAGGTAAAGGAGAGAAGATTACGTGCTCGGAGAACGATAACTCGGATTTGTTCTTTTCTGTTTTGGGAGGTTTAGGCCAGTTTGGGATCATCACCAGAGCTCGGATCGCTGTTGAGGCGGCGCCGGATAGGGTGATTATCTTGTCTGTGTTGTTCTTCTTCTTTTGAGTAGTACTTTAAAGAAGTAATTAATAACATAGAAATGCATGTTGCATGAAATATTGAAGGTGAGATGGGTGAGGCTCATTTACACTGATTTCGTAGAATTCACAAAGGATCAAGAAAGGCTTATATCAATGGAAGGGAAGGCCGAGAAGAAGGGTTTTCAGTATGTGGAGGGTTCTCTTCTTATGGACCAAGGTCTTATAAGCAATTGGAGGTCTAGTTTCTTCTCAGGGAGAGACTTGGTGAGGGTAGGTGCACTTGCAGCTGAGCACAGCCACATTTACTGTTTGGAAGGGTCCATGTACTACAACTTGGCAGAAGCATCTTCTGTCCAACAGGTGAATTAAGTAGTATTGTAAATCAAACATGGTATCAGAGTCGATTACTATATCTACTAGCTAGCGTCTTATTGTAGATATATTCTTTAACCGAATGGCAGGAGCTGGAATCAGTGATCAAAGAACTTAACTTTGTCAAAGGATTTGCATTCACCAATGATGTTTCATACCTTGATTTCCTCAATAGAGTGCATGATGGTGAACTTAAGCTTCGTTCGAAAGGTCTTTGGGATGTTCCTCATCCTTGGCTCAATATATTTGTCCCCAAGTCTAGGATTTCCGACATCAATGAAGGAGTCTTCAAAGGCATTCTCAAGAACAATGATTCTATGGGACCTATTCTCATATACCCAATGAACAAGAACAAGTATATATACATATATATATCTATTGATGATTAGTAGTCATGAGTAGTAGGAAACCTTTATCAAATGATTCTAATTATTGTAATGTATTGACAGGTGGGATGAGAGGATGTCGGCGGTGATACCAGACGAAGAAGTTTTCTACTCGATCGGACTATTGCGATCTGCGATTCAAGACTTACAGTACTTGGAGGATCAAAACATGGAGATTCTGAATTTCTGTGACAAGAGAGGCATCAAGTTTAAGCAGTATTTGCCACATTATACTTCCCAAGATGAGTGGAAAAAGCATTTTGGTTCAACTAAATGGGACACATTTGTAAAGATGAAACTCAAGTATGATCCAAGAGCTATTCTATCTCCAGGACAGAAAATTTTCACATCATCTCTTGTAGATCATGCCTCTGAATAGACAGATCAAAGTATAGAAAGTATAGGACTTTTTATGCCTTGTTAGTTTCTATGTTTCACACACGCAATGAAAAGGTTTTGTCTTCAATCTGTTGACATGTCCTAGTCTTTTTCACACGTTGGAGTACTTGAATATCTACAATTAGAGATGATAAATTAGAGATGATATCTCTCTTTTTATCAACTAAACTATTTGGAAATAGAGATTAAAGTGATTGAAAGAGAGATCTAGACTTTTATATTCAAGATTTCAATGGAGTTATTAGATATTCAGGTTAAATATCTGCAGTTGATCATGGTTTCAAGAATATTACTGTTGTGATGGTATCAAGAGAATATATAAAAGATTTCATGATAGTAATGTGTTTGGATAAGTGCAAGAGCAATGCAAGACTTTGAAATTAAAGTTGGAAGTCCATTTTGCCATATGGTGTATCAATTTAAATGTGACAAACACAAATTAGACAGAATTGGTGGATGAAATAACTCAAAGACTAGTAAAAGATTTGCGAAGATATTGTTTCTGAATTAAGTAATCTAATCTAGTGGTGCAGATAGGTTCCTTCCCTATTAAACTAACAGAGAAATTTGACAACAGTTTTGGGTTTAATCATGCATTTATTATTGTACCTTTTTTTTTCTTGGTTGATTGTGGTTTATACATATGCAGTTAACTTGAGGGTTTTTTTTTTCTCAAATAGAAAAACTCTTATATCTGAAAAATTCTTTGAATAACATGAAGAAAATTTACCAAAGGACCATTGGTCTAGCAGTATCTTGGGTTTCGTGCATTAGGTAATTTGCTTGATTGAGCGTGCTCTCAAGTTAGAGTCTCCGCCCCGTAAATGAGGGGAGCAGTTTGGGTAATTCACTAGGTAAACACAAAACTCCCATGTTCGAGTCCCCACATGCAGCGCCGCGGTGAGGGGTTAAAGATCTTTCACCAAGATCACGCTTTGACATCTCCGAGGAGGTCTTTATGGCCTATGTCAAAAAAAAAAAAAAACATGAAAAAAATTGCTTTACTTCTTTGTTTTTTAGTCATATGGATGAAAATGACATGTATAATAGGAAATTCATCAAAACAAAGAACCATATAATTCCAAGAGCAAACTACAAGAGGACAAGCAAATTACATGGTTTCATCAAACTCAATGCTTACATCCATAAATAAAAGAACAATATCAATGGCAGCTTTAATTAATCTTTGGAGGTTTTTGTTTTTGGTAAGGGAAGCTACAAACTTAATTATCTAACTATTACAAAATCTTCTTAATGTATCGATCTATGCTCTCTCTTGGAGCCATTCTGGCAAAACAGTTGTTCACTTCAAAAATGAGCAGTTGTCTTGGTATTCATTAATCTTTAGAGTTTGCAATTACAAGAGGATAGACCTCACTTTCAACAGGAGAATCCACCAGCAAGAAATTAACTATTAAAGTTAATTTAACATTTGGAGTAGACAAAGAATAAGCAAAACCCTTCTTTTTTTGACAAAGGAGACAAGCACCTCCCAGCCAGCTGCCGACAATGTGTCGAATGCACGTGCCCTCAATTTGAGGTCGTAGGGTGTCGAATCCGGGACCTCTTCCAACCAACACTTTATGATAAAGACCCGATACCAATAGGCCAAGAGACCGTTGGTAGCAAAGCCCTTCTTTCATTTGTTTCAAACTCCTCTTTATTGTTCTCCCAAGTTTGGATAAAATTCATTTTTAACCATTGGATCAAACTTAATCCAATGGTGAAAATAGGAACCTTGGAATTTGGTTTCACCCAATACATACCCAAATTGGCCTTGTGCACCCCCAACATCAACTAACCTTCATTGCTCCAACTACCCAACTAAGTCCTCAAACTCAACTTAATTCTGACCAGTAATAAGAATCATCTATTACATTTTATTATGCAATACACTATATTATGCAAACAATATCTTATTCTTATGAATTATAAATCATAATTTACTTATTTAATATGAGGTATGTCACATCATCCAAGATGTAGTCTCACCAACATAAATAATTCAGAATATAATAACAACATGATCTACTCGCGGTGGGCTTCTCATCTTCCTTTTCATCACCCTCCTTTATCAAGAACATTTACCCGGCTGCTATGGATCCAGTGTATGGGACCAAAGTCATTTATATAATAATTAGCAAAAGGGTCATTACTAATCAAGGTTCTCAAACTTAATATAATTCAAACCAAAATGCTTAATTAATGACACCTAATAGGAAATATTCTAACATTACCGACCTCATCATAAATTGAGGTGGGTCTTTGTACATGTAGTTTAAATTATAAACATTAGTTATAATATGGTTGATTATTAATTGTATATATCAAGATCATATCATGCACATAAGTATGATGGGATCCCTGTCGGAATTAAAACCATGAAAAATCAAGTCTAAATCAGGTCAATGTTTTTTAGATATTCATGAAATAAGTCTACATCACCCTAGATATCAATTAAGTGATGCAAATTTAAAACAAGAGAAATAGCTGGAATCTTTGGAAATATTTATGATATTTTAAAGAATATTCATATAAATGTTTTTTATTAACTAGATTGATGTGATTAATTTTTATAATAAATTGACACATTATAGCTTAATTAATATTATATAAATATATTTTAAATTTCAAATATAATATATGTTGATGCAATGATCCACTCTTCCTGGGAACCAGAGAAGATCTTGATCAACGAGAGAGATTGATCAATGAAGGTGGGAATTCTTTAGGAGATTTTGGTGGAAAGAACATGAAGTTGGAATCGCTAGTAATCGCGGTTGGTCACGATCAACGATTCTTCTTTTTCTTTTTTCATTCCACGGGATCAAAATCTCCTTCAGAGATTAGCCTTCAGGGAATGAACCTTGTAGAGAGAGAACAATAAGAGAGAATATATCAGCGTGATCGTGCTCGGGGGGAATCTCCGACGCTCAAATAAGGACTCAAAAAGCAGAGAAAAAGAGAGAGAGGATTGAAAGAGATACCGGATTTCTGAGTGGAATTGGAATATAATTCAATTGAAATTAATTGCCTTGAATGCCCTCTTCGTGAACCTTATCTGCCAGCTTTCAGTGTGGTTAGGAATTCATCAATACTCCGCTGTTGGATGACTAAGTAGTTGATTCGGCGGTTGGGCTTTCATCTCGGTGCTCATGATTATGCCACGTGTCTACGGTTATTTTTCCCCATAACACTTGCTCCCCAACTCTCTAAGCCGACCAATTTATAGCTTGGTCCTAGGAAGTACAGTTGTCGATTGGGGCATGATATGATCTGAAGGGTGTCTTCGGCTACCCGACTACAAGCTACCATTTTAGGATGAAACCGAGCTAATAAGGTTTCCGCTTTGTAGCAATGGGTCATGGCTTTCGATGGATACGACGCTCCAATTTTTGAAGTGTCTACAACTAAAAAGTATTAGTGGAAGTCGACGGAGGAGATTATAAGAGCGGCTCCCATAGAATCGTCTCAAAATGTGCCAGATATACTAGCATAAGTCTCAAAATCAGCCATATGATCACAATTGATTATCCTCGGGGGACCACCTTTGTGAGTACCGCATATAAATAGGTCTGTATAGGGCTAGAGATTTACTTTTGTCGTCTTCGTATTTTTTTTGTCGCGCTTGAGAAAACCCTTAACCCCTCGCCGAGCGATCCTTCTTCATCTCCCAAAACTAAGGTAATAAAAGTTCTCCCCTTAGCCTCTAAGGAGCAGGCCGCCGGCATTGAGTAAGTAGCTTGTACTTTAAATTTCCCTGAGCTAATTTAAGTAGGTGATGGCTTCACCCTTCTATCTCCTTTTAGGGTTAATTAGGCTACTGAACTCTAGGGAGTGAGCCAATTCTCCTCGGTCTAGGGAATTGGCCTTATATGTAGAATCCTTCCGGGTCGGCCTTTATCTTCCTATGAAGAGCTTCAAGCGTTTGGTAAGGAAGCTATTGAGCAATTCAGGAACTCACGGAAATTTTTGGAGAGTTTCAAAATTTTTAAGGAGATCATCCTCGAACATCTAGAGTTGGACTTAGCTTCTATGGATTTCAAGGGTGCTCTCCAATATCTTCCTTCGACTCCCAAGGACAATGTTGGTCAAGGCAAAGTTGAAGTTGCAGCTGAACCAGAGGTGTCAGCTCCAGTCGAGTCCAAGGAATCAGCTTCAACCAAGGTTGAGATGCCTCCAGCAGCTCCTTAATAATAGACTTTTCACACATTTTCTTTTTGTACCTATATTCATTCAACATAACCATTAATAAAAAAAAAATTGGGTTAATTTTTTTTACCCACCTGAACAATGTTGCTTTTTTGATCCGACATCTCAACTTTTTTAACTCTATAAAACAGCCACAACTTTTTCTAAGTTTCAAAAAGGCACCTTTGTCATCTTGCGGACGACGGCCGCGAGGTTAAGTCAGTAATTTGTTTGTTAACTTCAAACTAATTTTAACTTTATCATTAACTTTAAACTTAATCATTATTTAGAGTAACAACTTCAAAATAATCAATTTCATCTCTAACTTCAAACTGCATGCGCATCATCTCCCCCTTCAACCTCTTCGCCTACTTCAGCACCACCCTCCTCTCGGGCCAGCACATCCTGATGCTCCGCCGCGAGGTCCTTAACTCCTTCCTCCGATCCCGCGTCGAGTCCCTCGGCGTCCACCTCCTCCCCGGCCTCTTCACCTCCCTCACACCCCAGTCCTGATCCCCCCACGACCCCTACCTGATCCACTATATCGCATCCTCAAACCCCAACTCTCTCGTCGGCAAACCCCAGACCCTCGCCGCTGACGTCATCATCGGCGCCAACAGCCGCGTAGCCAATTCCATAGACGTCGGGTCCTACTCCTATGCGATTGCGTTCCAAGAGCGCATCTGACTCCCAAACACCTAGATGCAATACTACGCAGACCTCGCAAAGATGTACATTGGCGAGGACATTTCACCGGACTTCTACGCGTGGGTGTTCTCGAAGTGCGACCATGTGGCCGTCGGCACTGGGACGGTGTCCTCAAAGCAATAGATCAAGAAGTACCAAATGGGGATCAGGCGGTATGCGAAGGCGAAGATCAAAGGTGGGGAGGTGATCAAGGTGGAGTTGCACTCGATCTCGGAACACCCACGACCTAGGAGGGTGGTGGGGAGAGTGACATTGGTGGGGGACGCAGAGGGGTACGTCACAAAGTGCTCCGATGAGGGGATATACTTCACGGCGAAGAGCAGGAGGAGTGGCGGGTTTGACCTAATAACAGTTAGGTTTGAAGTTAGAGATAAAATTGATTATTTTGAAGTTGTTAATCTAAATAACAATTAAGTTTAAAGTTAATGGTAAAGTTAGAATTTGTTTGAAGTTAACAAACAAATTATTGACTTAACCTTACGCCCGTCGTCCGTAAGATGACAGAGGTGCCTTTTTGAAACTTAGAAAAAATTGCGACTGTTTTATAGAGTTAAAAAAGTTGAGGTATCGGATCGAAAAAACAACATTACTCAGGTGGGTAAAAAAAATTAACCCAAAATTTTTTGACTTTTTTTGACCTATTTGTATCATTCTTTCTTGGTCAAAGAGATGAGTGAATATTTTTGTGGTTCTTTTCTCTGATCTAATTTTACTTGTCTTTTGGAATGACTAAGTGTTAATCCTTTTGGTCGTCAGCCTTCGAACTTGACTTTCACTACTACAACCAATTCTGAAGTCCAATAGCCTTCTAGGTCTTCATGATCATATTTTTGAGTCCAACCAGGAGTATATTTTTCCTAGCTCGAAGATGACAATTCGCGTCATGTAAGAGAAAGGGGCAATCAACTCCTTCAGGCCTTTTCTTCGAATCCTGTATAAGACAAAAAACAAACATATCCAATGAGTTTTACTGATCATCTGGTTGAACACTTGAAAGGGTGAAGATGATCTGGCCATAGAGGATTAGTGTCATCCCCTGAAAGGGACTCATTGTCAAGCCTTGAAAAGGGCGCCTTAAAGAGGGTCGTCTAAGCCGAGGTCGGTAGGGTTTTAGCAGCCAGCCTTTGTATACCCTAATAGAGGACGGGGGTGACTTGATCCCTGGTAACCTAATTCGTGTCAAAGTCCTCAGGGTTTGCATGCGTTGGAAGGGGATACGGATGATTTGATCCCTAATGACTGAATCCGTGCCTTGAAAAGAATGCCCTGAATAGGGTCGTATGGTCGCTCCCTTAAGAAGGCTTATCAGAGTCAAAGTCGGAAGGGTTTTACCAACCCGCCTCTACGTGCCCTTAATAGGGACGGAGGCGACCAAATCCTTGTTGACAGAATTCGAGTTGAGTCCTGAGGGTTTTATCAATCAATCTCTGCATGCCCTTAAAGGGGACGAGGACGATTTGATCCCTCATAACTGAATCTGTGTCGAGGTTTTGATTGTTTTAACAATCAACCTCTACGTACTTTGAAAAAGAATTTTGGCAATCTGATCCATGAGAACTGAATTGATGCCCTAAAAAAAGGTGTGGGGCTCATGCGGGCACTAACGACCAGTTTGTTCAGATCTAAATTGTTTGAAGTCACTCAATTTGGGGCTCCAATCAATGATTGACTAATCACACATACAAAATAATAGTGGATTTTTTGAGGAAAAAACTCAATGATAATCATTGATAATGTTTTCTCAAGTGCTCAACACAGAATGATTTTTTAAGTAATTTACCCGCTCAAGTTTGTCAGCCTATATGTATTAGGTCTGACAATCTTTGTTACAATATAGGTCTTTCCCAATTAGGAGTAAGCTTCCCGGTCCAACTATAATTCCCATGGAAGATGTTCTTCTGTAAGATGAGCGAGGTCTCCTAATTGGAATATCACCTCTCACACTTTGGAGTTGTAGAATCGTCAAACCCGTACTAGTAAGTAGCTACTCTAAGACAAGTTTTGTATCGTTTCTCCTTTAGTAGATCCAGCTCTCCTCAGAGGGTCTTATTGACGAATCCTTGATCATAGATCCAGGTTCGATAGGTTGGCATCCCTATCCACATAGTTCACTACTTCTTCTCCAAAGGTAGGGATAAACGGAGTCGCTTCGGTAGAGGTCCAGTTGGTCATTTGATACTCCCAAAGAGTATTGGGTAATTCATCCACCCAGTTAGAGTTGGCTTATTAGACTTTGGTCTTGAGGCTCTGAAGGATAGTTTTATTGGTGACCTCGTCCTGTCCATTGGCTTGGAGATGAGTCACAGAGGTTAGCCTCGCGCTGATATCTAGCTCTATACAGAACTTCTTGAACTTCTGGTTGTCAAATTGGTACCTGTTGTCTTTAACTAAAGTGATTTAGATGTTGAATTTGTAGATGATGGACTTCTAGATGAAGTCTCGAATAGCTCATTCTTTAGTCTTCGCTAGAGGTTATGCTTCCACCCACTTGATAAAGTATCTATGGCGACGATCAGAACCTTTAGTTATCGAATCACCATAGGTAAAGGCTTGAGGATATCTATCCCCTATATTACAAATGGTTGTGGACTCACAATGAAAGTAAGTTGGGTGGTAGGTTGGCGCTGAATCCTTGAATTGTACTAGCACACCTTATATTTTTGAACTAGGCCACTGCATCCTTCCCCAACATTGGCTAATAATATCCTTGCTTGAGGACCTTGTATGACAACGATCTTCCCCCGAGATGATCGCCAGAGATCCCTTTATAGACCTCTCAAAGGGCATAGCTTGCTTCAGAGGGGCGTAGATATCTCAAGTACGGTACGATGTATGACCTCTTGTATAGCTAGTTATCTGTGATGATGAAGCGAGCTGACTTGCTCATGATCCTTAGAGCTTATTTCTGGTCAATTGGCAATGAACCTTCCATTAAGTTGTCTCGGATAGGGTCAAGCCAACTCGACTCTTCCTAGATCTCTTGGACTTATCCTTCTTACTGCCATTAATATTTCTACAAGATAGGTACTGGAGATTGATGGGTTGACTTGGGTCGACACATTGTGAGGAGATGAGCTTTGAAAGGAAGTTGGCCTCGTCATTATCTAACCGAGGAATTTTTGTGATCTGGAATTACCTCAACTTCAAGGCAACCTCTTTTACCATGACCATGTACTTGGCCATGCTTCCATCTTAGCCATCATACTCCTCGTTCATCTACCCGGCAAGCTGTTGGGAGTTTGTGTAAGCACGCAGGCTTTGGACTCCAATATTGAGGGCTAGCTGTACTGCAACGATCATCACCTCGAAATTAAACTTGAGGTAGTCCATGCCTTCCATCCATCAGGGGACTTCAGAATTAGTCCAGATATAGACCCATTTCCTGTGGTCGATCCATCCACATATAGAATCCAAAGACTAGGAATGTAACTTGGCTTTCTTTCTCCTCAGAGCTCCACGATGAAGTCTACAAGGGCCTGAGCTTGATAGCGGTCCGGGGTTTATAGTCTATATCGAACTCATTGAGCTCGATTGCCCACTTAATCAATCTCCTAGATATCTTAGGTCACTGCAAGACTTGCTTCAAGGGTTGGTCATTGAGAATAGTAACTCAATAAACCTAGAAGTATAATCTTAGTCGATGAGGTGAGGTGACAAGGGTATATGCAAACTTTTCTATCGGGAGGTATCTGGACTCAATGATGTTGAGGACCTTATTGGTGTAGTATATCGATTTCTGGGTTCCCTCTTCTTTCTTCAGTAGAACCGAGTTGATCGCATATGTTGTGGAAGCTAGATACACATAAAGCTTGTCCGTACTTTGGTTTGTCGATCAGCAGAGGCAGAGAGTTGAGGTAGTCTTTTAACTGTTGAAAGGCTCTCTCGTACTCATCAATCCATTCGACCTTCAGAGCCGTTTGGAGAACTCAGAAGAAGGGAAGACTCTTGTCTCATGATCTCAAAATGAATCGGCCTAGTGTAGTTAACCTTTCATTCAACCATTGGATATTTCTGATAGTCTTAGGGGAGTTTATCTCTAAGATGGCCATGGTCTTCTCAGGATTTGCTTCTATCCCTCTTTGGCTGGTCATGAAGTCGAGGAACTTCCTTGATCGGACCTCAAAAGCACACTTACTTTGATTAAGACACATCCCATATTCTTAGAGTGATCAATTGTCTCCTCCAGGTCACCGGTATGTTGAATATTGGCTTTCTCACTATTTACCAGCATGTCATAACTGTGCACCTCGACGCTCCTTCTGATTTGCTTCTAAAAGACTTTATTTACCATCCTTAGGAAGGTCGCGCCGGCATTCTTCACTCCAAAGAGCATAACTCTATAGCAATATGTCCCCTTATTTGTGAGGTCTTTCCTCATCTGACCTCATTATTTTAATTTGGTTGTATCTCGACAAGGCATCTAGGAAACTTAACAATTAGTGCTCAGCAGTCGAGTCGACCAACTTATCCATCATAATGAAAGGGAAGCTATCCTTCGAACATGCTTTATTAAGATCGGTGAAGTTGGTTCATATCCTCTACTTGTTGGTTGCTTTATTAACCAGGACCATATTGGTGAGCCATTCCGGGTAGTGGACCTCTCGAATAAATCCCGCCTTGAGTAGCTTGTTGATTTCTCCCTCAATTGCTTGTCCTTCTGAGGTGAAGTGGCGTCGCTTCTTAATGACAAGTTTAAAGGAAGGGTTCACGTTCAAATGGTGCTCTATGGCCCTCCTATCCACCCTGGTAAGTCTTTGTGTGTCCAAACGAAGACGTCTACATTAACTCACAGGAATGTCAGTACATCCTCCCTCTGTTCGCCCTGCAGCTTTGCCCTGATCTGAACAGTGCGTTCTGGTCAGTCTTCACCCACTGATATCGTGACTAGATCCTCCACGGGTGTTTCCCTTTAGGATGGCTTGTCTCTAGTTTCTCCTTATGTCTCAATCTTCTAGGACTCTTGCATCTTGCTACAAAGCAAGGTGATATAGTATTGACGAGCAGTCAATTCATCTCCTCTTAGTTCACTACACTTGTGCTTGGTTGGGAACTTCATCAGCAAGTGATAGGTCGAGACAACCACCTTTAGGGCGTTGAGAGTCAGCCTGCTAAGGATGACGTTGTAACTAGAGGGGCATTTAATTAAAAAGAAGTTTACCATAAGAATAAATTGCCAAGGAAAACTTTCTACTGTGAGAGGAAGGGTGACCATTCTCTCTGGTTCCATTGCTCCTCCAGTGAAGCCGACTAATGGTGACTTCATTGGCTTCATTCTCTCTAGTCCAAGGCCCATCTCCTCGTATGCTTCCTAGAAGATGACTGTGGGCAAGTGCCCGTCGTAGATAAGGACTTGCATAACCTCAAAGTTGGCGATCATTACCGTGACCACCAACGCATCATCATGAGGGTAATCCTCGAGATTATCATCCGAGAAGGTGATCAACTGCTTAGCTCGTAGGCACTTTCTTGGTTGGGATCCTCTAGCAGGCATCAAATGGAACTTTTGCGGGCCGAGCTACTGTCGCCTCCTCTCGTTGGGCCCCCAATGATGTAATATGGATAACCCCAGCTGGAGGTCAGCTTCCTTTCAAGGAGGATGAAGTCTTTTTTTGCAGGTCCCTTCAAAATATTGAGAGAAGTGTCCTTATAGGATCATAACCTTAATCTCATCCTTTAGTTGTATGTAGTCCTCAATATCGTGGCCTCAATCCCGGTAGAACTAAAATACTTCTTGACATCCTTCCGGCCGCTAGTGTGCTTCATTTTGGTTGGTTATTTAACAATCCTCTTGTTTTGTATTTGTATGAGGATCTCCCCTTGGTTGGTGTTCAGTGGGGTATAGTTGCAAACTGAGCTACTTCCCCTTCTAGCTGACCTCTTGTGGTTGGAACCTCGACTTCTTGGTGCCCTTTTAAGGTTCTTGCTTTTGGTTCTGCTCTATCTTGAGCTTCTCCTGATAACTTCTTCTCGCCTGGCCGCTTTGATCTCCTTGACATTTATGTATATCTCGGCTCTAGCTAGGAGCTCAGCCAAGTCTTTTGGTCATTTCTTGAAGAGAGAAAACTAAAAAGGAGATAGGCGCAACCCTTCCATTAGTGCGGGTACAGTGAAGGTTTGGTTGAGGTTAGGGACCTTAAGCGTTTCCATGTTGAAACGGTATATGTAACTATGAAGGCTCTCTCCTTCGTATTGCTTTATCCTCATAAACATTGTCGAAGTCTATCTTTGTTTCTTGTTACTGATGAAGTGGTTAATAAAGAGCTCACTTAGATCTCCCTGAGGAAGGCTAGTGAACCACATTTGGGGTGCGCTCCGTAAGGTGGCAGGGAATGCCCAGCACATGATATCGTCCGGAGTTCCATGGAGCAACATCATGGCCTTAAAAGACTCTAGGTGGTCGACAGATCCAAGGTGTTGTTGTATCCCTCAATAAAGGGCATCCGAAATCCGGTTGGGAGCAGGGCATCAAGAATATCAGGGATAAAGGGAGAGATAGTGGGAGTAACATACCTAGTCATTCCCTGGTTTCTTGGGATACGACCTTGAACTGAGCTCTCTTGGAGTTCTCGGGTTAAGGTTGAGGTTGAGGTTGGGGTGACCCGATGCTGCATGTTGATGGAGCAGCCTCCTCGTCCCTTCTTGCACGGGTCTTGCCTTTGGACTCCGGGGCTCGTGTAGCTGAGTGTCGCCCATCCTCAGATAAGTCTGCTATGGTGTTTCTTGCCTCGGGTGGGAGCTGGGATGTATGTTGCTTCAGGAGTCGAAGGGCTCGAGTGAGCACCTTGGTCTTTTCCTCAAAAATTTGATACCTCGAGTCTTGAACCTCTCCTTCGAGGACCGTAGGTTGGTCTTGACGAGTGCCTTCTACTTCTTGAATGCCGTTGCATCCAATGGTGTTGTCATCGATCATATTAGGGACTTGACTCCGCTTTCCTCTAGCCATCGTCAAGAGCTACACAACTTCTTGATCAAAAAGATGAAGATTTTGCCCCACAAACGGCGCCAAACTGTTGATACAATGATATGCTCTTCTTGGGGATTAGAACAGATCTTGGTTAATGAGAGAGATTGATCACTGAAGGTAGGAATTCTTCAAGAGATTTCGATGGAGAGGTCGACCATGATCGACTATTCTTCTTCTTTCATTCCATGGGATCAAAACCTCCTCCAAAGATTTGACTTCGGGGATTGAACCTCACAAAGAAATAACAGTGGGAGAGAAAAGATCCAAGTACTTGTGCTCGGGAGTAGCCTCTGACGCTCAAGTCAGGACTAAGAAGGAGAGGAGAGAGAAAAAGAGAGAACTTAGTGAGATATCATATTTCTGAGTGGAATTAGAATAGAATTCAATTGAATTGCCTTGAATGCCCTCTTTTTATCCCCTCGTGAACCTTATTTGTTAGCTTTTAGCATGTTTGGGAATTCATCCTTCACCGTTGGATGACTAAACTATTGATTTGTTAGGCTTTCATCTCGGTGCTCATGATCATATCACGTGTCTATAGTTATTTTCTCCCATAATAATATAAAATTAATGATTAATATTTATTGATTATGATTAAATAGATACTGTAAAAATCCAAGGTTTTTAAGAAATATTTGGATTTCTCTTCTTTATTTTGTTCTTGGATTTGAATATAGGAATTTCCCAAAAAAAAATAAATAAAAAATAATAATTTGTTTGAGGAAAAGAGGATAATATATAAAAAAATTATGATTAATAAGTATGCCTAGGACTGAATTGGAAATTTTATAAGTATGGGGGGGGACTTGAAAGTAAATTCTCCCTTTTCTTAGAAGGAGGGACTCACAGGTGACAGTGTTTATAAGCGGGGACCTGGAGTTACTTTTCCAATCTAATATAATTTGTGCTGGGGTTTATTAGAAACAACTCCAGGGGGGTTGTTACAATTGTGCACTAACACATGCACGTAGAGGAAAGGACGGCTGAGATGGGTTCATGAGCATTATCCAACGGCTGAGGGTGGCAGCCAGGCGCTTTCTTCTCCGCTCTCGCCACACGTTACCTCGTCCCGCGGACACCGTAACGTACGAGCGGGAAGGGCGATGATCGCGCACCCGTTACCACCATCAACAGATCCTTCCTCTTCCTTGTTCGCTCTTGTGAGAGTCTTTAAAAATTTGGGCGCATGTGCGAGCAACTCTCGCCACCATCGGAGAAGAGGACTGAGCTCTCCTTTGCTGGAGCATCACGCCGGAGTCTACTGACCACCTGCACGCTGCCATCTGTCACCACCGCTGGGAGTTTCCATCAAGACGCCAGGACATTGGAGCTGGGGTAACACTAGTGCTGAGAGAGGGACATTGCTGGCCAGTGACAGAGACGAATTCAGTGAAGACAACATCGGTGAGTCCTCCAAGCCTTATGATTTTATGCAATCACTAGCAAATGGGCATGGTAATCTTCTTGGCTAGTTATACGTGGTCCTTGGTAGCCTTATGGGTAGTCTGACCTATGTGGATGTGTAATAGAAAGGTGAGTTCACTGAAGATTTGATATGGGTGTTGAGAGGTTGGTGAAAAAGTGTGTGTGTGTGTGCGGATGGCACCCGTGGTTGTTCAAGCAAGTGGTTCGTTTGGAGCTAGCTTATGCTTGAATTAATGTAAGGTTGTTGTTGTTTTATGGGCTGTGTTTGTTTTTCGAAAGCCAAGCGTTGGTGTTTGTGGAGGTTTATGAGCTTGTTCATGTCTAGGGTACTAGAGATGTTGTGGATAGTGATTGAGGTTCTAATGGTGTGTGCTCAGTGAGGCTTAGCTTTTCTATTGTTTGGTAACATGAAGGGGGTTGTTAGTGCTCTTCTAGAGATCCTGTTAGAGGTAGCCAATAGAGGCTTTTAGGAACCATGACCACTAATTATATGGGGGAAATGCTAGCAAGGTTGTCCCTAAATGGTGGTGGGTGATCAAGATGTTATGAGGAGTTGATAGCTTCCCTGGTACGAGATATGGACCTAATTTTATGATTTCATGTTAGTGTATGAAGTTTTGCATTATAAGATCCCGGTTGCGGTTGTGATAAGTTCTTAATAGTAATGGTTTGTTAGGATTAAAGCTTCTACAGGAATAAGATAATCTTGTGATTTCATGTGAGTTGGAGAGAGAGTGCTGGATTTGAGAAGTTTAGTTTTGGTAGATGGTGTTTGATGATAGTAGTGAGTGATGGCTTTGTGCACTACTAAGTTAACAAACTAATTTATACTTTAAGATGATGAAATACAAGATAGTTGGAGTGGTTGTTTGGTATTGAAGCTGGAGGTGTTAGAGTGGGAGGTTGAGGTTCAAGTGTTTTGAGTAGGCCTTTGGGCCAGTTTGTTAAATTGTGAATATGAAAGTCCTTTAATAAAGTGACTTGGGCCTTTTAGTCAAGCTAAAGAAAAGGGGTTTGGTTATGTGTCGAGTTCATGAAGTGGGATATACACTACGAGCAAATTGTGTATGAAAGCATGTATATTAATTAAGACCAAGTGAAAGTTGAAAGTCAATTAAGGACTTGGAAATGTAGGAAGAAGGTCGGTAACCGAAAAGAAAGTCTTAAGGACCCGTCGAGTTGTGCCTAAGCCAACAGAAAGCAAGAATTGTGCATGTGCGTCTAGAAACATAGGGTTTTATTAAAATTTTGACTCTAATATAAACTCTATTATCAGATACTCTTGGTGGAATTTTAGAGACACCTCAGGAGGAGACTAGGAAGGTTTCTAGATTCTGTTAAATGTAAGTACTTCTGCCTAGTACCGTTATCATTGATTGATCTTCAATACATGTGTAAGTACACTTGCCTTGAACCCACTCTTCGGAGTTTTTCTTGGCTTTGCTATGGTTGCTTTATTGATTTTCATGCTATCTTTTTGGCTTCATTCCTGTTGAGCATGTTTGATTGTTTAGGGATGTTGGTATCCCTGACTTGTTATTGGTCTACTGCCCGGACCCAGTGGAGCGTGGGGGCTCCTTTAGGGAAACGTTCAGGGACGGGACACCCTGGCGATACTCTGGTTGTCCTACCTGTCAGTGGGAATGGTACGCTGGCCGTGTCGACACGTACGAGAGGTGGTACTACCGACTTACGACCGGAAGGTCGAACGACCAGATGGTCGTGTTTACAGCGCGTAGCTGGATATACTGACCGGGAGTAATCCTTGAGTTTTTCTTTGAAACTCCATACAGAGCTTGAGGGCTTTTATTATTAGGGGTCGTACCGTTGTCCTTACTTGTGGTAGACTCCTAGAGTTGTGTTTTCTTGGGGGTTGTGGCCCCTTTTATTTGACATGCTACTTTATTATGTCTTTGTGACCCCACATGGGTACTTACTGGGCTTTCCATTCGAAAGCTCACACACTTGTTCTTTCTTTACATTCTGAGATCCAGGAGGTTTAGGGGTGTAGGAGACTGTTTAGGAGCCACCGAGGTCTGGGAGTCTCCTTTGAGTTATCTTTTATTTGAGAGACATTTTATAGGGCCCGTGTAGGGACCTGATTTTGTATAGGGCCTATGGACTCTTATGACTCTATGTTCTTTAGAACTTGAGTATGCTTTTACTATTATTTGTTATCTGCTGATTTACACATAGGCCTTGTATTCGAGCTGAGCTTGGCTCTACTCGGGTATGATCGGTCTGTGCACGTGCTCGAGGCCTGGTATCCGGGACAGGGCGTGACAGATACAATTAGTTAATGTTATGGGCTAAATCGGGCTATACATGTGGTGTTATCAGACACGGTAGGGATGGTGGAACTGCATATTATGTTGATCTACTCCCAGGGAGCCACGTGGAGATTCCCCACTACCCGCCTATGAAAGGACACACACCTGCATTAATGTCCGGGGCGACGTCTGGTAAAGAGGCACACTCACATTATCGGACGAAGATATGTACCCATACAGGCGGGCCGGCACAAGCGTCAAGGGGGGCACTCCACGACTAGCCGCCCGAAGATGACTTGTGAGGTATAAGGGAAAGGGGAGGGGGGGGGGGGGACTCAGGTCATCTCCCCATCATTAAATCCATCTTCAACCTTGGGACTTCCATCCTCCTCTCAACTTTTCCTATCTCCCCAGAGGGGGAGGAAGAAAGGAAGGGGACTCGGGTCATCTCCCCATCATTAAATCCATCTTCAACCTCGGGACTTCCATCCTCCTCTCAACTTTTCCTATCTTCCTACGACTTTACTTTACTTATAGCTTCCCTTCATTCACTGCTAAATAGACACTCAACTAACATGAGCGTCGGGGGGTCTAGGGAGAATCCCCCAGACTTCCTTTATAGGGAAGGAGTCATCTCCAGTGTCTGGTCATTTGCAGCATCTTCGCCGGATGATCACCCGAGGCCACCACCTAGCTCACGGGATCCCGATCCAACTCACTCTATTCTCATTTCTTCCGTTGATCTCTTAACGGAGTGCGGATCCTGAGGTCCTGTCCGTGTTGAGCATCAATAGTTAAAATTATAGATAAAAAAATTGTTTCAATCCAAGTTATTTCTTTTTGTTGTCAAATGTTTATTTCAACTTATTCCAACATCTAATACCGTATTAAAGCTAGAATAGTTTGGAATAACTATTTTTTAAAAAAATGATTAATTAAATAAAATATTAATATTACTTAATTAATAAACAAGTAAAATATAATCCACACTCATTAATAAACAAGTAAAAAAGTGAACATAAAAATCTATATTTTATCCTAAATACATAACACATCTCTCTCCTACCTTACTTTGAACTTCAACTATTAAAAAGTTTTTAGATATATTTCTCATTTATTTCATAAGTATTATATTTTCTTATATTTTATTTAAATATCTCTCATATCCTATTAGAAAGAAAAAAAACCATTTGTATAGTAAAAGTGAGAAATGATTAAATGACCCTTAACATTAATTTATCAGAGAAATTGGAAAGAAGCTTTCAATTAAAGTTAATGATTCGGTGGGTTAAGACATTGGTAAGTAAATGGGGCTAAGTATTTTTCTTTTAAATATATATTCAGAAATAGAATAATAAAAATAATAACATTAGTTAATTAATTAACTAATTAATTAAGTTCCACGAATTCTCAAACAACTCGAAGCGCTGCTTCACAGGCAGCAGATGCTTTGATGATTCATGGCCTCCGCCGCTACGCCCTCACTCCGCGTCTTCCCATCCACACCGGCGTCGACACCCTCGACCTTCTTCTCCGGCGATGCGCCACTCCTCTTCAGGCCAAACAAGCCCACGCCCAGCTCCTCCTCCTCTTTCACCACGACGACAGCTCCTCTGCTTTCCTCTACGCCCGCCTTGTCGCCGTCTACTCTCGCCTCAACCTCCTCCCCGATGCCTTCTCTGTCTTCTTCTCCACTGCACACCCCCGCACCTCCCTCCTCTGGAACTCCATCCTCCGTGCAACCATCTCCCACAACCTCCCCGCGGAAACTCTCTCTCTATGCAAGCAAATGCTTTCCGCCGGCGTCCTCCCTGACATCTTCACCTTTCCTCTCATCACCAAAGCTGCCTCCTTTTTGGGCAACGTCAATGTTTGCAAGCGCATTCACGGCCACGCCATTGTCAGTGGCTGCGAGTCTCACCTCCACGTCGCGAATGAATTGGTCGCCATGTACGCCAACATAGGTCGTATGGACCTTGCTCGATACGTGTTCGACGCAATGCCTATGAGAAATGTCGTTTCTTGGAACGTGTTGATTTCTGGTTACTCGGCGAGCTTTGATTGTGAAAACGCTTGTGATGCGTTCCGGCGGATGGAGTCCGAGGGTACAAAGCCGAGCCCGGTCTCGTGGACGTCGCTGCTGTCGGCGCATGCGCGGTGCCGGCAGCATGCGGAGGTTCTTAGGGTGTTTGATGAAATGAGGGTGCGCGGAAAAGAGGCCACGCCGGAGTCGGTGGCAGTGGCTCTATCTGTCTGTGCGTATGCAAGCGGGGGTGCATTGGCTAAGGCAAAATTGATCCATTGCTTTGCTGTAAAGAAAGGGTTTGAAGATTACTCTTTCGTGAGGAACTCGCTTGTGTGTGTTTATGGAAAGCTGGGCAACAGAGAGGACGCCGAAGTGTTATTCTTAGAGGCAGGAGTGAAGGATTTGGTTTCCTGGAATGCTTTGATATCGAGCTATGCTGCTTCTGGGTTGTGCGATGAAGCATATCAGATATTTGTGAAAATGTCTAGCTCAGAGATAAAGCCAAATGTGGTGAGCTGGAGTGCCGTCATCGGAGCATTTGCATCTTCTGGAATGGCAGTGAGATCATTGGAGCTCTTCAGACAGATGCTGTGTGCCAGTCTTATGCCTAATTCAGTGACTGTTGCTACTGTTCTATCGGCTTGTGCCGAGCTATCGGCATTGCAAAGTGGTAAAGAAATCCATGCCCACACAATCAGAGCTTTAATGGATGGTAATATACTGGTAGCAAACGGACTGCTTCATATGTACACCAAGAGTGGATGTTTTTGGTATGGTTGCTTAGTGTTCGATGGAATGGAGAACAAGGATTTGATTTCTTGGAACTCGATGATTTCCGGGTATGGAATGCACGGGCTCTGTGATGAAGCACTGGATACTTTCAATGCCATGGTTCGAGATGAATTTGAGCCTGATGGCATAACCTTTGTCGCGGTTCTCTCCGCGTGCAGCCATGCCGGCCATGTCTCTGAAGCCCGTAAACTGTTTGAAAGGATGATAACTGAACATAAGATTTCACCAAAGATGGAGCATTATGCTTGCATGGTTGATGTCCTTGGACGTGCTGGTTTATTACAAGAAGCTGCAATGCTTGTCCAGAGGATGCCAATGCAGCCAAATGCCTGTGTTTGGGGAGCTCTTCTGAACTCTTGCAGGATATACAGTAACATGAATGTAGCACAAGACACAGTCAGGAAAATCTTTGAGATCGAAACTTCAAACACGGGGAATTATATGCTGATGTCGAACATATACTCGGCTTGTGGAATGTGGGAGGAGGCTGCAGCGGTGAGGGTGATGGCAAAGACAAAGGGATTGAAGAAGAACCCTGGGCAGAGTTGGATTGAGGTGAAGAAGAAGGTTCATGCCTTCATTGCAGGGAGTGCATTGCCTCATGGTGCAGAGGGAGTTTATGAAGTCCTTGAGGATTTGTATCAACAAATGCAGAATGATAAGCCTGTGACTGAGTACTGGTACTTGGTTCAGGAGTTTGGAAATGGAGAGTGGATAGAAGATGCCTTGCATAGCAACTAAGGCAGGCAGAGCATAATCTGGCTGTGCCAACTTGAGGTCAGCTCGATTCTCTCAGGTAAATTTTTTGAGTGGGTCATGTTTCAAATCGAGCACTGAATTTTAATTTGTATCCAAACGGGCACTAAGTTTTAATTTTATTTCACCGGCTGAGTACATTGGTAATTTTGGTTAAAATTTGCCTGCATAGACGCTGGAGGTCCTCGTTATGAAATGCTACATCAACAACTTTTAAATAAATATTAAAATGGAATGTTGATGTGACAAAACTTTTAAATAAATAACAACATAATAATATAATTAATTATATTAATTTATAATATAATTACGCTCATTACATTAATGATAATATAATTAAAACACTTTTGTCTGAGCTGGGTTTCTGATTTCTTGCAAGCCATTTGTTGTATGATTTCTTAAGTGTTTAATTTACTACTTTGTATGTTTGGAAATATCTAATTTTGGATGTGCGGCAGGGATGGCAATACCCGAGCCAACCCGTGGTTTCCGACCCGATCCGCCCCGAATGGGGCGGAGAAATGGGGGGCGGGGCGGGGCGGGTTAAAGACCCTTTAAAATCCGCCCCGCCCCGCCCCGCTAAAAAAATACAAAAATACCTTTATATATATATATATATATATTAGATTATATAGTTTTAGGGTTTACAATGAAGATTTGTTTGGACTCTTTGGACTTTGGCGGCTGTTTTCCCACTCTTCTCTCGAGCTTGTATATCAAAGTGCTTTTACATTGCCATTAAGTTTATTTTATTCGAGTTTAATCGGTAAATTTCTCTTCATTCTAGGTATATTGGTGCCCCGCGTCTCGCCCCGCCCGCCCCGCGCCCCGCTACATTTGGGCGGGGCGGTGGTGGTAGAGGCCTGCCCCGCCCCCGCCCCGCCCCATTGCCATCCCTAGATGTGCCGGTCAATGTCCCTGTTGTTCAGTTGTGTTTCCCGTGTTTCTAGTGCAAGCATGGGATTTTTGTAAACTTGTTTCATATGTCTTGTTTAGGTTAGGTGTAATACCCAATTTAGTCCCTCTATTATACCGATTTCTCTCAAACCATAGGTTCCACATAATTACCATAATAATTATCTCTCACCCAATTCATAGTGTTTTGTTTACCTTGGTGGTGTTGGTATGGTGTCCATAGTTATCTTGCATTGTTTTGGGGCTCCACTGTAACACCAAAGAGGTTGCAAAGGTGACCCTAAGTGTTTCTTGCAAAGAGGTAGAGAAGTAGCATGTGTTATTGATCACTTCTCTCCTTTGCAAAGATAGCAGTTCGTTCAGTTTTTTTTTTTTTTTTTCATTGTCACTTGACAAGGTTTTAGTATAAGAATCTTGTTTTCTCATGCCAACTAGGCAAAGAGTTTGGTTTTCAGTGGGCATGGTCGCTTTTCAGAATAAAGGTGTCGCATCCTGTTTCCCATCTATCATAAACAAGTATAGGGAGTTAACTCTGAAGCTATGGGATGTCGTCAATTTCCAAGTTCTGTGTCATGGTTTGCTCCTTGGATACTCTCAAGGTATCCTTGCAAGAGCGTGTAGCTCTTTGTCACTTCCTAGATAGTGATCTTACCTATACTGTTAAAATCCTTGGGTGTATCTTCCGTCATGCGCTCTCCACTAAGATCGTGCATTGACTAATTAGATTGTGCTCCAACATCTTTTCACATGGTATTCTAGATTTTCGATGGTAACAATTATCCTAAATGGAACTTTGTCATGCACATGGCTCTTAGCGGTAAAAACAAGTTGGCCATTGTGGAGGATTCACTTTCTCCCCATATTGAAGATATATGAACCTACATATGCACAAAGAGGGATATACAATCGCATGGTTCTCTTTCGGCTTTCAATTCATTGTACAAAGATTTTGCTTAAAGTGTTATTTATACTAACACTATTGTTGAAGTATGGACAGATCTAATTTTGTTTCTCACAAAGCAATGGTCGGCAAAATTTTCAAAATCAACAAACTATTGCAACCAATGTTTTCTCAACTATGGTTTCTTAAGCAACAAGAGCATGCATTTTTCAGGGAGTTAAACTAGGAGCTAACGACGAAGAAGCAATCACTTCACTACAATATGTTAATGACTTGATTGTTTTCTTCAAGGGTAGGCCAAGCTGCTTTAGAGTCCTTAAACTGATTTTTTACCTTTTAGTAGAACTATCAGGGCTTAGAATCAACTTCAATAAAAGGGTCGTTATCACAATCAACACAGATTAACATGCAATGACAGAACTTGTGAAGATCATCAACTGCCCAATGGCCTTACTACCTATTAAGTATCTAGGATTACTAATCTCATAAGGAAATCCCAAAGAGGAGGACTAGGTAGGTCCCATTAAGAAAATAAGGAACAAAATGCTTTTATAGAAGAGCAAACTACTCTCTCTAGGAGGAAGAAAAATACTCATAAAATCAGTTCTTTCCGCCATCAACATATTGGATGTTCATATATATAGACTCCCCTAATGGGTTATTAGGAGCATTGAGGGTATTCAAAGGGACTTCCACTAGAAGGGCCTAGAATTGGACAAAAAATCCTAGAGACTTGACAAATGGACACGAATTTGCCAACCAAAGGACCAGGACGGTTGGGGAAGCATCAATCTAAGACAATTCTTTAAAGGCGCTAGTGGAGAAGTGGTGGTAGAGGATCTTAAAAGGAGAAGTAGGCAGCTATTGTAAAATCATCAAAGATGTGTACTTCAAAAGAAGCAGAGATCTCAAATAATATTATTTTTTTATGTTATTTTAGATAACTAAAATATTTATTGGTTATATTTATATTGAGAATCACTTTTTAAATTTTATCTTCTATTTATATAATTGGTTGAAATCTTATGAAATATAAATTTAATTTATAGAAGAGTACTATATAATTTACATTTTTCATTATATAGAAATATATAAAAAAATTAACTTCTAATTTATAAATAAGTTTTAAATTTTGAGCTAAATCGAGCCGACCTCAAGCTCTTTCGAAATTAAAATTGAGCCGAGCTCGAACAAACTTATTCGAGCTAATTTTGAGCTCGACATTAAGCTGGGCCTAGCCCGATCAAGCTTGACCCGTTTACAACCCTACCAGTAAGAATGGTTTAGGGGGCGTTTATATTTTTTATATTTTGAAAAGGAGGAAAACATAGAAACATGTAAAGGATTTTCCGTTGCCTTTTCAAAAACTGGAAAATGGAAAAGTTGTTTGGTTTAGTTTATTGGAAATTGTTTGCAGAAACAGAAGATGGAAAAGTTGTTTGTTTTGTTATAAAACTATTCAGTATGTTTTCTGGTGATTTTATCAAATATGTATATACAGGGTTTTTTTTTACTATTATAAAACAATATAATAAATCACCAAATAGAACTATAAACCAATATAACAACTGTAATGACAGTCATAACAAGTTTATAGAAGGTTTTTTTACATAAATTTATGTTGTCAGCTCTCACCTATATCGAATAACATCTGAGTTGCCATTCTTTCTATCCTTTTCACCATCACTATAGCCTGACCCATATCAATATGTATGGGTTGATCAACATTCCTGCAATCATTTCCACCAGCATTTTCAGCAGAGAGAATGTCCATAGACTTATCAGACCATGCAACAAACATATTGTACAGCCGTTGCTCCCTCTAAATAAAGTTATGAAGGGTGTAGCAAGCGATAAGAATTAATCTGTCTCCTAACAGGGTAATTGAGCATCAATTTTAATATTGAAAACCTTGCATTCAACACCTTGATGCACCACTCAATTATAATTCGACAAGAAGAGTACCTATAATTGAAGAGTTTCTTCCTTGCCTTGCGGTATCTTCCTTGCCTTATGGTCTATGTCCACGAAAATCCCGCAAATGGTACCGATGAGATCGATATGGTGCTAGAAATCCAGGTGTATTTGGGTAGCCAGAGTCAACGAGGTAAAACTGATCTGTTTACAATTAAACTTTAAACCCATTAACATATATTATTACATTTGAAGTTTGATTTTATTACAAAAATACCACCACCTTTTCCATCAATGGAAAATGATTTTTTCCGTTTTCGTGGTTTCCGTTTTGTGAAAACGGACACACCAACCGCATTTTTTGTGTTTTCCATGTTTTTGTGAAAAATGAAAAATGAAGAAAATACGGAAAACACCGAAAACGCCTGAACCAAACCAGCCCAAATTTTAAGTTATAAATAACAAATATAATATTTGGAGGAGAAGTAACAATCACTCAATCAAGGGTACACAATAGTAGAAGGGGGTACGGGTTGAGTTTTGACTGGGTCCGGCCCGAAACCGGCTCGACAAAACCAATCGGGTCAGCCGACCCAGCAGACCAGGCCGGAATCCATAACCGGCCCCCTACATGGGATTTTCCCAACCCTTGTGTAACGCCCCGACCCGGATCCCGGGACCTCGGGCACGTCAACAGACCGGCCGTATTAAAGAAGAGATAAACTCAACTCGAATACAAGGCCTAATAATGTGATAAGCAGATAACAATCCATAAATAAACATAAACTCGAGTTCATAAGAACATAGAGTCATTAGGGTCCGTAGGCCCTATATAAGTCTGGTCCCTATACGGGTCCTACAATAACAAAGCTCACAAAGACAAAGATAAAGAAGACTCCTATAACCTCTGGTCCTCCGAAGTCCTCTCCCCAGGCTCCTCCCCCTCCTAAACCTCGGAATCTGTAAAAAGAGGGAAAGAGAAAACACATGAGCTTTCGAAGGGAAAGCTCAGTAAGTACCCCTGCAGGTCACAGTGTCATGAATAGGAAATATGACAGTCAACGAGATCATAATATCAACAATAAAGTCCTAGGAGTCTACCACAAGCAAGTCAAAGGTACGACCCCTGATACAGAAGCCCTTGGGCTCTGTAGTGAGTTCTAAGAGAACTCAAAGTTTACTCCCGGCCAGTATATCCAGCTTTTGGGTATAAATACGACCTAGATGGTCGTTTGACCCTCCGGTCACAGATCAGTAGAACTACCTCTCCTACGTGTTAACTGCGGTCGATGTACCATGCCCATCGGCCGGTAAGACCTCCAGAGATTTGCCTCTCTGGTAAGGCAGACAGGAATGCCAGGGGGTCCTGTCCCAGAACAATCCCTTATTGGAGCTTCCCTAGCTTCACTGAGTCCGGGCAGTAGAACATAGCAAACAGGGACACCAACGTCCCGAAAACAAACACACATGCTCAACAGGATTCAAAAACAGATATGAATAGCATGTATGGCTTCAGCAGTGCATGTAACAAGAATACATAGCAAGTCCAAGAAATCCCGTTACCGGGTGGAAACTAGGCAAGTGAACTTACCTCCTGGTAAGACTAAATGTCTTCCTGGCCCCCTTTGAAATGCCTTACGTCTCCCCTGGGAGGATCTGGCATACACAGACTCTGTTAGAGTCAAGATTTCTATAAGCTCCTACTTTCACATGCATGTCCTACGTACTTGTTGGGTATTTTGGTCCCACCTTCCCGTTTCTATATTCTTTAGTTGACTTTTGGCCCCACCTTGGTCAAATCCAGTCAACTTGGTCTATTTGTTGAGTCTGACTCTTATTAAGTCATTTTGGTTGAGTTGGGTCTATTCAAATTGATCTTAACCTCCTTTTTACCCTGGAAGGGTATTTTGGTCATTAACAACTTTTGACCCTAAAGTTTTAAGGTTCCACCTTGCTTATGGTTTATTAGTCCTTTTTGAATTTATTTAGCTTCCTTACTAAATAATTATTATCACTCAACCAATTATCCGAATTTAAGAAATTAATTAATTAATTTCTATTTATCTCATTTCAATATTTCATAATAATTATTAATTAATTATCATGTCACACACTCATAGTTCCATATAGTTACCGAACTATACAATTGGTAGTATCATTACTATTAATGGAGACACTACCTATTTAATTGTCACACTAAGGTTTTAATTTTTTTTTTATTTAAAACCTTAAGTTTTCAAATTGTTATTTAACTGTCACAATCTAAGTTTGACAATTTAATAAATATTTGTTACTAAATAGCAATACTCATCCAATTTAACAATACCCCAAATAAATTTGTCACATGTCCTTATTTCCCCCATTTTATACCATGTCTAGCCAATAATAATCAACTAATGTTCACATTAGAAGAGAGGAAAAATAAATAATTATTTTAGTTAACCTAATTAGTATCACACCCCTAAGTTTATAAACGACTATTATTATATATATATTTTTTTAACTATCTTCTTCTTCGTTTCTCTCTTCTCTCTTTCACTCGCACGACAGAGAACCCGACGGCTCCGATCTTCGTCTCTTGTGGTTCCGAGCACCGGCCCGCACTCGACCTCCATCGCCAAAAGCCCTACAATCACGACCGGCTCCTCCGGTGCATCGCCAACCTTTCCTCCAACGCCGGTATTCCCCGAGGTGCTCGGCCGCGAGATCGACACCCTCCGGCGAACTAACTACACATGCAGAGATGCTATCTAGGACTAAGGAGGAAGAGAACTCTTACCGTGCGATCGGAGATGAGAGCTGGTGCTGACGACAAGCTCTCCAGCACCGGTGGGAGAGCTCTGTTTTCCGGCGATCCCCTGCCGCGCTTCCTCCCGCGTCCTGTCTTCTCTTCCCAGCCTGCTACCTTCTCTGTCTGACGGTCACTCCCGGCCACTGAGCTCTGCGGTGACACGGACTCCTGCGGTGGAGCTCCTCCCTTCTCTCCGGTCAACCTCGCCGGCGAACTTCTCGCCTTTCTGTGGCTTCTCTGCCCTCTGCTCGCAGCTTCGTGCTGCTTTTATAGAGCTCGAGGGAGCTCAACGGGCGTCTGTTCGCTACCCATAACGACCGGGGGAGGCGGCCAGTCAAGCGGTGGCGGTGCAGCCGTTTTCCGGCTAGCGCGCGGCCGTTACAGGGAACGACGGGTTGGGTTGACGGGGAACTGCTGATGCTTCCTCGGGATCACACTTCCCTTGTGATCGACGGTCTCGCTTGCATCAAGTAATCCATCCTTTCATTTTGCCTCGAGTTCGTTCACATTTCCAGATCAACGGCCACGATCTAATTGGAGTTTACGGCTGGGATTTATTTCCTTGCTCCGGGCTTGAGCGAGAGATCTCGATGAACGATCGAGATCATCTTTCATTCGTGTAGCTCAGATTACGCCTTTTCTCCTCGGGTTTAGACCATTTGGGTCGATGATCCCTTCTGAGCATGACACGTGGCTTCAACGTTGCTCTCCATCTCTTCTCGCGATCCACTCTCGCAGAGATTAGACGATCTCAGCCGTTTAACCAACACTTATTAGCACAACTTCCTTGAAGTCCCCAAAAGTATTTATTTAACAAATCAGTCCATCTTCTGTGAGAAGAGCATTTTCTCTCTAAGTCCCTCAAATTATTTTATTTTCCATGAAGTCCTCGCAGCTGTGAGAGAAGCAACTTCTCTAAGGTCCTCAACCTTCTGACAATTTTTATTCAGTCCCTACAGACCCCATAATAATTAAATTTCCATTTAATTTAGATAAATCATTTAATCCCACATTATCACTAATCGCGGAAAATAATAAAATATTTATTTCCAAAAATTCGTGGATTTTACAGTCCTCCCCCCTTACAAAAATTTCGTCCTCGAAATTTCGACGCCGTTTACACCTCATACAAACAACTCCGGGTAACGCTGCCTCACATCCTCCTCGCGTTCCCATGTAGCTTCTCGCTCAGTGTGATTACTCCACTTTACTTTAATAAAAGGAATAGTTCTATTCCTTAATTGCTTGTCCTCTCGGCCCAAAATAGCTACTGGGCGTTCCTCGTAGGACATATCCTCTTGGACTTCCACCGGAACCAGTGGAATCACTCTGGTAGGATCATGAATACACCTCTTCAACATTGAAATATGGAAGACATCGTGAACCTGAGCGAGATCCTGAGGTAAGGCCAACCTATATGCCACCACTCCTATGCGCTCCAATATCTCAAAAGGTCCAATGTATCGCGGAGCAAGTTTTCCACGTCGTCCAAACCTTACCACCCCCTTCATAGGAGACACTTTTAAGAATACCAAGTCTCCCACTTGAAACTCCTGATTAGATCTTTTTCGGTCGGCATAGCTCTTTTGTCTACTCTGGGCAGCCTGGAGTCGCTCCCTGATCATCTTGACATGTTCCTCCGTTTGTTTTACAAAATCAGGTTGCTTAAGTGTCGCCTCAGCTACCAGCTTCCTTTCTCCCACATCTCCCCAACATATGGGAGTTCGGCACTTCCTCCCATAGAGTGCCTCATACGGAGCCATCTTGATGCTTACCTGGTAACTGTTGTTATAGGCAAATTCTATCAAACTTAGGCGTTCATCCCAAGACCCCGTAAAATCTATTGCACATGCCCTCAACATGTCTTCTAATACCTGAATGGTCCTTTTAGATTGTCCATCAGTCTGTGGGTGGAAAGCTGTGCTGAACGCTAATCCTGTGCCCAAAGCGATGTGCAAGCTCTCCCAGAATCTAGAGACAAACCGAGTGTCTCGATCAGAGGTGATCGTCACCGGTACTCCATGTAATCTGACGATCTGATCTATATATAACTGGGCCAACTTTTCCAAGGATGCTCCCGTCCTTAACGGTATAAAATGGGCCGATTTTGTCAGTCGGTCCACAATAACCCATATCGATTCATGGCCTCTTTGAATGCGTGGCAACCCCGTTACAAAATCCATGTTAATGTGCTCCCATTTCCACTCCGGAATGGGTAAGGGTTGTAACATCCCTGCCGGCTTCTGGTGTTCCGCCTTTACCATCTGACAGGTGATGCATTTAACCACGAACTCCGCAACATCTCGCTTCATCCCTTTCCACCAGAAGTGGTCCTTCAACCCTCTGTACATCTTGGTACCTCTAGGGTGAATAGTGTAGCCCGAATAGTGGGCTTCCTCCAGAATCTCCGTTTTTATTTCAGGGACATTTGGTACACAAATTCTTTCGTCAAATCTAAGGGTGCCATCTTCATGGACTCTGAACCGTGTTGGTTCTTCCTGGCCTACGTGTTCCTTGATCTCCTCCAGTTCAGGATCTTGTCCCTGAGCAACCCTAATTCTCTCCAATAACGAGGGTCGGATATGCAAGCTGGCCAACGAGACATCCATTGTAGGCAATACGACCACTAAGTTGAGCCTCCTCATTTCCTCCAATAGAGGCTTTTGCGTCGTTAACATAGCGGCAATACCATATCCAGACTTCCTACTCGATTACGCCGGCCACCACGTTAAGCCTTGCGGGTGGTAATAGACACTGAGGTCATAGTCCTTGATTAGCTCTAACCAACGCCGTTGTCTCATATTCAATTCCTTCTGTGTGAAAATGTACTTGAGGCTCTTATGATCGGTGTAGATCTCACAAGGTACACCATAGAGGAAGTGTCGCCAGATCTTTAGGGCAAACACGATCGCTGCCAACTCAAGATCGTGTGTAGGATAGTTCTCCTCGAAAGGTTTTAATTGCCGTGATGCATAAGCAATCACGCGCCCATCCTGCATCAACACACATCCAAGACCCGGTCTTGCGAGCGTCAGTAGGCAGACCGTATACCCACGATTGCTTTGTGGTAGCGCCAACACCGGTGCTGATATCAACCTCTGTTTCAGCTCCTGGAAGCTCTTTTCACAGGATTCAGTCCAAATAAATTTGGTACTCTTCCTAGTCAGCTTAGTTAATGGTGCTGCTATAACCGAAAAACCCTCAACGAATCTCCGGTAATAGCCAGCTAATCCCAGGAAACTCCGTATCTCCCGTACCGTTGTTGGTCTTTTCCATTCCATAACGGCTTCAATTTTCTTGGGATCTACTGAAACTCCAGCTCCACTTACCACGTGGCCCAAGAAAGTTACACTTTCCAACCAAAAATCACACTTGGAGAACTTTGCGTAAAGCTGACGTTTCCTCAAAGTCTCTAGCACTATTCTTAAGTGCTCCTCGTGGGCCTGGTGGCTTCTCGAGTAAACCAAGATGTCATCGATGAATACCACCACAACTGGTCCAAATATTGATGGAATACCCGGTTCATCATGTCCATAAAGGCTAGCCGGGCATTGGTAAGCCAAGCGGCATTACGAAACTTCGTAGTGCCGTATCTAGTACGGAAAGCACTCTTCGGGATATCCGTCTCTTTAATCCTTCCTTGGTGATACCCAGATCTCAAGTCAATCTTTGAGAAAACTTGAGCTCCCTGTAGCTGATCCAGCAGGTCATCAATTCTTGGTAGAGGATATTTATTCTTTACAGTCACCTTATTCAACTCCCGATAATCAATGCACAGCCTTAGCGACCCGTCTTTCTTCTTGACGAAAAGAACAGGTGCTCCCCAAGGTGACATACTAGGTCTGATGAAACCTTTGTCCAACAATTCCTCTAGTTGGGTCTTCAATTCCTTGAGCTCCGCAGGCGCCATCCGATAAGGAGCCTTAGACACAGGAGCTGTTCCCGGTACCAAATCAATAGAGAACTCTAGTTCTCTTTGCGGGGGTTATCCCGGTAACTCTTCCGGAAACACGTCGGGGTACTCCCTTACTACCGGTACATCTGAGACTACAATCTCCTTATCCTTCTTCATCTCGGAAATAGAAGCCAAGTAGCCTATACATCCACCCCTAAGGAGCTTCCGAACCTGGAGAGCTGAGATCTCCTGTACTAAGGAACAGGTGTGGCTGCCTTTAAAAGTAAATTCCTCTCCTCCCGGCATCTTAAATACAACTCTCTTCCCTCGACAGTCTACCACTGCGTAAACTGAAGAGAGCCAGTCCATCCCGAGGATCACATCGTAATCCTTCAGGTCCATTACATGCAGGTTTGCTAGTAATCTCCGCCCCTCAATCATTATAGGGCATGCCGGTACCATTCTCCTTACCATCATGGCAGCTCCTACCGGGGTGTCTACACACAAGTCCTGGGGTAGATCTATAGTAGGCAATGTATGCTTTCGTGCAAACCGTGCAGACACGAAAGAGTGTGTGGCTCCAGGATCAAATAAAGTGGAGGCATAAAAAGAATTAACTGGAATGGTACCTGCCACGACATCTGCTGATGTCTGTGCTTCCTCGGTTGTCAAATGGTAGACCCGACCATGGGTCATTGGCCTCTGTTGCTGTTGGGGTTGGTTTGGAGTAGAAGGCATCCGTAAGTCGCCTTCCCTTTCTTATCCCCACCTTGTGATCTTGGTGGTGGTCCAACAGATTGTCGGGAAGCTTGTTGAGATCCCTGGTTTCCCCCCACCACACTCTGTCCTTGTTGACGCTGGGGACATTGGGCCTTTTGGTGATCCAAGGCCAAGCAGAAATAGCACCCTCCAGTTATCCTTGGGCATTGGGACCTCTTATGCGGTCCCTTGCATTCATAGCACTTAATGTTCTGGGTCACACTGGCTGATGACCCTTTACCTCCAGATGAGGCTGTGGACCTGGTCGGCTTCCCATATGGCCGATACTTATTATCAGGCCTTCGCTTTCCAGAGCTCTTTCCTGATGACTGGCCTTGGCCATTTGCCCCTTTATCCTTTTTATCTTTCTGGGACGACCCCTGGGCGTCCCCTTGGCAAGACGCCTCAGTGTATTTGGCCCTAGCCACAACCTCAGTATAGGTCTTGCACATGTGGCTAGTCACGATCTTTTTCAACGATGGCCGTAGTCCGGCCTCAAACTTCATCACCCGGCTCTCTTCTGTCGGTACCATGTCAGGCAGGAAGCGAACCAACCGGTCAAATTCAGTTTCATATTGCTCCACCGTGGAGCCTCCTTGAACTAACTGGGAGAATTGTTGTCCGAGCTGTACCAGATGTCCTCTCGAGAAATACTTGGCGAAGAATGCAGTCCTGAATTCTTCCCAAGTCTGGAAGGCCTCTCCCTTCCTCAGCCTGATTTCTCCGAAGTACCAGTCTTCAGCGGGTCCTTGGAGCATGTACACGGCGGTCCTAATTTTCTCCGCCTCAGTAGTCTGGAAGACCTCGAAGGTCTTCTCCATCTCCCGTATCCATTGTTCAGCAGCATGGGGGTCTGCAGCCCCCTCGAAAGGTCGAGGAGAGGGTCTCTTGATCTCCCCAAGTAATCCTCTGCTTGACGTGGGGGTAGATGACGGAGGTGGTGCACGTTGTTGTCGGGTCTCCTGAATTAGTCCCAACATCTCCCTCATTAATTCCATCATGCTCATGGGGGGTACCTCCCCCCTTGGGTTTTGGCCCTCTACCTGAGGCGCCTGAGCATTGGATTGAGCAGGCACCTCCTGCTCGACTTCCATTTCATCCACAGGCGGGGGTACCTCCCCACCCTGCGGTTGAGGGACTTCTTCCTCCATAGGAGGATGTGGCATTTCGGTACGACGAGGTCGCCCTCGCCTACCCCTTCCTCTTCCCCTACCACCTCGACCTCCACGCAAGTGATCCATAGTTTAACTGTATAAGGATTACAAGGTTATTTTTATTTCCAGCAAGACAGATGAAGATAAAAACATACTTTTATTCATTTCAAATGCAACAACTAGAGTCAACATGCTAAAACAAAAGGCACTAAAGGACATAATAAAAGTAGTTCATACAACACATAAGTATGTAAGACTACGGTTATTCTAGCAACTAAAACTAGAACTCAGTCCAGATGATGCTCGTCGGGCGACAGTGGAGTGTAGTCAGGGCAAGGTCGATGTCCTCCGGACCCCTGGGGTCCCCTGCTAGGTCCTGGCGCCCCAGACGGACAGTAGAAAGCTAGGTGCTCCCGACTGCCACAACTACGGCACCAGAGGGCAGGGCGCCTACACTCTGTCATACGGTGCCCGTATACTCCACATCGACGGCACCATGAGATCCTGAGAACGGCAGGAGATGGACCTGCAGCTCTCTCCCGAATCTGAACCCCCAATGCACGGCGGTAGTCACGGGCTCTACACACGCGTCGTGGAGGAATACTAGGGCTCACGATCTCCTGTGCTAACGGAACCCTGGGTCCTACTGGCCTCTGCATAGCAATGTGGTCCCTGAGTCCCTGGACCAACATGGTGACTGTAGTCTGAAGCCTGTCAACCTTTCGGCTGGTGGCTTCAAGCGTCCTCCTCATCTCAGCGAGGACCTCTGCAGGCTCGGATGAGTCAGCTCTGGGTGGTGGAGTGTTCTCCCGAACAGACTCCACCTCATCGTCAGACGAATCACGGTATGACGGTCCCGACATCCTGCAGGTAAAACTATGTGTCAATCTAACGTACCACTATCTATACTACCCCAGTCCCACACTCAGTCTTTGCAACTGGCTAAGGGTATCTAGGGTCTGCTATCTTCTCTATCTAGAGAACTGTCTCTGATACCACTTTAATCTGTAACGCCCCGACTCGGATCCCGGTGTGGGATCGAAAATACGCGCCTGGCATCGTGTGACACCAGACGATATATCAAATCACAAATATCATTTTTGTTTGTTTGTGGGTTCTTTCAATTCCTAACAGAGGCAAGCCTCTATTATTAATTACCCTAGACAGTGTCTTCGGAACCTCCGATTAAGGGCAAAAGTACAAGTAGAGAGGCAATGAATAAAATATAAAGATGATTTTTTTTTATATTTATTTGAAAATCATGACTTTTATTACATATGGATATCATCATATCATTTATTTATTTATCCATTTATATATTCATTTAATGACGCCGCCTTCCGTCGTGGAATATATGGTTCGCCATTTTTGGAATTTATGCCGCTTTGGTTGCTTCACGATGTCGACCTTCGCCGCTGCCTTTATGTTTTGACCGAACACCCTGAGATGAATATTTCATTCCCAACTCAAGGGTCGTATTACTTCATCAACTTCCTCGAGATAAGTGTTTCATAAGCACATCGAGATTCGCCGCTTTATGGTTTGGGAAATTTTATTAGCCGTCTCGAGATGAGTATTCCACTGTTGCCTCGGAATTCACACCGCTTTACTATTTTGAGGTTGAATAAGCCGAGCCTTCTCAATAATATAATAATCCTCCAAATTTGAAATTATATCACCAAGTGATGTTTTGGCATATATTCAGATATTTAAATATTACCATCCGAATATAATATAGTAATGGCATCCACACCTCCAACTATGAGCTTCATTAATCGGTCGTTTGGCTTTCAACACCTCATTAGATTTTAAATAGGCCCATTTCACAATTTTAAGAATAAGGATCAGCAAATCCGGACTTTAATGTTGGAATGCATGGATTTTTTTTTTATCACATTTCCATTTCTATCCAATAGAGGCCCGTGCGTCCCAAAATCCCAAAAAAGTCAAATGACTTCTCACCATATGCATTTGAAAGTTTGCAAGATATTTCCAAATGAGATGTATTTCATTTTTTTTTTTTTTTTAGAAACATCTTTTTCTTTCTCATTTCCTTCCAATATATATTAACTTAGCAGGAACATACCTCATGATCATTTTTTTTTTGAAGCTACAATTAGCAAGGTCAAATATGTGACAAGTGAAGCCATTATTATGTAGTTTATACATTGACAAGCATCGGCCTGGCCCTTCCAAGGGTCCTCATTTCATCCAAAGACCGCATAATTTTATCAATTCCTTCTGCTTCACCTCCTTAGCAACACATTTATCCAAGCCAGAATGTTCCATGTCTGTGAATAATTGCCTTGTCAAAGAAACATGAGATGTTGCAGCTGGTGAATCGTTTTTATCAGAACCATCTGAGCTAGTTTTTTATTGGAACTGCCACTTGATCCTTGTTTGTTTGGAGCCTGACAACTTTAACATTCTTTTAGCTGACCAGAATTTATCTTGGGAGGCTTTCAAGAATGCATTTCATTGAACATCTAAAGAGCATGTTACATAACTAAACACTTTAAGTAGCTTTGGAATATTTTTATTGTCAAATTTATGGAACCATGCATGAAATTGCGACTCTTAGCTCTATATGTTCTGCGGGAGTATTCACTTGCAACTCTTTCACAATGGGAACATTTCTCAACAGGGCATGAAACCTTGACCTTCATCTATGGTGCGTAATTCTCTCACTTGCAACCCATGCACATAACTAAGAGTTGGCCCACCCAATTTTTATTGATCACATAATTCATAGGAATCTTTCATAACATGCCTCGTTAAAAGAAAAGGATGACATAAAATATTAATGTGCAGATAGGTGGGCAGCCCACAAACGAGATTTTAATAAAATCTCCGAACCCAATTCCACGTAAGCTTTAGTGATACACATTCAAGAGGGGGTTGCAGCCTTATGATTGCAGTGTTTGGCACTTAACTTGATTGTCTTCAAAACTAAGAATGCCTTTGAGGCATCTTATCGAACAAGTGATGTGCACTTCATATAAGAAAGTATTTGGCATATGCTTTGAAACATTTTCTCCTCGAATTTTACAATCATTCTCATAAATATTCTGCAAGTAGAATATGATTGAAACACCATCTTCATTTTCATTCTTGAGGTTGTCCTTGCTGTAGATAGCATCCTCATTGTAGCATAGAATCAGAACATTGAATGCCAATATCTGTTTTAGTGGACAATGAATCTAGGATGACTTCATGTTCTTTGATGCTGATTTCCTCATGCTTGACATTGGTGATCTCTTCTGTGATTATATTCTCAGACTTCATCAAGCACACTAACTTCTTGCAAGATATAGTCTTCTAGCTTCTTCTAATCGTGGCCTTCTGATATTTTTTATACCACATCTCATAGGCGTCTGAAGAACATTAAGAATCATGGCATCATTTTCCTTAATGACAGCAGAGTTCTTTCATTTCTTTTCGCTCCATAGCTTCTTTTGCGATAGTCTTTTTGTTTTGTTCTGCAGCAACAGCGTCCTCAGCTTCATCAAATAGCACCATACAGCAGCGTTGGTAGCCAACAAATAGCGTCACGGTCAGCATCAGTTTTGTCATCAAGCTGCAAAATCAGCACAGCAGCTCACTTCTCCTTCATCTAAAATGGCATCGACATCTCCAGCATCTCTCTTGCAGGGACACAGCAGCAACGTCGCAGTGACATCAACTTCAGGAGACAGCAACAACGGGGACTTTCTCCAATAGCTGGCGCAGCGACAGCTTGGCATGGAAGGCGGACAGCAACAAAAGCTTCAGGCGATGGCACAGGCCGGTCTGACCGCAATGTAGCGGTGGGGCTACTGGCTGGAGGAGACGCGGGCTGGCGTGGTCGGAGGCTGCAACGTCGGGCGGTTCAGAGGAAGCTTGAGTGATGGGAGACCGGCGGACTTACAGATCCAAATGGCAGGATCCGGAAAAGGGGGGAGGGCGGCGAGCTTGTTGCGTTGGCGGCATCGGGAGGAGCTAGCGGGCTGACGGTGGTGAGTTTCTCCTTCCAGCGGCGAAAGAGTGGCGGGCTTGGCGGAGACGGAGCCTCGGTCGCGTGAGAGAACGGGGATCTGCCCCCCCTCCCTTTTTTATTTGTAATATATAGTGTATATATTAGTATTTCCCTTTTATTTATTTATTTATTTATTTATTTATTTTTTTATTTTTTATTTTCTCTCTTTATTTTAGCCTGCTTATGACTCCCCATCCTCACTCTCCCTCAAAATCTATGTGTACTTATGTCCCCTGAATCTCCAAGACGAATAAGAACGGGTGGGGGTTCTAAGGCTTTTATTACATATATATATATGATGATATCTAGAGTAAAAGGAAAATCACCTTCAGGAACTTTCTTCCTCGGCTTTAGACAATCACGAGCAAAAGATCAAAGTTTTTTTTTGTTCTCCTTCTTTTTGTCCGAGTGAGAAAAAAAAATCCTCCAAAGAAAAAAAGATCCCCTCCTCTGTCTCTCTTTTTTTCTTTTATCTTTTGTCTCATTCTTATCCTTTAGCGCGCCTGCCTCCGCGAGATCCCAACTTACGCTCGTAACCAGGTGAAGGGATAAGACCAAATCCCTATTTTAAAATTTAATTAAATTTTGAATTAAATTTTAAAATTTAACCGAATATCATTATTTATTTTTTATTAATGATAATAATAATCGCCTCGGGATTTGTGTTCGGGCTATCCTGAAATTCGGGATTGCCCCGAGATATGTTCTCGGGGGCAATTTTGTAATTTGCATTTGCCTCGAGATATGTTCTCATGGGCAATTTTGTAATTTGCATTTGCCTCGAGATATGTTCTCAAGGGCATCTTGGGATTTATGCCTTGGGTCTGCCTCGAGATTTGTACTCTTGGCCCAAGATACAGTCAATTTATCTCATAAGAGATTTTATATTAAATTTTATTTATTTATCATGAATATCCTAAATATAAGACTAGGATATATTAAAATTTAAAATTTTATCGGACATTTATCATATATATTTTTGATATAAACAAATGCCCCCTTCCTACTTTTCTCACGAAATCTATTGAGTGAGAGAAGTAGGAATCCCCAAATCCTTCTTTTGTCATGGCCAATATCTCTCAACCTTTTTGGGATATGGCCCAAAATTGCAATGAGGTCCCTCAAGGTCAAGTCTTCATGCGCCACACTCCTATCTTTGACTCTGAAGCCGAGCCCGCAATCAGATATGAAGGAGAAGAGCAATCAGAGTGGGTGAAGCGCTATCCAAATCGTATGGCTATTGCTAAATTGCACACAAATCGTTGGTTTGAAGACGGCTTGACCAATGCAATTTGTCTGAAGCCTGAAGGAGAAGTAAAGGATTTGAGGACGTTCCAAATCCTCGGATCTAAAATCATTAACCACCATCCGGGATGGAGGGGTAAGGAGCCTATCCAAAATAGTTTAATTGATCTTCCGTATTATGCAGAGTGGGCCAAGCACATGGTCAATAACTACTCCAAGGAGTTATCTGAAGCAGAGTTGGTGGGCGGGATTGTGGCTTCAGTCGGCCGCTATGACTTTGACTTGAATTTTTATAAAGCATTAGTAGAACTATGGTGTCCCGAAACTAATACTTTTCACTTCTTGCATGGAGAAGTTGGGATTTCATTATGGGATATCAAAGAATTGGGAGGACTTCCAATTACTGGAGATATCTATGATGAAGTCGTACCTCCTAACGACACAATCTGCCGAAGGTATGATCCTGAATTTTCTGTTTTGAGAAATCTTTTCGACATCTTTCAGTGGCTCTCAAGGCGAAGTGCTGGCCAAGATGTATTTTTTGAGGATTGGGTGGAGTTTTTTAGGAAGTCAAGACTTAGTTCCCGGCATGGGTCGACTTCTAATCCCCCTCCAAAGCCCGTTTCCAAAGCAGATTTAGTTGCTTTTATAGCTCTTTGGATCTGCTTTTTTATTATGCCGGGTAATCGCAAGGTGATTAGACCGGGGGTTTTTATGATGGCATGCAACATCGCGCATGGAAGGAAGGTAGCTTTTGCCCCCGCAGTGCTGGCGCGCTTGTACTTGGGCTTAAATGCCATGGTCAATCACAGGAGAGGGCCCGGATCTTCTACCACAGTATTCCCTGTTCACTTTTTGTATACTTGGGCTGGTTATTATTTCCGGAGCATATATCTTAAGAGGAAGATAGATGATAATACTTTGAGTATCCCTGGGTTGCTGAGAATACCAAAGATGTTGCAATTTATGAATGCCGCTGCAACTCCATTTATCCATCCTGTGAGTGTGAGGAAATTCATCCGACATAAAGACAATTTCATATCCCGCCCTTTCTCGTTCATGCATCATTGTGACGAGGTAGTGCGTGATTCCAGATATCCGGAAGGGCCCAAAGTATTGTATTCATATCACATGGTATATGTGATGATTCTTAGTTGTGGAGTCCTTCCGCTTGATTGTGCGGGGAGATTTCTTTGCGGAGCCTTACAATCCGCATCGATTTGGGCGCCAGTTTGGATACGATCAACATACCCCGGCGTATATTGATGTTCCCCGGAGGGCTCCTTCCCTCGGTATTCTTGCGGGTTATTGGCTTCATCTTTCTCGCCAGAAGACGTCTAGCTCATTCTACATCCCTGAGCATGACAGAGAGGGGAGGCTTATACTTGTCTATGCACAGAAATGGTTGAGGACTGTTGAAGCCTTTTTCCATCAGGACTATTCGTCTTTGATTCAAGACGACTTCAGAGACAGGAGAATTATTAATAGGGGGCGAGGGCAATCTTCAAAGGGCTACAGATTCATCAACGAGAGCATATTCATTGATCATACTGACCCTATTGTTGACCCAGTTGTTCCAGCAAAACGGCAAAGAACTGACGGTATGTCAAACTTTATTTATTTATTTATTTATATATTTTTTATTATATTTTTTTTTGAAAACTGAAAGTTTTGCTTTTCTTTATAAGCTTTTTCCAGTTTTTTTTTTTACTACTTTTTTTTTTTTTTTTGAAAACTGAAATTCTGCAGATTTTCTTCTTCTTCAGGATTTTGTCTTCAGAATTCCGTTTTTTTTTTTTTTTTTGAAATTTTGACAATTCCTTTTTCTCCAGGATTTTGTTTTCCGTTTTTTTTTTTTTTGAAATTCTAAAAATTTCTTTTTCTTCAAGATTTTGTCTCCCGTTTTTTTTTTTTTTTTTTGAAATTTTGAAAATTCCTTTTTCTTCAAGATTTTGTTTTCCATTTCTTTTTTTTTTTTTTTTGAGAATTCAGGATATTCATGAGGGCTTTCCTGAAAATTCGTTTTTTTTATTTTTTTATTTTTTTATTTTTAGTTTGAGTTTGACTCAAAATTTGAATCTTTATTTGACTTGAAGGCTGAATTTTAATTGTAAAATTCAGAAATTTTTATTTGATTCAAAGTCTTAATTTTTATTTGACTCAAAATGTTTGGTCACCAGGCATACAGATTCGTGACACCCCATTGGACAATGTCAGGGTTACTCACAATCCTCCAAGGATCAATGATATTCCTCCATCAGGTCTAGTGATGCTTCTGGACTCTCACGTTGGTAAGAAATATCTTTTTTTTTTTTTTTTTTTTTAATCCATACATTTTTGATGAACTTGATGACATCTTATTTCCAGATCAAGTAAGCCCACAAGGTTTAAATGTTGGCGCTGAGGAGAACGTTGGAGTCGGCGAAAATGTTGGGGTGGGAGAAAACATTGGAGTAGGGGAAAATGTTGGGGTTGAGGAAGCTCTTCCCAATCCGCCACAAGGTATTATTATCATTATTATTATTATTATTATTTTATTATTTTATTTTTGCCCCTTATTCATTTTCAAATTTGTGTTAGGTGATATCTAGGTTGCCTTGGACAATGAGCCACCGCATGAGACCCGCCAATTATCCAAGAAGGTTTTTTTTTTACCACAAATAATGAATTTTTTTTTTTGGATTCCAGCTATTGAAGAAGATGAAAGTACTTCATCTTTTAATCAAATTCCTTCTGCAAATTTTATAAGAGATGCCCCCTCTTCAATGGAAAAATTGGAGAGTGATGGCGGCAATGCTGATGTTGAGAGTGCACCTCGGGATGGTGGAAATGCTAACGTTGAAAGCCCACCTCATGATGGCGGTAACGTTGATGTTGACAACACATCTTCAGCAATGCAGAACAAAGGTGGTGTTTTTTTTTTTTTTTTTTTTTTTTGCACGAATTAACGTGAATATATATGTATATTTTTTTTAGTTGTTCGAGAAGTTGCCAAGGACGTTCATACTCCCACGGAGGAATTGGAGAGTGGTGGCTCTAACGCCGACATTGGGATTGCAAATTTGCCAAAACAAGATCAAGGTTTTTTTTTTTTTTTTTTTTTTTTAAAGGGAGAGAAAGAGATATATATTGACAACCTTTTCTTGAAATCCAGTTCCCGGAAGAAACAGTGACTCTCCGTCTTCGCGGCAGACTCTTTCGAAAGGAATTGTTGGGGATGCTCCTTCTCCTATGGAGAAATTGGGAGATGATGCCGTTAACACCGACACTGGGTTTGCAACTTCACCAAAGCAAGACCAAGGTTGTTGTTGTTGTTGTTGTTTTTTTTTTTTTTTTTTTTTTTTTGGAGATATAAATATTGATAGGTCCCTCTTTTTTTTTTAGTTGTCCAAAAAGGTGACGACCCTTTGTCTCCGAGAGAAAGTCCTTCAAAAAATATTGTTGAAGATACTCCTATCCCTATGGAAAAGTTGGGAGATGATGGTGTTGATGCCGATGCCGGACCAAAGCAAGACCAAGGTGGTCTTTTTTTTTTTTTTTGATTTTTTTGATTTTTTTTTTATTTTTATTTTATTTTTATTTACGTATTCTCTTTGTAGGTTCAAAGAATATACCAAATGTGGTGTTACGCCTGCGAGACGAGATGATCAACAATATCAAGTTCCTCAACTATCACAACTACCAAAGCATTATCAATAAAGTAAAGGATTCAAAATCACTATTTGAACTCTTTGACATTGATTTGACCAGTCTAGAGCCTTTCATAGAGAGAGTAGCTCGATGTGCAACCTACGCCAAAGAAGCTTCAGAGGACCCCAGCGTACAAGCTCATATCCGTACTCAACGAGCCAAGGAGTGTGTGCATGAAAGAACTTTGGCACTTGAGCGTCTTAGCAAACGCAGGATGGATTGGGCTAATGACATAAATACAGATAAAGAGGAGTATCAAAAACTTGCTGAGAGGGAACATCAACTTCAGGCCGAGCTCTGTGAGATTCAAGGTACAAAGAAGGCTTTGGGTGAAAAGATAGCGGCTTCAACTGGCTTCTTTGAAGCTTCCGAAGACACACAAGCGAATCTTCAAGTCGCGTTGGATGAGGCAAAGGCACAGCTTACCAAGGATCAAGGGGATCATTCAGATACTCATCTCATAGCTATTTTCACCAAGTGGCTTGATGAGTTGGAGGAAGCAAAAGAATCCTTGTTGAAATTTGCTGGGCATTAAAGAGTCTTTCTCCTTTCCTTCTTAGTTTGCTTTCCTAGTTTGTTTATGCTTTAGTAGTTGATTGTGAGATATTTGTTATGAACACTAGACTTTAATAAATTTTAGTTCTTTTCTTCTCTTTCTTTTTTCTTTTCTTTTTCTTTTTTTTTTTTTGAATTTTTGAATTTTTTTTTTTGATTTTTTTTTTGTTTGATTTGATTTGATTTTTTTTGATTTTGAATTTTTTTTTTGATTTTGAATTTTTTTTTTTTTTTTGAAAAATTAAGGGGTCGATGTGTTTGCCTCAAGAAGCACATTTAATCGTGCATGACCGATTTGCCCCCAACTAGGAGCCGGACGTTCCATCGTAGACAAACACATGCCTCTTTATTTCATTGAATGATTGATACAAAAGTACATAAAATTAATGTTTTGCCTCGGGAAGTACATTTAGTTGTACATGACTAGTCTACCCCTATGAGGGACCAGACGTTCCGTCATAGGCAAACATTTTTTACATTAAGCATAATATTTTTTTAGAAAACGACCGTTGATAGGTGACATTGGTCTTTCTCCATTAGCATCAATGAGCTGGTATGCGCCTCCTTCGTAGACGATCTCCACGACGTACGGACCTTCCCAGTTTGCTTTGAATTTGCCCCCAGCCTTTTTGTTGGTGATGATGGGTCTTCTGAGGACGAGAACCATCTCTCCTTTGGTAAAGGTCCGAAGTCGAGCCATCTTGTTGTAGGCTTGTGACATTTTGGCTTTGTAGACTTCAAGATTCTGCTGCACTCCCAACCTTCGAGAGAGTCCAACTCATCCAAGCGAAGCCGAATATTATCTTCATTTGAAATTTCATTTTGTACTGCCATTCTCAGTGAGGGTATCTGGATCTCGAGGGGTAAGACCGCTTCGGTTCCAAACACCAAAGAGTACGGCGTACATTGTGTTGGAGTCCTATAGGTGGTGCGGTAAGCCCACAGCATCTCCGGGAGTCTTTCATGCCAGTCCATTTTATTCTTGGACACAGCTTTCTTCAATAGCTTTGAGAGGGTCTTGTTGAATGTTTCCGCCAACCCATTTGCTCTAGCATTATAGATGGAGGTATATCTCCAATCTATTTTATGGTGCTGTGCAAATCTCCCGACTTTGAAACTTCTGAAGGCAGGGCCGTTATCTGAAATGATTCGCCTTGGAGTTCCAAATCTGTATAAGATATTCTCCCTGAAGAACTTGATGACATTTTCGCCTTGACTTCTCTCGATTGGAATTGCTTACGCCCACTTTGGAGAAGTAGTGCATTGCGACCAATATGAACCCGATGTCCCAAGGATGATGGGGGTTCAATGGGAACGACGACATCTGTTCCCCATATCTCAAAGGGCCATGAAGAGACTGTGGGGTGTAGAGGATTTGGATGTTGGTGAATGAAGTCACCATGTATTTGGCATAGATGACATCTTTTGGCATAATTGATGCAATCTCCAACCATAGTTGGCCAATAATATCCCAAGCGCTTGATCTTGAGTCGCATCTTGGGTCCGGATTGGTGTGCACCGCATATCCCGGAGTGTACATCATGCATCACTTCTTGGATTTCTTCATATGAGAGGCACCGCAAGAGTAGTTGATCATATGACCTGCGGTACAATATGTCATTTATGAGGGTGAATCTTAAGGCTCTTCGCTTTATCTGAAGACCTTTTGATTTATCCTCTGGGAGTTTATCATATTTCAAATATTCTATAAACGGTTGTCTCCAATCTTCCTCTGGCATTTCGAGGGTGAAGACTTCCGCTTTGTCCCCAGTACTTTCCTCTTCGACATCATCAAGGATCGTACTTATGGGCCTTCTATTTCTTATGGTTATATGGATTTCTTCATAATCTGGATTCGCCAACTCCTTTGCAACTTTCGCCAAAGAATCAGCTTCTCCATTTTCTGATCTTAAAACCCTCCTCAACTGTACTTGGGGGATTTTCTTCATCAGATCTTTGACCTTCTTGTAATATTTAAGAAGTTCGGGTTTATATATCTTGTAGTCTCCTTCGACTTGCTTTATAATGAGTTGTGAGTCTCCAAATATGTGTATGTGTTGGATTCCCATCTTGATTGCCAGTTCCAAACCGGCTATGAGAGCTTCATATTCTGCCTCATTGTTTGTGCATGGCTCCGTAAGGGAGAGTGCATATCTGAGAATTCCCCCTTCTGGTGTGACGAACACAAGTCCTATCCCAGCTTTGATTTGTGGAATTTGGGGCATGAGTGCCGGCCTTATAGATGATGCTCCATCAAAATATAATCGCCACCTTGCTTCTTCCACTGTTAATGTCTCTTCATCGGGGAGATCATAATTAAGTGGTGAATCATCGGGGAGGGGATGTGCTGCTAGGAAGTCTGCTAACGCCTGCCCCTTAATAGCCTTCTGTGGAGTGTATGTTATGTCAAATTCCATCAAAATCAGCGCCCATTTTGCGAGTCTTCCCGTGAGCAATGGCCTCGTCATTAGATATTTTAGAGGATCAATTTTTGATATGAGTATGACTTTATGTGCTAGCAAGTAGTGCCTCAACTTCTTGACTGCAAACACTAGAGCTAGACAATGTTTTTCAATTGGGGTATATTTACTCTCAGCCCCAATCAACATTCTGCTGAGATAATAAAGTGCATTTTCCTTGCCTTCTTCATTGTTCTGGGCTAGCATAGCTCCCAATGACCCTTCCAATGCAGCAGTATATAGAATCAATGGCTTTCCGGGAATCGGGGCTGCCAACACTGGTGGACTCAGCAAGTACTGTTTGATGTCTTCGAAAGCCTTCTGACATTCATCATCCCATTTGAATGGTGTGTTCTTCTTGACCAGCTTGGAGAAGGGCTTACACCTTCCAGAGAGGTTGGAGATGAACCTTCTGATATCATGGCAAACGCCCAGAAAGGACCCTTGTTGCTTCAATGTTTGAGGAGGTGGCATTTCCAAAATTGCTTTTATCTTGGAAGGGTCTATCTCTATTCCCCGGTGCCGTACTATGAAGCCCAGAAACTTCCCTGAAAGGACTCCAAAAGCGCATTTCATGGGGTTCATTTTCAACTTGTATTCTCTGAGGCGTGTGAAAACTGTCCTCAGATCATCAAGATGCTTGTCTTTGGAATTTGTTTTGACCACGAGATCGTCCACATAGCATTCGACAACTTTGTGAATCAGATCATCGAATATTCTGGTCATGGCCCTTTGATATGTTGCCCCCGCATTCTTCAGACCAAATGGCATTACTCTGTAGCAGTATATGCCCATTGGAGTCCGGAAGGCTGTATGCTTTTCATCATCTGGATGCATTTTAATTTGGTTGTATCCAGAGTACCCATCCATAAAGGAGAACATCTCGTACCCTGAGGTGTTGTCGATCATGATCTCCATAACTGGTAGGGGAAAATCATCTTTGGGACATGCTTTGTTCAAGTCTTTGAAGTCTACGCATATCCGTATCTGCCCATTCTTCTTCTTCACGGGCACTATGCTGGCTACCCAGTCGGGGTATTTCTCTTCTCTGATGAAGTTTGCTTCAATCAGCTTCTTTGTTTCTTCTATCACCCTTTCTTCAAGGTCGAATTTCATTTTTCTTGGTGCTTGCTTGACTGGTGCAACGCTGGGGTCGATAGCTAACCTGTGAATGGCTACCTCATTATCCAATCCTGGCATTTCATTATAATTCCAGGCAAAACAGTCGATATGCTCCTTTAAAAGGGCCATGAAGGATGTCTTCCCTTCTTCTGACAATTGTGCGCTTAGGAAGGTTGGCCTCGGGTCTTCATCGCTTCCCAAGTTGACTTCAACTAGCTCGTCAATTGTTGCTTGCCCCCCGTCTTCTAGTTCAAGTGGCGCACTTTTCATTTTAATTTCTTCTTCTTCATCCTGGGATGTTGTCATATAACATGAGTGCCTGGAAGGTTCGGAGTAGCCTATCCCTCTCTTCTCCACATGTGCAGGATTCCACAGCCGACGAAAATTCTGATATGATTTCCTCGACCATTTGATCTTGCCCCCATACCTCTCAATTACTGTCTTGAGCTTGTCGGGGTAATGGTTGGGGAAGTTTATGGGTTGAGTTTCATCATCTTCTAAGTCTTCAATATTTACCATATCATCTTCTGAAATCTCATTGCTTTTGGCTTCATAGAAGAGGATGCCTCTTTCCTTTCTATGCCGAGCCGGGACATAGAATGTCTTCAACTGCTCAACGGTGTTAACACTCAGATCATCCAAGGATTTATAGAGCCCATCAGGAATCCTTGTAATATGGAATGCGCTTTCTTGGGCAAACCTTTTAGCTTTTCCTCTGCTTTGGTGTGTGTCTTCATCACTTTCATCTTCTGAGGACTCGGTGTCACTACCAAAGTGAGGCAGTATTGAGGCTTTCCCTTTGGAGACAGGAGTAGACTTGGGTATCTTCGCCAGAGACTCTACCTTTGGGCCCGGGAATTTTCCCCCTTTGGATGGCTTGAGGTAGTATCTCGCATCTTCATAGTGGACTTCATGGATGCCGAAGGGTTGAATTTCTCCATCAATCCTGAATTCATCCCCATCCACCATGTATTTCACACACTGATGAAGTGTTGAAGGGACCATTTGGTTTTCATGGATCCATGGTCTTCCCAAGAGGGCTTTGTATGAGGCATCTGCGTCAATCACATGAAACTTCACATCAGATGTCATTTTTCCAAATTTAATTGGGAGAGTGATAGACCCCAATGCTTTCTGGCTATGCTGGTTGAAGCCCTGAATGATGATCTTCTCCTGAGATAAGTGGCATATTTCGAGAGCCAATGCCCGGAGAGTGTTGAGGGTCATTAGGTTCACCGAGGATCCTGGGTCAATTAAGACTCGGTTGATTCTCATCCCATCACAATAACCTGTCACATATAATGGTCTATTGTGTTCTGTAGTCCCAAGCAACAGATCTTCATCCGTGAAGGATACTGAGGGTGCATGAAATGCGTACAAAGCTTCTTTCATGTTAACTTCAGCAAAGTAAGCCTGGTACTCCTCAGGGTATTAGAGACTCCCTGACTTCAGCTGACATCATCAGTGCGTCGTACATACTGAGAAGTGCCGGGACTTTCTTCAAGTGTGCCAAAATATTATAATTCGGCTTCTTTGAAGGTTTCTTTGGTGAGATGGCTCTTTCTTCAATCATCTTTCCTTTGTTTTTATCATTAGAGCTGGATGCCTGTCTTGGCTGAAGTACTTTCCCAGCTCTGAGTTGCATCTGATGCACATGGTATGGTATTTCATCTTCTTCATCTGGGAAATTTAATTCCTCCTCAGAATCTTCTTGAGATGCTATGGCCCGGCATTCCCCCTTTTCCTCAAAATAGTCATCAGTAAGTGTCAAATTTCCCATGAGAACTTGTTTTTGTACCCATTTTTGAAAATTCTGACACTCCTCTATAGTATGTCCCACGAGTCGGTGATATGGACAGTAGTTTGGATGACTGTCCAGATGCATCAAGCGCGGCCTTTTAGGGTTAGGTAATTCCAATCCCATCTCCATGGCTTGATCAAAAAGCTCCTTCCTCTTACTCTTCTTAATCTTGATGTTTTGGAGAACCGACTTCCCCTTATCGTTGGCTGCTTTTGTTGGAGGCGGGGAATCCACGACCTTTGAAACAAAATTTTGTCCTGATGCTTCTGGAGGGTATGTCCCCGACTCGTCCCACTCAGCATCTTCAATATGTAACTGCAGTAGCCTGTTAGCTGACTCCTCTGTCACCCTTTGAATGAATGTGGGAATTTCTTCAGCAGGCATAGCTTTTCTCAAGACCTTGTATTTTGGGGCCTTTGGGGTGTAATAAGGTTTCTTTGGCTCTTCTGGTTGGTGTGGCTCCAAAAGGCTGGCATTCGCCTTCTTCACTCTTTCCCTGAAAGCCATCTTCTTCTTCTGCTTCTTGCTAATATAAGGTCGGTCGTGACGATCATACGACTCTTCTGGCTCAGAGAAGCTATCATCATCATAATCATCTGGGATGTATAGGGGGTATTCTCCTCCAGAAATAACCCTGCAAGTTTCTACCTGTATATCTTCATCATCTTCCTCGGCTAATTTCCCAAATAATTCTTCAACCTCTTCGGGAAAATAGTCTCTAAGAGTGATCAAAACTCTTTCTTTCTGTTCATATTCATCGAGGGAATCGATATACTCTTCTATAATAGACTTCTTGCGCTTTGATTGTTCGCGCTTCTTGTTCTTCTTTTTGTTCTTCTTCCTTGTTTGTTTTGTCAGGGGTCTTTTGGGGGGTTCTTGAGAACGTTTCCAAGCGATCCCTGGAAGCTCAGCCAACCTCTTCAACATTTTCATTGACTTTTTGGTTATAAATACTTCCCACAACTCTTCTGGAACAGCAGGAGGCCTGTCATCTATTGCTGATGGAAGTATTACTTTATTACCCACTACTATGACTTCCCCTTGGGATGACCCCTCTTGGTCTTGGGTGGTCACATAGCGGATATGCTCGGCTGGTTGCTCCAATAAAACATTCTTCGAGAGTGTAATCTTGCCCTCTCGATATTGTCGTTCAACCCAATCCTTGAAAACATAACAATCTTCAATTGTATGTCCCAACACTCTGTGTTATGGGCAGTAACTGGGATGATCCTTCTTGTTCTGCTCTTCTGGCCTTTTGCATTCAGGCAATTGCAGACCTTCTTTCACAGCATCTTTGAAGATCTTCAACACCTTATCTCTCCTGAAAGAATACTTCTTATTCATCCTTTCTTTCAAAGAGGGAATAGGTTTTGATTTATTGCTAACTGCACCTAAGGTGGGTGGCTTGACCTGTTCCGGCTTGTGAGACTCCGCAATGCCTTTTCCTTTGTCGGTGTTGAAGGTTGTAGCAGTATACTTGACACCTTCTGTCCTTTTTGGCTTTTCTCTGTCATTCCTTGGAGCTTGAAAATTGGAGAATATCTTCGGGCTTGTCCGTTCCAATTTCTTAGCTTGTGAAATCAACTCCTGGAATGTAGTAATGCCGGACGTACTCAGAAAAGGTGCCATCCAACTATCAATATTCCCGAGTAGTAAACCCACTGCCTGTGGCTGATCAAGGGGTTGTTCGCATTTGATGCTCAGGTTTCTCCATCTCATAATATAATCTACCACTTTTTCATCTTTATTTTGACGAGTGGCCGCGAGGTCGGCGATTGTGATTTTGTCACTTACGCCCCCAAACCGTACCCGAAATGCATCTTTCAACTGCTGCCATGTTTGGATTGATTCGGGTTGTAAGCTGGCATACCACTCGAATGCTACCCCTGTGAGACTTGCAGAAAACTGTCTGAGGAGAAGCGAGGGCTTAGCACTTGTATCTCCACATGCCGTCACAAAATGAGCCAAGTGCTGATCAGGGTTGCCAATCCCAGTGAACTGCTTGAACTTGGGTACATTGTATCCTTTAGGGTAGGGTACCAGGTCATGATAGCTAGGATAAGGTTTATCTCCATCAACCTTTATCTCCTTCCCTTTAGCTTGCCTCAATTCAGCAGCCACTATCTGTTGTATCTCCTCCCGAGTCATTGCAACTGACTGCTCTGGAATAGGGGCATATGGAATTCCCTCTTGGTCTCCTGGCCTAGGGGTTCTTCTTATAGGAGCATATGAAGTTCCCTCCTGTTCTATCGGTCTAGGAACTTCTCTTGGTGGTGAAGGGATTGTCCCTTGCTCTACCAGCCTAGGGGTTTCTCTTGGCTGTGGATTTGGACTTGTCGGCCTTTGTGCTTTTTGGCTCTCCATTAGGGCAGCCATTTGTCTCTGCATTTTCACCATTGATTCCATCATAATTGTCATGTTTTCATTGAGCCATTGATATTCAGCTTCTCTATTCTCCATTTGTCGAAGCCTTTCCATTTGCTGGACTCTCCTTGTGATATCATCTCCATTATAAACAAAGGCAGGTTCATCCTCCGCTTCTTCATTTGGGGGGTCTGCTTCCTTGTAATTCGTTGGCCTGCGAAATACTGGAAGGTTCCCTGTTCTCTGACCCTCATGTGGCATTTGGCTTGAACCTTCTTCTCCAACCCCACTGTGAGAGTCTGTGGCCCTTCTACGAGACCTTGTGAACACCCCTGGTTGTTCTGGTTCGGGTGCTGGATCTCCTCGGGCTTCAGTGACCATCCGGACTGTATGTACTTCTACATCCATATCAGACGTCTCTTCATCTTTCATCTCTCTCCTCCACTGAAACTTCGATCGGGAGGTCTTAACTTGATTCTGTGCAGAAGCTATCCGATCAAACACCGTCTTCCGTGTATTCGATATTAACTGCTTCTTCTTTTGGTAGAACTCCCTCGGCGTCATCTTCTCTGTCTGCAGCTTCTTTGACGCCGTGTAAGTTTTGTAGAGATTCTTGTTGAAAGAGTCTTTATGGTGGGACTTTGGGGGTCTGCCACTTTTGTTTTCATTTGGCCGAGGCCGCATCTCTGCCGTAGTTGAGTTCTTCTTCACCAGCTTGAGTGGTTCAAATGAGTTATTGAAGGAACCCATTTGGTTATGTTTGTGCTCTTGGAAAGACACAAAATCCAGTTTCTGCTTTGGAATCTTGACTTTCCTTGGTGTGAGTCTTGAGAACACACTCTTCTTCCTGGGTGTATCCTCATCAGACTGGAATATCCCACTCTCCCGTCCCTTTGTGGTGACAGTGAAGGTGGGTTCATCATCATCATCGTTCAAAGAGACTACCCTCTTGGGGTGGGACAGTCTTTTGAAAGCAGATATTCTTGATGGTTCTTCATCAGCAACATCTTCGCTGGTTTTTGGGACAATCACATTCGGGCGACGACCCCTGGATGGTAGGCGAGGAACAGTCAGGTTCTCCTCCGTTGGTGAAGTCTTCCTTACGAACTCCACAGATTCAGAAATTGTGCCAAATCTTAGTTCGGCTCCGGCGACTCCAGTGCTGAAGGTGCAATTGGGCAGTCGGACTTCAGCTCCCTCTCCGAGGAAAATGGTGAGCTTTGGGCTTCCGTGCGCTTGAAATTTGCTTGAATGCCATTTCGTTCTGCAATAAGAAAAGAACCCCGTTAGTTTTCTTTTACAGGATGTAGGAACAATGCCTCTACTTGTACTTTTGCCTCAAAGATGGAAGGAGGAATATCGTCCCACCGGGAGTGCCAGAATTTGTGGGATCGAAAATACGCGCCTGGCATCGTGTGACACCAGACGATATATCGAATCACAAATATCATTTTTGTTTGTTTGTGGGTTCTTTCAATTCCTAACAGAGGCAAGCCTCTATTATTAATTACCCTAGACAGTGTCTTCGGAACCTCCGATTAAGGGCAAAAGTACAAGTAGAGAGGCAATGAATAAAATATAAAGATGATTTTTTATTTATTTATTTATTTGAAAATCATGACTTTTATTACATATGGATATCATCATATCATTTATTTATTTATTCATTTATATATTCATTTAATGACACCGCCTTCCGTCGTGGAATATATGGTTCGCCATTTTGGAATTTATGCCGCTTTGGTTGCTTCAAGATGCCGACTTTCGCCGCCGCCTTTATGTTTTGACCGAACACTCTGAGATGAATATTTCATTCCCACCTCAAGGGTCGTATCACTTCATCAACTTCCTCGAAATGTGTGTTTCATAAGCACATCGAGATTCGCCGCTTTATGGTTTGGGAAATTTTATTAGCCGTCTCGAGATGAGTATTCCACTGTTGCCTCGGAATTCACACCGCTTTACTATTTTGAGGTTGAATAAGCCGAGCCTTCTCAATAATATAATAATCCTCCAAATTTGAAATTATATCACCAAGTGATGTTTTGGCATATATTCAGATATTTAAATATTACCATCCGAATATAATATAGTAATGGCATCCACACCTCCAACTATGAGCTTCATTAATCGGTCGTTTGGCTTTCAACACCTCATTAGATTTTAAATAGGCCCATTTCACAATTTTAAGAATAAGGATCAGCAAATCCGGACTTTAATGTTGGAATGCATGGATTTTTTTTTTATCACATTTCCATTTCTATCCAATAGAGGCCCGTGCGTCCCAAAATCCCAAAAAAGTCAAATGACTTCTCACCATATGCATTTGAAAGTTTGCAAGATATTTCCAAATGAGATGTATTTCATTTTTTTTTTTTTTAAGAAACATCTTTTTCTTTCTCATTTCCTTCCAATATATATTAACTTAGCAGGAAAATACCTCATGATCATTTTTTTTTTTGAAGCTACAATTAGCAAGGTCAAATATGTGACAAGTGAAGCCATTATTATGTAGTTTATACATTGACAAGCATCGGCCTGGCCCTTCCAAGGGTCCTCATTTCATCCAAAGACCGCATAATTTTATCAATTCCTTCTGCTTCACCTCCTTAGCAACACATTTATCCAAGCCAGAATGTTCCATGTCTGTGAATAATTGCCTTGTCAAAGAAACATGAGATGTTGCAGCTGGTGAATCGTTTTTATCAGAACCATCTGAGCTAGTTTTTTTATTGGAACTGCCACTTGATCCTTGTTTGTTTGGAGCCTGACAACTTTAACATTCTTTTAGCTGACCAGAATTTATCTTGGGAGGCTTTCAAGAATGCATTTCATTGAACATCTAAAGAGCATGTTACATAACTAAACACTTTAAGTAGCTTTGGAATATTTTTATTGTCAAATTTATGGAACCATGCATGAAATTGCAGCTCTTAGCTCTATATGTTCTGCAGGAGTATTCACTTGCAACTCTTTCACAATGGGAACATTTCTCAACACTGGGCATGAAACCTTGACCTTCATCTATGGTGCAGAATTCTCTCACTTGCAACCCATGCACATAACTAAGAGTTGGCCCACCCAATTTTTATTGATCACATAATTCATAGGAATCTTTCATAACATGCCTCGTTAAAAGAAAAGGATGACATAAAATATTAATGTGCAGATAGGTGGGCAGCCCACAAACGAGATTTTAATAAAATCTCCAGAACCCGAATTCACAGAAGCTTTAGTGATACACATTCAAGAGGGGGTTGCAGCCTTATGATTGCAGTGTTTGGCACTTAACTTGATTGTCTTCAAAACTAAGAATGCCTTTGAGGCATCTTATCGAACAAGTGATGTGCACTTCATATAAGAAAGTATTTGGCATATGCTTTGAAACATTTTCTCCTCGAATTTTACAATCATTCTCATAAATATTCTGCAAGTAGAATATGATTGAAACACCATCTTCATTTTCATTCTTGAGGTTGTCCTTGCTGTAGATAGCATCCTCATTGTAGCATAGAATCAGAACATTGAATGCCAATATCTGTTTTAGTGGACAATGAATCTAGGATGACTTCATGTTCTTTGATGCTGATTTCCTCATGCTTGACATTGGTGATCTCTTCTGTGATTATATTCTCAGACTTCATCAAGCACACTAACTTCTTGCAAGATATAGTCTTCTAGATTCTTCTAATCGTGGCCTTCTGATATTTTTTTCATACCACCTCTCATAGGCGTCTGAAGAACATTAAGAATCATGGCATCATTTTCCTTAATGACAGCAGAGTTCTTTCATTTCTTTTCGCTCCATAGCTTCTTTTGCGATAGTCTTTTTGTTTTGTTCTGCAGCAACAACGTCCTCAGCTTCATCAAATAGCACCATACAGCAGCGTTGGTAGCCAACAAATAGCGTCCGCGGTCGGCCTCGGTTTGTCATCAAGTACGCAAAATCGGCCTGGCCAGACTCACTTCTCCTTCATCTAAAATGGCATCGACATCTCCAGCATCTCTCTTGCAGGGACACAGCAACGGCGCAGCGACATCAACTTCAGGAGACAGCAACAACGGGGACTTTCTCCAATAGCTGGCGCGGCGGCAACAGCATGGAAGGCGGGACAACAAAAGCTTCGGCGATGGCAGCCGGATCTGCAACAGCGCGCGGTGGGGCTACTGGCTGGAGGAGACGCGGGCTGGCGTGGTCGGAGGCTGCAACGTCGGGCGGTTCAGAGGAAGCTTGAGTGATGGGAGACCGGCGGACTTACAGATCCAAATGGCAGGATCCGGAAAAGGGGGGAGGGCGGCGAGCTTGTTGCGTTGGCGGCATCGGGAGGAGCTAGCGGGCTGACGGTGGTGAGTTTCTCCTTCCAAATGCGAAGAGTGGCGGGCTTGGCGGAGGCCAGACCTCGGTCGCGTGAGAGAACGGGGATCTGCCCCCCCTCCCTTTTTTATTTGTAATATATAGTGTATATATTAGTATTTCCCTTTTATTTATTTATTTATTTATTTTTTTATTTTTTTATTTTTTATTTTCTCTCTTTATTTTAGCCTGCTTATGACTCCCCATCCTCACTCTCCCTCAAAATCTATGTGTACTTATGTCCCCTGAATCTCCAAGACGAATAAGAACGGGTGGGGGTTCTAAGGCTTTTATTACATATATATATATGATGATATCTAGAGTAAAAGGAAAATCACCTTCAGGAACTTTCTTCCTCGGCTTTAGACAATCACGAGCAGAAGATCAAAGTTTTTTTTTCTGTTCTCCTTCTTTTTGTCCGAGTGAGAGAAAAAAAAAATCCTCCCAAGAAGAAGATCCCCTCCTCTGTCTCTCTTTTTTCTTTTATCTTTTGTCTCATTCTTATCCTTTAGCGCGCCTGCCTCCGCGAGATCCCAACTTACGCTCGTAACCAGGTGAAGGGATAAGACCAAATCCCTATTTTAAAATTTAATTAAATTTTGAATTAAATTTTAAAATTTAACCGAATATCATTGTTTATTTTTTATTAATGATAATAATAATCGCCTCGGGATTTGTGTTCGGGTTATCCTGAAATTCGGGATTGCCTCGAGATATGTTCTCGGGGGCAATTTTGTAATTTGCATTTGCCTCAAGATATGTTCTCAGGGGTAATTTTGTAATTTGCATTTGCCTCGAGATATGTTCTCAGGGGCATCTTGGGATTTATGCCTTGGAGTGCGCCTCGAGATTTGTACTCTTGGCCCAAGATCTGATCAATTTATCTCATAAGAGATTTTATATTAAATTTTATTTATTTATCATGAATATCCTAAATATAAGACTAGGATATATTAAAATTTAAAATTTTATCGGACATTTATCATATATATTTTTGATACCCAGGACCTCGGGCACGTCAACAGACCGGCCGTATTAAAGAAGAGATAAACTCAACTCGAATACAAGGCTTAATAATGTGATAAGCAGATAACAATCCATAAATAAACATGAACTCGAGTTCATAAGAACATAGAGTCATTAGGGTCCGTAGGCCCTATATAAGTCTGGTCCCTATACGGGTCCTACAATAACAAAGCTCACAAAGACAAAGATAAAGAAGACTCCTATAACCTCTGGTCCTCCGAAGTCCTCTCCCCAGGCTCCTCCCCCTCCTAAACCTCGGAATCTGTAAAAAGAGGGAAAGAGAAAACACATGAGCTTCCGAAAGGAAAGCCCAGTAAGTACCCCTGCAGGTCACAGTGTCATGAATAGGAAATATGACAGTCAACGAGATCATAATATCAACAATAAAGTCCTAGGAGTCTACCACAAGCAAGTCAAAGGTACGACCCCTGATACAGAAGCCCTCGGGCTCTGTAGTGAGTTCTAAGAGAACTCAAAGTTTACTCCCGGCCAGTATGTCCAGCTTTTGGGTATAAATACGACCTAGATGGTCGTTTGACCCTCCGGTCACAGATCAGTAGAACTACCTCTCCTACGTGTTAACACGGTCAGTGTACCATGCCCACTGACAGGTAAGACCTCCAGAGATTTGCCTCTCTGGTAAGGCAGACAGGAATGCCAGGGGGTCCTGTCCCAGAACAATCCCTTATTGGAGCTTCCCTAGCTCCACTGAGTCCGGGCAGTAGAACATAGCAAACAGGGACACCAACGTCCCGAAAACAAACACACATGCTCAACAGGATTCAAAAACAGATATGAATAGCATGTATGGCTTCAGCAGTGCATGTAACAAGAATACATAGCAAGTCCAAGAAATCCCGTTACCGGGTGGAAACTAGGCAAGTGAACTTACCTCCTGGTAAGACTAAATGTCTTCCTGGCCCCCTTTGAAATGCCTTACGTCTCCCACAGGAGGATCAGCATACTGCACTCTGTTAGAGTCAAGATTTCCTATAAGCTCCTACTTTCACATGCATGTCCCTACATTACTTTCGTTGGGCTTAAGCCCACTAACGGGTCCTAAGGACCATCTCTCGGGTTACCAGCCTTTCTTCCCGTTTCTATATTCTTTAGTTGACTTTTGGCCCCACCTTGGTCAAATCCATTCAACTTGGTCTATTTGTTGAGTCTGACTCTTATTAAGTCATTTTGGTTGAGTTGGGTCTATTCAAATTGATCTTAACCTCCTTTTTACCCTGGAAGGGTATTTTGGTCATTAACAACTTTTGACCCTAAAGTTTTAAGGTTCCACCTTGCTTATGGTTTATTAGTCCTTTTTGAATTTATTTAGCTTCCTTACTAAATAATTATTATCACTCAACCAATTATCCGAATTTAAGAAATTAATTAATTAATTTCTATTTATCTCATTTCAATATTTCATAATAATTATTAATTAATTATCATGTCACACACTCATAGTTCCATATAGTTACCGAACTATACAATTGGTAGTATCATTACTATTAATGGAGACACTACCTATTTAATTGTCACACTAAGGTTTTAATTTTTTTTATTTAAAACCTTAAGTTTTCAAATTGTTATTTAACTGTCACAATCTAAGTTTGACAATTTAATAAATATTTGTTACTAAATAGCAATACTCATCCAATTTAACAATCCCCAAATAAATTTGTCACATGTCCTTATTTCCCCCATTTTATACCATGTCTAGCCAATAATAATCAACTAATGTTCACATTAGAAGAGAGGAAAAATAAATAATTATTTTAGTTAACCTAATTAGTGTCACACCCCTAAGTTTATAAACGACTATTATTATATATATTTTTTTAACTATCTTCTTCTTCGTTTCTCTCTTCTCTCTTTCACTCGCACGACAGAGAACCCGACGGCTCCGATCTTCGTCTCCGGTGGTTCCGAGCACCGGCCCGCACTCGACCTCCATCGCCAAAAGCCCTGCAATCACGACCGGCTCCTCCGGTGCATCGCCAACCTTTCCTCCAACGCCGGTATTCCCCGAGGTGCTCGGCCGCGAGATCGACACCCTCCGGCGAACTAACTACACATGCAGAGATGCTATCTAGGACTAAGGAGGAAGAGAACTCTTACCGTGCGATCGGAGATGAGAGCTGGTGCTGACGACAAGCTCTCCAGCACCGGTGGGAGAGCTCTGTTTTCCGGCGATCCCCTGCCGCGCTTCCTCCCGCGTCCTGTCTTCTCTTCCCAGCCTGCTACCTTCTCTGTCTGACGGTCACTCCCGGCCACTGAGCTCTACGGTGACACGGACTCCTGCGGTGGAACTCCTCCCTTCTCTCCGGTCAACCTCGCCGGCGAACTTCTCGCCTTTCTGTGGCTTCTCTGCCCTCTGCTCGCATCTTCGTGCTGCTTTTATAGAGCTCGAGGGAGCTCAACGGGCGTCTGTTCGCTACCCATAACGACCGGGGGAGGCGGCCAGTCAAGCGGTGGCAGTGCAGCCGTTTTCCGGCTAGCGCGCGGCCGTTCTGAGGAACGGCGGGTTGGGTTGGCGGGAAGCTAGCGATGCTTCCTCGGGATCACACTTCCCTTGTGATCGACGGTCTCGCTTGCATCAAGTAATCCATCCTTTCATTTTGCCTCGAGTTCGTTCACATTTCAAGATCAACGGCCACGATCTAATTGGAGTTTACGGCTGGGATTTATTTCCTTGCTCCGGGCTTGAGCGAGAGATCTCGATGAACGATCGAGATCATCTTTCATTCGTGTGGCTCAGATTACGCCTTTTCTCCTCGGGTTTAGACCATTTGGGTCGATGATCCCTTCTGAGCATGACACGTGGCTTCAACGTTGCTCTCCATCTCTTCTCGCGATCCACTCTCGCAGAGATTAGACGATCTCAGCCGTTTAACCAACACTTATTAGCACAACTTCCTTGAAGTCCCCAAAAGTATTTATTTAACAAATCAGTCCATCTTCTGTGAGAAGAGCATTTTCTCTCTAAGTCCCTCAAATTATTTTTATTTTCCATGAAGTCCTCGCACTTTGTGGCGAAGCAACTTCTCTAAGGTCCTCAACCTTCTGACAATTTTTATTCAGTCCCTACAGACCCCATAATAATTAAATTTCCATTTAATTTAGATAAATCATTTAATCCCACATTATCACTAATCGCGGAAAATAATAAAATATTTATTTCCAAAAATTCGTGGATTTTACACCGTGACCCGGCGGTAGACCTGTCCATGGGTCGGGCCGGGCCAAGACTTTTTAATAATGAAATTCATGCCTATATTTTTGTCCAAGGCCCACCCATATTTTAAACACCTAACCAAGCCCGCCCAAATCCACCCATATTTAATTTTTTAAATTAAAATAAAAATAAAAATTTATTAAAAAAATAGAGTTTACATTTTAAAATAAAAATAATTTAATATAAATTAAATCTAAGTGAGTTTTGATAGAAAAATTAAATTATACTAGAATTTTACACCTTTAAATTAAGGCATACAAATAAATTGTTCAACTTTATTATAAATAATTATAAATAACAAATTTATTTATTTATAATTCGGGTCGGGCTGGGCTAGGTCCGGGCCTAAACCATCATATCCAAGACTTGGCCCATTTTTTAAATGGGCCTAATATTTTTGTCGAAATCCGCACATTTTTCGGGGAAGAATTCAAGCTTGGGTTGGTAGCCCAGCCCTTGGACAGGTCTACCTGGCGGGTTGACTTGTCGGTTCAATCCGCAAGGTATGCCGGGTTAAACCGGCAGGTTGAGCCCAATTTGGGCAGCCCAAGTGCCCAATTGGGGCCCTCTCTCTCTCTCTCTCTCTCTCTCTCTCTCTCTCTCTCTATATATATATATATATATATATATATATATATAATAGCAAAATCACTGTAGATATTTCACTGTAGAAAAAACATTGTAGCTCGGTATTGTAGCAGTTACTGTAGCAGCCGAAAAAGTATCAGTTACTATAGCAGCTGGAAAAAAAGGGGCCATACCTACACCAACGAAAAGTAAGTACCAAATAGAGCATAAAACATATTGCAAACAACATTTCTCAAACTCTCAAAATTAATCGCTCAATATTAAAAAAGCTTTAATCTTAATCTTAACCTTTAATTTGGTATATATATATATATATATATATATATATATATATATATATATATATATATAGGGTTAGGATCATGGGACACACTATTTTGACACACCATTTGACATCCTTCTTCATTCATTAGTTTGCACAGTGTTTTAACCAAATCCAACCGTATGGATGGAAAGAACATCGAAAAATAAGCAAGCATGTCAATTTTCATACAATTTAGGAACTTGTAGGGTCTTCATATTAAATGGTGAAATTTCAACCGTATAAAATTTCACCCGTTAAGATGAAGACCCTACAAGTTCCTAAATTGTATGAAAATTGACATGCTTGCTTATTTTTCGATGTTCTTTCCATCCATACGGTTGGATTTGGTTAAAACATTGTGCAAGCCAATGAATGAAAAAGGATGTCAAATGGTGTGTCAAAATAGTGTGTCCCATGATCCTGACCCATATATATATATATATATATATATATATATATATATATATATATATAAGGCCAAGTATTCTAGGGACGTCCCTAGATTCCAAATCTAGGGACGTCCACACATTAACGTTGGATCAAATCCAACGGCTACTATACTCCCTAGCCGTCTCCAGCTCCATCGTTCCCCTCTTGAGTCCTAACGAAAGAGCTGGTATGCATCACATGGCTCTGATCTATGTCATTCAGCTGTTGCCCCTGCGCCTTCACCAGCGCCTCTATGTCCATGAACACTTGGTGCAGGTCCAGCAAGCTCTTCTCAATCTCCTTTACCGCGTCGTGGCTTTCGCCTTACGCAATGGAACTCCCGTCTGCTTTGTTGCTGCTCCTTTCTCAAATCCAAAGCAAAGAAAAACAGAAGAAAGAGACAAGTGAAAGAGCATAAAGTACTGCCTGGGGTGCAGCTCAAACACTGCCAACAGCTAGCACCACCTCACACACCACTCCTGTCCATTCATTCTTTTATTTATTTTCCTTCTCTCTTTCCCCTCTCAAAGTTGTTGCTTGTTCAAACTCTCCTCCCCATCATGGCTGGACTTCCAAGAGAGAAACATCAACAAGGTTAGTAGGTTTTAAGTTTTAACTTGAGAGCTCTTCCAGTTCTTCTGGTTTGGCAGACTCCACTGGGTTTTTTTTGTTTGTATACTTTCTAGTGTTGCAGGGGGTTTGTTTCATTCATTGAGAAATGTATCTTATTCTTTTGTTTTTATGCTATACTTTTTGTGCTGAAGATGGAGATTATCAATTGGGATGATAGTAGGTAGAGTGATTCAATGTATCTCATCTCTACCCTGTTCTTTATGCTAAAAGATTTGCTGCCATTTTTTTTTTGTTTTTTCATTTACAAGTTCTTCCTGAGTCTGCAACATTAATAAGATATTTTGTAGCGCTCTGTTTCCATGTTTTTATTCTGCTACTGTTTTTCAATTTGGTATATCAGGCTTGTGCTCTTGCTTGTAACACATGAGTCAGTGATTTGAACATGTTTCAATCGCTTTAGTTTATTGTTATTAATGTGAAATTTCCTTCTCTTTGTGGTTTATACTTTGCTGAAGGTATCAAGATAGTGCTCTTAAAGATCAAGCTCAATGGATTCCAAAGATTTGCAAGGCTGTTAAAACTAATGGAGGTATAGTCGTTGAGAGATTGGTAGCAGGGGAATGAAGCCATTGGTCCGAGAGAACATCAACAATTTTTTTGTATTAACTCATGCAGACTTTTTCTCTGAAATGATATTGCAATTGTTTGCAATTCTGATCAATTGAACATATATATATATATTCATTATTAGATATATAATAGCTTCATATTTTATCAATCAAACGCATGCTTGCTCGATTCTTTACTCCTAGTATATGATAGATGGTATGAATATCAACATCTAATTCTCCATCCTCGCAACATAGCAAGCCAGATGATACAGCGGAGTAGCTCTTTGAGCACAAAACCCAAAGAGCTCCTTCTCGGCCTCCACCATTAACGTCTTCGCAAGACCTGCTCGATGTCGGCGTTCATGCAAGTGTGCAGCTCCTTCATCGTCTTAGCGTTGTGCACTGCCTTGCTTTCCTCGTTAGCCTCATGGAGCCTCTGATAGAGTTTCTCTAGGCCGTGGAGGTTGTCCTTGACGTTCTCCCGCAAGAGGAACGACGAGGAAGATGCAAAAGAAGAGTTTCTCTCTTTTGTAACAGTGGCTGAAATAGCAACCGTTGGATTTTAATTAATCCAACGGCTAATCTAGGGACATCCCTAGTTTTCAAATCTAGGGACGTCCTTAGATGATGTATTGCCTATATATATATATATATATATATATATATATATATATATATATATATATATATATATCAACTAGTTCAACTGTCGGGTTCAACTGTCGTGTCATTCGAATCAATGCTGGGTTAATAAAAATATTTTTAAATATTATTTTTAAAATAAATTATTTCTTAATGTATAATAATATATAATATGCATTAATTATTAGTTATCAATTAAATAACTTGAAGGAAAAAAGCAAATTGTTTGTACCTTAATTGAAAATAAAACAAAAATAATAATATATAGGTATAATCCTCAAAATAGTCCCTCTATTTTAACGAGATGGCCCTTTTAGTCTCTCTAATATAATTTGAGCCTTTTATCTCCCCCTATTTTTCAAGTACTGTTCATTGAGTCCCTCTGTTTAATCGGGAGTTAAATTTTTCCCGTTAACTTACGCTGATATGCTTTTTATAATATAAAAATATTATTTTTAAAAACAAGAAAATAATAAAATGGGAAATTTTAAATAATATTTTCTCCTTACGGGGACGGGTTCTCATGGGATCAAGTTAAATTTCATATTATTTTACTTATAATTGTCCGGATCCGAACCCGGTACTCATTTTATTATTTATTTATTATTTTCTTATTTTAAAAATAATATTTTTATATTATAAAAAGCATATCAGTGTAAGTTAACGGGAAAAATTTAACTTCCGGTTAAACAGAGGGACTTAGTGGACCATACTAAAAAAATAGGGGCATTTAAAAGGCTCAAATTATATTAGAGGGACTAAAACGGCCACCTCGCTAAAATAGAGGGACTATTTTGAGGATTATACCTAATATATAATACCGGGTAAATGTTCAAGCAGGGTTGATAACTATGGATTTATCATTTATCTAGGGATTTAGTTTTTTTATTTTAATGAAATAACATATTAAAAAAATTAAAAAAACTCAAGGGTAAAAGGTTATTTAAAAAAAAACATTGGTCCGACCGGGTCACCTGGTTTGGTCGGTTCAAAGGGGGTCAATTTCGTAAACGGGTCAATTAGAGACCCGGACCGGTTTAAGCACCGGGTCATGGGGTTGACCGGTCAGACCGTCGGGCCGGTCCGGATTTAATAACAGTGCTTCATACTATAAATAGTTGTATTCTACTTCACTTACACTTTTTAAATACTTATTTTTTATTAATTTATTATTTAATATTTGTGAAAACTACGGTTTTTGTTTCTTTCTTTCCAATCAAGTCGATGTTTTAATTAAGGTTTTTTCTTTTTAATAAACATAATAGTCTCACTCCTCCATAAATTCACTCAAATTATTAATTTTTTTTTCTCATTCTATTTCTACACCCCTCCCCCTCTTTTTCTCTTTCTCTTTCTCTTTGTTTAATTTGGAGAAATTTGGGGGTTTTATAATAATAAAAATTTGAGTTGATTTCCGCAAGTTGTTTATAATATTAACTTAATACTATACAAAATTAGATTCTAGTTCATCTAAATTTTTAAAATATTTTTTTTTATCAATTTATTACTTAATATTCTTAGAAATTTTATAAAATTGGAAAGTATGGTTTTTTTTTCTTTCTTTTCAATCATTGTGTCTTTTTAATTAAGGTTACAATAATTAAAGTTTCTTTCTTTTTAATAACCTTAATGGTCTCATTCTCCATAAATTCACTCAAAAAAATGTTTTTTTTTCATTTTTTTCATTCTATTTTTATATCAAATATCATAGTTTTTTTTAAAATTTTGTTACATTTTCCCATGTTTTTTAATATACTATTTAATAAGTTTATATTCAAAAAAAAAAAATAAAAAAATAACCGACCAAAGGCTTAATAGCCTAGAGGTAAATCTTCGGGTCCCATGTGTTGGAGGTCTCGGTTTCGATTACCCGGCCCCGTAATTGGGGTGAGTATAGCCTTGAGTCGAGTTTACTCTTCAAGCTTGTACTCACATGGTGAGGGGTTAGGGGCGATCGAGTGAGTTTACTCCTCGGAGCCCATGGCCACATCCATGACCGTACCGTGAGTGGAGGTCTTTATGGCCTAGGTCAAAAAAAAAAAAAATTTACAACCGAACGGTTGGGCCTAGCCCGTCGGTTCTATAAGGTGGTCCGCGTTAGTTATGAGTCACCTGAAGGTGACCCGTGACCCGCCGGGTCCGTTGGGCTAATTTTGTAGCTCAGGCCAGTTCTAGGTCGGTCTTTGGCCGACCCGGAACCAGCGGGTAAGGCCCGGTGCAGTGGCGGATCTTGACATTAAGTCTTGGGGAGGCCAAAAAATTCAATGATAAATAATAAAAATTTCATAAAATTATACATTAAATAAACAGGCAAACAAAAAAATTCACAAACTTAAAATTGTGAGCGGCGATTTTTTAACATCACAAAATCCTCAAGAATTAAATTTGAACGTAATGTCTCTGCAATTTCCCCCACTAAATTATCTGCAAGAAAGTCATCTTCCATTTTATTTTGTAGCCTTGTTTTGACGATCTTCATGTCTGAAAATGCTAGCTCACTAGTTGTTGTGGAAACTGGAAGAGTTAAAATAAGTCGTATTAATCTGTCAAGAAGATAATATGTCTTCAATTTTCCTATATCTCTCAAGATAGTGCATAGCTTTGATATGGAAGATAGATTTTGCAGCTTCTCATCATTTTGCATAATTTATAGTTTATAATTATATAAAATGACATGTTTTGTTATTACACCCATATCATGTGTTTGTTACCTAGATATAAATAATTATTATTTGTGAAATAGATTTTAAAAATATATCAAATACAAAAAATTATAAATAGGATATGTTTAATTGAAAATTATTAGTATTAAATTAAATACTTTAAAAAACAGTATTATAGATGTAATCCTGCAAATCTGCAATAAGAAAATAAGAACAAAATTTAAAAAGAAAAAAAAAAATAATTCCAAGTTATTGGATTCAAACCAGTGACCTAAGCCCTCTAAAGTCAGTTATTTACCAACTGAGCTAATATTTAATTTTATAAGGGGGGCCAATTTAAAGCTTTAAACTATACCTATATACATAATATTTGTAAAATCCAAGGATTTTATGGAAATAAAACGAGTTAAATGTTCTTTAATTAATTGATTTATTAAGGAAATTCCCAAAGTAATTAAATGATTTAATTAAGTGGGAGAAAATGAAAATTAAAGGTTAAAAACCCTAATTAGGGTTAGTGGTATCAGAGAAGGTTCTATTTTAGAGCAGATAACAAAACCCTAGATGCCCTTAGCCAGTTGCATAGACTGAGTGTGGGTCTGGGGTAGCATAGTTAGTGGTACGTTAGATTGTTATCTGCTGATTCACATTTAGGTCTTGTATTCGAGTTGAGCTTGTCTTTTCTTGGGTATGGCCGGTTTGTGGGCGTGCTCGGAGTTCCGGAATCCGGGTCGGGGCGTGACAATATTAATAAAAAATAATTTTTCGTTTCAACATTTGGGGGTTACATAGGTCCACCCCTGGCCCGGTTAATCAGCTCGTGCCCCCTCTTTACAATAGGGAGGCATTTTTTAATATATAAAAGTGGGGTTATATTATATGCAAAGAATGTGTGCAGCCTTACAGCTGGGGGTTTTCTTCTTGCGATTTCTCATCGACCTCCAACTCGAAGCATAGCTGGTATGCGGTCACTCTGGTTCTTCTCGCCTTTATTCGATGTTTCTCTTCATGATTATTGGTTCTTTTATCTTGCGATTTCTCGGAATCATGTCCAAGTTTGTGCGGTTTTTCATCTATTCTGTGGATGATTACTTGAGTTCTTGTTCGACTATGGGTTTCCCATTGATTTCGTGGTATTTTCTTGTAATAGGTGTGGATTTTCGGTGATTTTGAACGGTTTCATGTTGTTCTTAGGCTAATACTGATTTAGGGTTTGCTTGGACTGAGGGGAAACAGAGAAAAGCTAAGAAATTGCTCTATTGGGGAAAAAGGGGAATCTAAACACTTTCAAAGTTTTTTCCAATTTTTTCCCGTTAGATTTCCATTTCTTTTTGCTTGAAAGAGTTGATGTCCAATGTCTGAAAATGTATTGTTGGTTAATTTGTTTACAAGAAAAAATCCATAAAGTTGAGTCTTTTTTCCTCAAAAGATTTAAGTTTCAGTTCTTGAAATTCGGTTTGGAAGCAATGTGCTCCTTAAGATAGATTAAAAACTTAATACTGTGTGGCTGCCTTCAGAACTTGCTGATGGTATTGGTCATCATTTCGTTAGCATAGGGACTGAGGAACTCTTGGTTCATTGTTACTATGTGATTTCTATTCCTGTATTTTATTTATTTAATTATTTTGGTTGATAGATCACAGTTTGTTTCATCTTGTTACATATTGTTTGATATCATTGTATTCTTTCCTCTTTATTTTTACAATATATTCTGTCTATTTGCTATGTCTCATGTTTTTACTTTCTTTTTTTTTATTTTCGATTTGTCGGACCTGAATTTTGGTAATGCAATTACGCCGCAAACTGTCATTTCACAATTTCTGCTTCAGCCTGATGCTATGTCTCAAGAAACTCATCTCTTCATTTATGACACCTTTTGAGTGTTGTGCTCTTAAATATCATTACAAAATTCTCTCTTGCTTGTCTCAGTTATTATAGCTTTGCTATCACCCATAGAGATTCTTTCTTATTGAATCTCCTTTGACCCAAATCTATGGCTTGGTTTGAATTGCAATTCTTACTCTGGAACTCTTTTTGGCATCTCAACTTTTTCCCTTCTATCCAAATTTGTGTGTTTCCATCTCCAAATGCTTCTGGCTTCTGTGCCTCTATCACAGTTTACTTGCAAGCCTTTTTGAGGCCTAGAAGATGCCTAGGGGGAGGGGCAGGACTGCAACTGTTGAGGAAGCTGAACCTGTTAAAACATCGGAACCTTTCGAGTCAGATGAACCTGAAGAGACAGTAGATCTTGATGAAATTGAAGAGGAAATGGAAGAAGAGTTTGAATATGAAGAAGTTGAGGAGATAGAGGAAGTGGAAGAGGAAGAAGAGGAAGAAGAGGAAGAAGAGGAAGTTGTAGAGGAGGCTGAAGAGACAAATGAGCAGAATTCAGCTGCAAATGGTGCTGATACCAGACAATATAGGGACAGTGATATGAAAGATTCTGAGATTGAAGATGATGAAAGTGAAAAGCATGCAGAGCTTCTGGCTCTTCCTCCTCATGGGTCTGAGATTTATGTTGGTGGCCTCTTGCGTGATGTATTTGAAGAAGAATTGAAAATTTTCTGTGAGTCTGTTGGACAAGTGACGGAGGTGAGCTTGTGTGTTCTCCAAATCACTGGTCTTTTAGCATGTTTAGACTAATAGTTTTTGGTTATATCAGGTGAGGATAATGAAAGGGAAGGATTCGTCAGAAACTAAGGGTTACGCTTTTGTTACATACAAAAGTAAAGAGTTAGCTACCAAGGCAATCAAAGAGCTGAATAATACTGACTTAAAGGTACTTCTTTTATGCTAGAATTTTATTGTTAGTATGATGCTGATTCTTTGTTTAGTTTGGCCTCTATGTTGATTTTGTTTGTTTGTTTCTTAATATGCTTTTTTACTTAGAATTCACTATAAAAAGAAAGAAAAAAAAAAAAAGAATCTCCAAGTTGGGTAAATCCTTGAGACATGAGTGACTAACATGTCACTACTTCAGTGGGGCATCATTTATCTTTGTGCTGTTGTAACACAAAAGGAATTGCTAAATAGTTATTATTAGGAGCTTTTCTCATTTCTATATTGTATACTTATCTTTTAAGTTTATAGGACTACTTGAATTTGCAAATAACAGTTCCCATTTGAATCCTTTTGTTTTAATTTTATAGAGAAGATTTCGCTGGCTACCTATTTTTCAGAAATGTTTGTTCCTAACTAAAAAATCGAAACAAGCAGGAGTGGATAATATATTAAGAAAATATTTTGGTTTTTATTCTCAGGGAAAAAAGGTAAGGTGCTCGACATCTCAAGCAAAGAATCGCTTATTCATTGGTAATATTCCTAGAAACTGGACAGAAGTTGGTCTAAGAGAAGTAGTGGAAAAGCTTGGTCCTGGAGTCAATCGAATAGATTTAATGAAGGTATGCAACCCATGATCCATCACTGAATAATTTAAGATGGGGAAAAAAGAGAAGATTTGCATATTCAAAATTATCTGTTACTTGCATACGGTTTTCTTGACTTATATTTTGTGTGCTTTTTTATCTTTGGCTCTTCCATGTTATAGGATGCACAGAACTCTGGTCGTAATCGGGGTTTTGCTTTTGTTGAGTATTACAACCATGCTTGTGCAGAATATTCTAGAAAGAAAATGTCTGATCCAAAATTCAAACTAGATTCTAATGCTCCTACAGTGAGTTGGGCTGACCCCAAAAGTAGTGACTCTTCTGCTTCTCAGGTTCTACTAATTTCCTTTTGAATATTTTCACTGACCTTTATTTTGTGTAAATCTATGGTTTACTTTAGGCAAGTCCAGAACTTTTGCCATAAATTGGTTTTTTTTATATTTATTCAGTTGAAAGCGGTTTATGTAAAAAACTTACCAAAGAATGTGACTCAAGACCAATTGAGAAAGCTATTCAAGCACCATGGAGAAATCACAAAGGTGGTGCTTCCTCCTGCAAAGTCTGGTCAAGAAAACAGATTTGGTTTTGTGCATTTTGCTGAGCGATCTGCAGCCATGAAAGCATTAAAGAATACGGAGAAATATGAACTAGATGGTGATTTTTTACTCATAGTGCACATTCTATTTATTCCTCTGATATATACTTTGTATGGCTTATCCTTTATGCCACTTTACGGATTGACTAACAGGTCAAGTCCTTGAGTGCTCCCTTGCAAAACCTCCAACTGAGAAGAAAGTTGATGCAGGACCTAATACACAAAAAGGTCCTCTGTTATCAAACTACCCTTCCCAGATGGGATATGGTGTGATGGGAGGTACCTATGGTGCCCTAGGTGCAGGATTTGCTCAGGTATGGTATGTTTTGAATGGAAATGAATGAGTTATATTGGAGTATTACACTGCTTCATTTCCTGTTTGACATGCATGTCACTCCTGCTATATTAAATTGTTTTGTATGCCTCAGCCAATGCTTTATGGGAGGAGTGCTGTTGCACCAGGCATGGCGATGGTGCCGATGATATTACCTGATGGCCAACTTGCATATGTCATGTAAGTACACAATTTTATAAAACTGATGTTCCAGATATCACTTAGAGATATTGCAGCCAATAAGTAAAACAATGAAATCACCCTTTATTTAATGTTGCATGTCATCAAGGCACCAGATATCAGTGTTCAGTCTGAATTTACCGTGGGATATGTTTATCAAAATGCTTGCCAAATATCTTCATAGACAACTTGCTTATACTCTTACTTCATTAGACTGTTGTTTTTTTTTGTTTTGCACTCCATTTTCATCAATCCTCTTCTGATAGATAATTTTGGGGGAGAATTATTGTACAGTCCCTGATTATTTACATTTTGCATTTTCAGTCCTTCTGACAAAAAAGTACATTTTTCAGTCCCTTCTTAAAATACTTACTTTTTAGGCCCTGGCGTTACTTTACCCGTTATCTTTTCGTTGAAACCCTAAAATGTCCTTCTATTCCTGCCCAAAATCCACATTTTTGCTAAAAAGACGGAGCAGGTAGCAAGCTTTTCTCCTTGAGGAAAGTAATGAATAATCCCCCTAAATTTCTGAAATTCTTATATAATCCCTATAACATTCAATATCCCTATTTAGTACTTCCTTTATCCAGGGACTTATTTTTCAGTCCAAACAGTTGCAAACGGTGTTATTTTTTGTGTGAAAAGATAATGTTGTCCCTGAGGAGAAAAACGGTTCTGCCAGCGCCCATACATGTCAGCCACGTCCGAAGAAAAGACATTGCTTCCCCTGAACGACTTCTCGTCTTTCCTCTTTTATTTTTGACGGTTTTCCATTTTGTCCCTTTGTATTTTCAACAAAAAGTTGCATCCCTAACCTTTTCTCTCCTTGCAAAGAAGGCAGCCACCACGTCGTCTGCTCTGCCGGAGCTCCCTTTGTCTTCTCTTTCTTTCCTGTTTATGTCAGTTCCACCGGAGTTCGCAAAGAAATTAGCCATTATGCCGCAACTCTAAACTTAAATTGGGGCTTCGCAGCCAGTTTTCGATTTCTCTTGTTTTTATTTTTATTTTTTAGGGTTATGTTCTTTCCTTTTGTCTATCCTCCGTGGTATAATGCAATTTGTTTATGTAGATTGTAATCGTATTGTGGAGATTTAGGGTTTAGGGTTTTCTAGGATTTGCTTTTTTCTCATGTGTAACAGTAAGTCACTGAAGTCATGTACACCGGTGGTGTTGTTCATGTGCTTTTGATGAACTTGTTTCATTGCAAGTGGTTGTTTTAAAAATCAGTAACGAAGTGTTTCAAATCGTATATATCTGTTTACTATAATGCACAATCCGCTTGATATTCGCCTTTTATGTTTAAAATCCAAGTGAACCATGTGGAATCTGAAGTGTTTAAAATCGTATGTATCTGTTTATTATAATGCACTATCTGTTTATTACAATACACCATCTGTTTTTCGTTGTACGTAACTACAACATGGCAGAGAATTTGGTGAATGGAAGATGCTACATGGGCCCACTGGTTACCACGCTCACAGAATTAAAGAAATACATGAGCAGAAGATACTAGAAACTCATCAACTGTATTCTATTTGCTCCTCTGCTTGATATGGGGCCAATAGTTCAGGAAAGGGGAGTGTTCGATGCACTGATGAAGGTTTATGATGCGCTGCTCATCTCAAGAAATTTAAAATCGGGGAAAGCTGGGTGAATTTCAGTCCAGAGGACGTCGCGATAATCCTTCGACTCCGCTGCGATGGAACTGCAGTGGAATTCAAACGACCCACCGCCCGATCTGTATTTGAGGATAAATACCTCGATAAAGCCTACTCACGGAATCAAGATTGCATGAAAAACACACTGCTGGATTTTGTTCATATGCGAGGTGAGGAGGAAAATTTTGTCAAACTACTAGTGTATTTGATGGAATTCTTCATGTTTCCGACCACATCATGCACGGCCCCGACTTGGAGTGCGTATTATGCCGATAACCTAAAGGTGTTGGAGAGATATGCATGGGCACATGCCGTGCATACGTGGCTCATGGATGCTGTCAAGCATACAACTGCCCGAGTCTAGGAAAGGTGTTTTAGGAAAAAGGCCACGAACATAGGATATATTAGAGGGTGCTCAACCGTGCCGATTTTTTGGCTTTATGAAGTAACTGGTAGTGGAAAGAAGCTGGGGTTTGGCTGGACACCAAGAATTTTGTGTTACGGTGAGACCAGCTGCAAGAAGACTACTATTGTCAACAAACTTGTCGCATTTTTCAAAAGGAAAGAAGTAAACATACTTCAATATTTCTTTTTAGTATTTCTTTAAAATCTTTAGTACTACGATAAAGTCTTTACTATTATTATGAAAACGTCTTCATTATCGGCGAAAAACCTTTAGTATTATTTTAAAGTCTTTAATATTCTACTAAAGTTTTTTTTATCGACTGTAATATTACTAAGCTTTTGTAATATTGTCTCACAGTTCTCCGACTTCGTACCAGCCAACGCAGAAGAGACTGTCGTCACTAATATCCAGCTACCACATGGCACCACCATGGAGGAGAGACCTACTACGGATACTTGCCCAAGCGTGGCGGAAGATGATCAGAAGCGCTGCCAAAAGAGGAGAGGGCAGAAATCCTGGTATCGCATTCCAAAGAAGTCGCCTGCTGTCCGTCTTATTTTGTCCAGTCGAAGGAACCCAATCCCAAGCAACGACGATTTAATGCAGCGCTTGTTAAGTGCGTACAAAACACTGTTGGACGAGGTCGTTGCAATGCGCAGGCAACTAGATATGTTGCTTACCAGGGACCAACCTTCGGCTCCGGAGCAGGGAGCGAGAGAATCTCCGCACCCCCCACCAGCCAAACGAAGAAAGACAGCTGTTTCCAGGCGCCTTCAAGCTCCCCCACGATCCCCAATTGTATTGGTGAATGTCGTAAGTGAAACAGTTGCCTGCAAACTGCGGTCAAGACAGGTCCGGAAGGACAAAGCGAAGAAGGTTGTTGAGGGAAGCATGCCGACGTCAGAAAAGGAAGGCGAGGAACTCAGACACAGCGTCGACTCATTAATAAAACTTTTGCGATATTGAAGAACGCGTCACCACGAGATGCAGAGACGTTGATTCCTACTGGCAAGGAAGGGCCCATAGAAGTCTCCCACGCAATTGTAGCCATGGTTCCCGCCGAAGAAGCCGAGACGGGTCCCGTCCCTGTGGAAGCCAACAGTCTCCCTGTCAATGAAAATACCCCCGCTGACCTGGAAATCGACATACCGCCGGAGTCTATAGATATAGCCTCCGCTGGTGAGATACTCATCGGAGATCCACTTCCCTCCGCTGACGAGTGCCCGGGGGTTATCGAGCCGGAGAAGACCACTAGGGACAAAAATAATAAAAAAAATTAACATCACATTAACTCCAACAGTAATTAACATTAAGAAAAGAGTCGAAAGACAAAAACTGACTGTGAATCCCCTAATAACAAAAAAAAAAAAAAAGATAGATGATGAGGGATTCACGCCCAGTTTTAGTTTCAGAACAAAAATGAACCAAAAAACGGACATAGGTTCATGGGATATTCATGCCCATTTTCATATTTTGGTCTAGGTAAAATAAGGGCGGAGCCTTTATGTCGGTTGGCGGAGCCTCCTTCCAGTCAGTTGGCGGAGCCTCCTTCTAGTCAGTCGGTTCAACTTTAGATACTGAATCATTTGGAAGAAAGAAAAAAAAACACACAATTGAATTCATTTGGAAGAGAAAAGAAAAAGTAAAACAAAACAACAAATCACATGCTTGTTACTCTATGGTGGTAGACTAGCAAACCCACAATACAAGAACATAAAATCAGGTAAGGCATAATCCAGATAATCTAAATACAAAAAAGATTAGTGTGAGCACATTAATTATGCCTACTTCTCTATGTCTCTATTTTTCGTCATGGATCTCACGGTTTTTTTTTTTTCCCAATTTTAATTTTTTTTTGGCCTAATTAATGTGCTCACACTAATCTTTTTTGGACTGAAATTCAGCCGGTGGGTCGTTTGAATTCCACTGCAGTTCCATAGCAGCGGAGTCGAAGGATTATCGCGACGTCCTTTGGACTGAAATTCAGCCAGCTTTCCCCGATTTTAAATTTCTTGAGATGAGCAGCTCATCATAAACCTTCATCAGTGCATCGAACACTCCCTTTTCCTGAACTATTGGCCCCATATCAAGCAGAGGAGCAAATGGAATACAATTGATGAGTTTCTAGTATCTTCTACTCATGTATTTCTTTAATTCTGTGAGCGTGGTAACCAGTGGGCTTATGTAGCATCTTCCATTCACCAAATTCTCTGCCATGTTGTAGTTACGTACAACGAAAACAAATGGTGTATTGTAATAAACAGATAGTGCATTATAATAAACAGATACATACGATTTTAAACACTTCAGATTCCACATGGTTCACTTGGATTTTAAACATAAAAGGCGAATATCAATCTGATTGTGCATTGTAGTAAACAGATATATACGATTTTAAACACTTCGTTACCGATTTTTAAAACAACCACCCGCAACGAAACAAGTTCAGTAAATCACACAGCCAAAAGCACATGAACAACACCATTGGTGTACATGGCTTAAGCCCGATTACAATCCATATGAACAAATTGCATTCTACTCCTAAAAACAAGAAAGCAAGAGAAATCGAAAACCGACGGCGAAGCCCCAATTTAGGTTTAGGGTTGCGGCGTGGTGGCTACCTCCTTTGCGAACTCTGGTTGAACTGACGCAAACGGGAAACGAAGAGAAGACAAAGGGAGCTCCGATAGAGCTGACGGCGTGGTGGCTGCCTTCTTCACAGGAAACAAAAGGTTTAGGGATGAGTTTTTTTTGTTGAAAATACAAAGGGTTAAAATGGAAAACCGTCGAAAATAAAAGATGAGAGGCGAGAAGTCATTTAAGGGCAGCAATGTCCTTTCTTCGGATGTGGCGAGCATGTACGGGCGCTGGCAGAACCGCTAGCAACGTCTTTTCACATAAAAAATAACACCGTTTGCAGCTGTTTGAATTGAGAAGTAAGTCCCTGGATAAAAGAAGGACTAAATAAGGATACTGAAAGCTGTGGCGATTATATAAGGATTTTAGAAGTTGAGGGGGATTATTCATTATTTTCCTCTAATTTTTTTTCATGGTTCAACTTATGTTCCCAACTATTTCTCTTTTTTCTCCTCCTTTTGTCAATTGAGTTAATTCACTATCTTCTTCACCATCCTCAATAATTTTTGCAGGCAACAACCCGGTGCACCAGTGGCTACAGCACAAAATACTAACAGTCAAACCCGAAGATCCAGCAGCAGACGGCAAAATTACGACAACAACCGTGGGCGGAGGTTCCGCCCGTATTAATGCCAGTCCAAATATCCCCATGACATTGGCAACTCAGATGTTAATGATTTTCTGCAGATATCTACTGAATTGCACTAACTAACATGTTAGCTATGTTTTTGTGTTATGGCATCTAATCTTCTTCCTCTTCTGATTATACAATCCTTAACTTGTAGCAGACTGATCTCCATCATGGATGGTTTGGTAGCAGACAAGCTGTGATTCTTGTTTGTTGGCTTCTTTAGCTTCTGTAATTTCATTATTCATGAATTAAAACCCTAAAATTTCTGCTAGCAATGCTTCTAACCATACTTTTAAGAATGTTGTCACTATCTAATGTTCATACAACAACATATATGGTTGGATTGATACCCTGTATAATTAATTTAAGCATGATATGTTTAATAAAGATGATTAATTTTAATTTATTTAGCCTCTTTGCTTGTCCAATATATTGATTAAGACATCCTTTTTTTTTGTTAAAAAAAAAACTATCTATTTTTGTTGGTAGAGATTAGCTGAAATTTCAATTTCATACATCCATGTCAAACTATTTTTCTTAGGCATGACTTAATGTTACGAGTTAAAATTAAACACAAAATCTTAGAACGAAGGAAAACAACTTTGAAAAGATTAGAGAAAGAAAGAAAGAAAACAACTTGGAAAGGATTGGAGAAAAGAAAAGGAACTGTTCGCCACTTGACTTTACTATCATGATCTTATCTCATCTCATCCATTCATATTCCCTCGAGATGCGTGTACATCATGGCCAATAAAGACGAATAACTACCACCATAGATACCTGGTAATCGACACGTGTCCTACCTTCTATTCCTTCAATATATATAAAGAGAGAGAGAGAGAGAGACATATATATATAAACGAAACCGGGTAAACGGATCGGGATATCTTATCCCGGTTAGCACTCGTGGGGCGTGAAATAGAGACGTTATTCCTATTCCGAAACGGGGAATAAGAAAGAAAGCGAGGAAATGGGAGGAGATGAGGACGAGGACGAAGGGAAGAGGAATAGGGGATGGGTTGGAGAGTTCCAGAGGGATATGCTCGCCGGGGCGGCGATGGGGGGTGCCGTGCATACCGTCGTGGCGCCGATCGAGCGCGCAAAGCTGCTGCTCCAGACGCAGGAGAGCAACGCAGCCGTGCTCGGCCTCGGCGGCAGGCCCCGGCGCCGTAGGTTCCGCGGCATGCTTGACTGCATCGCGCGCACCGTACGCGATGAGGGCGTGATGTCGCTGTGGCGCGGCAATGGGACCAGCGTCCTCCGGTATTACCCTTCCGTGGCGCTGAACTTCTCCCTCAAGGTATTCGATTCGTTTCTTGGATTCTCTTTGATGTTTGATTGATGGCATTCTTGTTTTGTTGATTTGAATGGATCTTTGGAAATTTATTTTGGTGGCTGGTTATTTGGTATGCGCATGAGGTGTTTGATGTTGGTCCTTAGATAATATGCGAATTTCTTGGATTTATTGTGGTCAAACGGTGGTGATCTCGTGAGAGGAATCAGAAATTTTGCTTTGTATTATGAATTCCTTTGTTCCTCTTGGATGGGATGTGGCACATAATCTTTTTATCAGAACTTTTGATCTGTGATTATTAGTTTGATGTTGATGGAAACCAGCAAATCTTGTTAGGGTTCCCTTTCAATGTGCTTTCAAGAATCAAACTATTGTTATTGGCCTAGGATTGTATTATATGAATTCTTGAACAATGGAAATAATGGTGTCGAAATCTAATCATTAATTACAATTGTTTGGTTGATCATCGTTAGAAGTTATTTATAGATGCTTACCTTGATTGGGTTATATGCTATAAAAGTTTGAACTTTTCCTAATTTAGTTGATACAGGATGAAAAGCAGGAAAAAAATACAGACAACTTGTGGTGGATAGTTAGTATCAATCACTTTTAGTAAAAGGGGGAATCTGGCACCAATAATATCTTCCAATACTATCAATCAAAGCCAGAAAAATTGGCAATCAATGAGATTTTGTGCTCTGCCTTCAACTTTAGAGAAGTATGTAGAGTTCTTGGAACTAGAGAGACTTGTTGGCAATGCAATTAATTGGATGGTCTTGTTATGTCATTTATATGTTGAAAAAATAAATCTCCGGATGTTTTGTTTCTATGATGATAATGTTTGATGAAGATCCGTCACTTGAGGCCTTGCTTTTTAGGGTTGGCATGTGAGAGCACTACTTTCCTAATCACAATTTTTATGTATCTAATCACTAATATGAATTTTACCAACTCCATGCACTCTTAACAATTTGTCTCCCATATTTATAATGCGTACTGCATATTAGTTTAGTTCACGTACGGTTAGTTCATCCTAAAAGATCTGCTAATGTGTATTGGGACACATTGTAAACTGATTCCCACATCTGTTATCTGCCTTTGGAAAAGCATAAAGTTATCTTGATCCCAAAATTGTACTCTCCAAGAAACTTCTATCCAGAACATTTTCCCGGCTTGATGAAGCTTTCAGTTGATTCTTATCAATAGAATAATAAGCCTTTACCATACCAGCATAGAGAAAAGATGACACTGGCTTCAACCAACAACTTGGATGCATTATTCTCATCAGGGACCTATCATATCAATCCATTGCCCTATGATTTATGGTATAGTTCCTTTAATACTTATTCATGAAGTACCGAGCACCCTTTCTAGGAATAAACACTACTTAAATTATTCCCATAGCATCTTGCTTTTTCATGATACTGGGTCGGTGCTTAACATGAGTTATTTTGTGTTCAGGATCTGTACAGGGCCATGCTAAAGCGTGGTGAAACATCCCAAAATTCCAATTTTTTATCTGGTGCAGCTGCCAACTTTGTTGCAGGATCTGCAGCAGGTTGCACAACACTGGTCATTATCTACCCACTTGACATTGCTCACACCCGTCTCGCTGCTGATCTTGGCAGCAAAGAGTCCCGTGAATTCAGAGGCGTCTGCCATTTCCTTCATGCCATTTACAAGAAAGATGGTATCCGAGGCATCTATCGAGGCCTTCCTGCCTCACTCCATGGTATGATTGTCCACCGTGGTCTGTACTTTGGGGGGTTTGACACAGCGAAGGAGTACATGATGCCTGAGCACTCTAAGCTTGAAGCACCACTGTGGAAACGTTGGCTTGTGGCACAGGCTGTTACTACCTCAGCAGGTTTGGTATCTTACCCGTTAGATACCGTACGAAGGAGGATGATGATGCAATCTGGGATGCAAGAACTAATGTACCATGACACACTGGATTGTTGGAAGAAGATATATAGAATGGAGGGCATGGCTTCATTTTATCGTGGAGCTGTGTCTAACATGTTTAGAAGTACTGGAGCAGCTGCAATCTTGGTTTTGTATGATGAAGTCAAGAAATTCATGAAATGGGGTGGTTTATGACAAGAACATTAGTCGCCTAATTTTTGACTCACAATAAACACAGTCGGAAGAAATAGAGGAGAGAAGGTTTGTAGACCTAGAAAATCACTTTTAACTGATTCATTTTCTTTCCACTAATGAATACATGTATACAGAGAAGGATGTCTAGATTGAATTGTTTTTCCAGGGCCCTGGTAATTGTCATGCAGGTAATGCTTCTTGCTTGTCAATAAAAGGGAAATCTCTTGATTGTTTTGTGTTCCCTATTTTTTGTTTGATGCCTTGATGTTCCATTAAGGAGTCTTTTCTTGTCTTGTATATGAATAAGTGTGTTTCTTCATTATTTTCTTGTATGTTTTTCTTGCATTACTTTTCCATTATCATGTTGATTAATGTTAAACCCTGCCATGTTTGGTTGGGGGATAACCCCAAGGGTTATCCCCAACACAATTCCCAATAAAAAAGTTTTTCCCGCCAAAACCTTTAACTAAGATTTAAAAATATAACCCACCAATACATGATAGACACATCACTATCTTATCATTAATACCTTTAGTTTAAAATTCCCTCCAAATTTTTTTAAATTTTTCAAAACTTATTCCTATCCCCAAGTGAGATAACCCCCAACCAAACACAGCCAGCTATGGGATAACAAAAAATCAGGGAATACTCCAAAAACCTTTCAGGCAAATAATATTAAATGATAAAATATGGATTACAAGAAACCAGCTAGAGCATGTTTTGTTGCTATTCCAAGTCTTCTGCAATGAGATGGGCATCCAAAATCAGGCAAATTTAGACTGCCCTGCTATTTATAGCACAATAAGGAAGAACAAAGGAATAAACAATAATAGGATATACTAACAAAAGACTATGATGACAAAACTCCAGTACCCCAATCCCAATCCCTGAGTCTTTCCCCATATAAAAACACAACAGGAAATCAGAACCAGACAGTTCACTCACCAACACCTCTGACACATTAACGCACATTGACCTCTAATAGTAATGTTTTCATGCTAAACAAAGTCACTGCTGCTTGCACTCAGCAGGCCGATCAACCTGCTGACCCTCCCCAGCATGGGCTCCACCTGACTTCTGCAATCCATGAGTTCATAATTCAGTGAGAATCTCTCAATGAAACCAATAGATAGTGCATTGAAATTTCAGTAGGATGCAACTTTATTATTTGACAGCCAGGCATTTCATAAAGGTCAATGATGCACAACAGGTGTACTCAGCAAAAGGAATGTACCTTCTTCCTGGTTTTTACTTCCTCCTCTTCATCTTCATCCTCATCATCCTCATCTTCTTCATCATCCTCATTTTCATCCTCATCATCTCTGTCTTCATCTTCATCATCACCCAAGTCTTCAAAGTCTTCTTGGACGGCCTCTCCCGTGAACCATGAAACAGCATGAGGAATTATCTTGTCCCTAATAGTGGAACTGCGAAACAATGAACAAGAGGAGTCAAATCCAATTACAATCTTGAGGAATATGTTAGCAAATTGAAAAGAAAAAAAAAATTAAAAAGGTATCCTAGTGTCTTCTTTTCAACAAGGTAGGCAAGACTTTCCCAGACAAGGAGGGAGGAAGGAGGGTACCCAATATCATAATCTTGTTCCATCTGACTCTGTAGTTGTTCAGCCTGACATTATGAATAACAGAGAGTAAGTAATTACCAATCATATGCTTCCTTAGTTTCATTTTCGATCTAAAGCTAGTGAATAGCTAATAAGATTAACTCACAGTCTCATCATCAATATCTTCATCTTCTTCTGGAACTTGAGGTGGATTGAAGAAATTAAAGAAACTGTCACAATTCTCAGTTTTGGTGATGGGCTTGGTATTCTTTGATCCTTTCTTAGGCTTCTTTTTCAGAACCTTCTGGGTTAAACACTTCCCAGGATACCACTCTATCTCAGTCCTACAGAAAAGCCAAACACAATATTGTGAACTTCATATCAGCTTGTAGATATCCAAGAAAATTGGGGCAAACTTACCCAATTGCTTTCTCCAAAATAGGTTCATCATCATCAATCATGTGATAGGTTTTTGTGAGGACAGAATTCTTGAAAAATGGATTGGTGTCAAAGAAGAATTCGAGCTTGAAACCCTTCGGATTATCTATTCTGTGCCACTTGATATCTTTTAAATACTTCAATGCCGCCTCATCACGCTCTTGGATCTGAATCAAATTGCTTAAAAATTATAGAAGGAATAAAAATAAGCAGTTCTCATCAACTATGCGCTTTATGTTTGTGCATGTACATGCAACAAAAGAAATGCCATGTGGTTTACTGACCTCCTCACCCAACACTTCATTAGTCTTCATCGCAGTGAGCCAAAAGTCAGGCACACCTTTCTCTGAGATGTGAAAACAAAATAAGCATATAGAACTAAATATATAATTTGTAGACAACACAAGTTATTGACAAAAAACCTTCATTTGCTTTATCCTCAGCAGGTGTTTCATCTGAAGTTACACTTTTAACACTCTCCACTTCAACCACACCATTCACAATGTCATATCGCTAAGACATTAAGAAAAGGAAAATTCATTAAGCAAAGGCTACGATTACTAGTAAATAATGTTTCCACAGCAGGATAACACAAAATGTTATATGGCATTATTTAGCTGTTATAGAAAGCCACATAAGAAATGGCTACTGCTAAAAAACAAGGATACCTTGGTATACAATGGTTCATAAAGCTTTTGGTACTTAGCTTCAAGTGCGGCCCTTTCCTCAAAGAATTTAGCTTCAAGCTCATCATGTTGACTCTGGAAAAGACAAGGATAATAGGCTTTAAGAAGTACCAAATTTCTCCAATAAGGAGGCATAATTCCTAAACATTAAATTGTTGAACTTTATTAAACCATTATCAATGTAATTTTTCATGAAAGTAAATCAAAAATAGCCAGGGAAATAACAGAAGCTGAGAACTTCACCATAGATTAGAATATCAACATCAAAAGTTGGACCAAAAATATCGATGACTATATACAATACACCAAAAGGATTATCGCAGACAAGGCAGACCTTTTCTATAACAGTATGCCATATCATTCATAACCAATAAACTGCTAGAAAGAAAACGTTGACATTCAATCCATAATTTCAGTGACAAATTACCCAAACAAAGCAACAGACCTGAGTGAAATAGCTCTCTGGTGACCAAATCTTAGACAATATAAGTATGCTATTAAAAAACAAACATCATACAAAAGCCATATCAAATCTTCAAAAATTTAAGTCCATTAATAAACAAAGCAAGGTGTTTAGATAGAACAAGGCCCATGGTTTTAGATGTACAAGTTATCTCAACAAATGGCAGAGAAGGTAATTTGAAATAATATGCGCCCAGCATCTCAAAGTAAATACTATAGTATTAAAAGTGAGCAACACAATTGTTCATATTACAAAAACTGTTGAAAAACAAAGAACCTGGCTAGGAAGTGTGCTTGCATCTGCTCTCAAACAGATTCCTAACCAGAAGTCCTTGAACCATTTCATCATTAAATCATAGCATGAAATGAACTCTAAGAATTAGTGCCAAATTTCTGAATAGGCAACTTTGTGTACAAAAGGAAACAAAGGAGTACATAGTAACTGGCAACATCATCCGAAGACAATAAAGACGATCACATATGCAACTGTAGTGCTAGCGATAGTAACTAGTTTCTTAGAAATATTCATTTATAGTATAGAAGAATGATCCACAAGATCCTTTGTCCAAAGGCCACAACAAATCCTGTCCCAACTAATCCAAGCACATCAATTGTATCAACTTATCAAGAATTTAACAAATCCAACAAAAGTTCCTCAACCCAACCCCATCCATCACTGAAAGGAACGATCATACTCAATAGGGGTATAACCCTATTAAACAAGAATTGCACTTCAAGGAAAAAAGCAAGATCATAGCTCTTGATTAGCAAGAGAATCATCCTCAGATGAAAAGGCGGTGTCACTGTACAAAAAAGCACCCAAGATATCCAAGAAAATCCGTAGAACGAACTTAAATCATCAAAAGTAAAACATTCAGTAAAAATATCAAAGAAATGCCTCAAAACAAGAAGAATCAAACCTGTATTTCCCTAAGGACTTCAACCCGCTTCCTGACCTTCGGCGACAGGTTCTCCAAAACATCCGAATGCTGCCCCGCCAGACTATGCAACTTGTCCTACAACCCAAAACCCATCATAAACCCAAGGTTCTCAACTTACAAATGAAAACAAAACCACAAATCAAACCAAAACCCAACCTTGAGAGCATTCACGAGGTCCGCCCGATCCTCCGCGCTGAGGCCTGAAATACCACCCACCAAATTACCTCCCTGAACAATCAAACAAACCAAAAGCCGCAAAACCGGGAGAAATATCTAACCAGGAACGTTGGCAGGGAGAGCGGAGCTGAGATCGGAGATGTTGAGGGAATCCTTCTGCTTTTCGTCGCCCATCCTCGCCAATCCCGCCGCTCCGCCGCCGATGGGAGAGAGTGGAGAAGAGAAGCGAAGCCCTAGCGGTTTGGGGGCGGAGAAGGCGAAAGTGAAAAGATGAGCGAGAGGAGCGCGATTTTTATATAGGAATTGAGGGCCAGTTTGAAACGGGTATCAAAGCTTGGGTGACTTTTTCGGTCTCTTTAATCGCCGCAAAGGCTGAAACGGTGGCCGACTACTGTACTGGGTGCCTTACGTGGCATGTGATTTTTGGATTTCGTTAAGAGGTAAGTTACTGCGGTTTCTTTTTCTGGTGTTTTTATTATATTGGGAGATACTACGATATTGTCTGGCGGGAACCGGTGTGTTGTTATTCTGGGCTAGTTACAGAGACCGAGGAATTGGACCTTGGGCTGGACCAGTTGTTTACATAGTGGCAAACTGAGATGCGGTTTCATTGTTATGGTTTGTGTTTTTTTTTTTTGGGGGGGGTGTGAGTTGAATATTTAATTAAGTTGTATTACTATCTTGGGAGTCTGGGACTGTATCTATTTAGCATTATATTTATTTGGTTAAAGTGTCAAAATCTATGATATCTTCAATGTATTTACAGCAATGGGAACACAATATTAGCTGTCACCCATGAATAGTGAAAGATGCACCAATGACCAAGTGGTGTATTGACATTTCGGTCCTCTAAAAATTTTAATGACTCAGAGGTCTCAGATTCGATTCGCGAAGTGAGGGTATATTTTTAGGAGTATGAGCATTAGTTATGACGGGTGGTCTCAATGCCCATATATGTACGGGCCCCATCCTCATGTATGTTTTGTCAAGGCTTATGTTTACCCTTGATTTTTTAGCGACTTGCCACTTATATTACAAAAAAAGAACAACAACAATGAAAAAAAGGTCTAAAACAGAAACAGTGGTGCCTGACAGTTTTAAGGTCTAAAACATAAATAGGTAATTGAAATGAACATGCAAACCATTTCTCAAGATTGTACAACATTAGATTAGCTTTTTTATTGAAAGAGTTAAAATCAAATTTCGGTGAAAAATGAGTAACATGCAACACAAAAAACAATGTAAAAGCAATTTAGCTTCTCCATAGCTTTACATTGTTTTCATGCATTATTTCAACTTTCAAGTCAGATTACCAAAGGACCATTGGCCTTGTGGTATCTAAGGCCCCTCCATTAGGTAATTCACTCGATTGAGTATATTCTCGGATTTGAGTACCCGCCCCTATAAAAAAGGGATGCAATTTAAGTAAACGTCTCTTGACGTCCTTCTATGGAGGGGTTTATCCCCTATGTCCAAAAAAAAAACCTTAAACTTTAAAGTCAGGTTAGTATGAATCATTTGTGTCAAATCTTGATCTGCAATGCCAGCCTCATTTGAAACCCAAAATGTTTGGCATGCTTATGTAACTTGCTTCATTAATTCTTTTTGTATGTTTTATTTATTTTTGGTCGATGTAGCAACTGAAGCTTGTCATGGATTCAATCATATGGGGTTTTTTTTGGTATCTAATAAAAAATATTGTTTAAACTTGTAATATCCTGATTTTTTGACTTAATATCATCTGTAATTAAATAAATTAAGCCTGGGTTCAATATTGTGATTAGAAGAATTAAAGAATATATTTAACAATAAAAAGAATAAAGTGGATTTTATGAAAAAGTTTTAAGACTTGTATGTAAAAAAAATATCTTAAATGATAAAGACTAATATAAGTCTGAGAGACTTTCATGAAATTATCCTAAAAATCAGGGACTAAACGCAATGTTTCTACTCACACAACAGCATCCACTATGTAGGTGCGTTCTAAGATACCTTGCAACAGTGTTGCCTTGGGTTACCTTTTTGTGAGAAGGTATACAAATTATGTGCCATGGCGCGCACACACACAAAAAATACAATGGTGTGTGCAAGTTATACAAAATTGTGTGCCATGGCACACATAAGTATGCTACCTTGGGAATAATACCCAAGGTATCTTAGAATTCACCCACTAATATGTATTATCTCTACTTTTCCTTGAAGATTCTACACGGCCTCCTTGGACTTCTTGGAGCTTCTAATGAATTTAGTTTTTTTATTTTTTGTCAATCTCTCTCTCATCTCTCATGTCAAGTCTTTGCCCATGAGATCTCTCACTCGAATTTAAAGGTATTTTAAAAGGTATGTTGACAGTTCTCATGTCTTAAGTTTCTCCTCTCACACCAAAATTAATCATCATTTATTTATTATTAATCATTGTTATTCCACAATGTTCAAGTGTAGCCTGGATCAAAATTACTTGATAGTGCTGGATTGTGCTAATAAACAACAGAGAATGGAGAAGTGATACAAATGTCTTATGTACTCTTAAGAATCAAGATAGAAACTAGTTGTTTTGCAGGGACTAAAGCCAATAACTCCTTGTTTTTGGTTTTCTTACATTTATCAAACATCCAGTTTTCTGATGACAAAGTCAATTTGATATTCAGCCTAAGTAAGCTATGTAGAATTAGAGAGAATAAGAACATCATGAGTTTTATGAATACCTGTTATGACAGATAACCCCTGAACCGGTGCAAAACTTGAACTGCATAAATGAAATAATTGGATTGTTATCCTAGTATGTTTTAATGAAACATGGGTTTATTTGATTAGCAATTAATGAAAATTAGAGAAATATTGTAGCCATTGAGCTTTGGGGGCATATAGGCTCCAAAATGGGACTTTCATAGCTATAGTAATATTGTAGCCATTACGGTAGAAAAAGAATAATTATTGTGGCAGATTATGTACTGTAGCATCGATTTGATAAGGGTTTTCCAGGGTTAGTGCTATAACATAGTAGACCTATTAAATATGGAATTAAGAGGTCTGGTTGAGTGGAAAAGCCGGCAAGGCCGGTTATTCATTAAAGGAAAAAGTCGAAATCTTGAAATGCATTGAGATAGAACATATAGTTTAAGCATTCATTTTTTTAATATAATGTGATGTTAAAGAATGATAAATTAATATGTTTAGGATGCAATAAAGGTGTTGTGCACTTGGCGGGAGAGTCGAAGCCGGGACAGTGAATACTACATATTTGCATTGAGGTGAGTAGAAGTTGAATAAACTATGGGTTTTTAAAGTTTTCAAAAGAAAACAGTTTTCTAAATGTTTTATTAACATTTTCACAGCATATGTTCAGGATTTATGACTTGGTTGCCCTAGTTAGGGTATTTACATATATTGCCATCGTGATTTTTCAGCATATTTTCCCTTGTTACATATGAATGCTATGCATTGAATTGAGCATGCATAATCTCTGATAGTATACAGATTTCAACATAAACAATAAATGTTAGAAGCAACACAACTACAATAAACATATGAATATAGAACATGGTAACAGGGAAATAGAGTTTAGTATGCACATTTTCAACAGGCACATATGGGTATACCAGGACTCAATGTAGGAGCTCTTATAGCAAGTCTTTGGGAAGTGTTTCAAAAAAATAAAATAGTAATTTCAGTAAACCCCTACCCATCCTCTTTATAAGCATAGTACCGAGTGTCCAGCCCTTTGGGGGCATCCGTATATACGTGACACAGATACAGAGTTGCCAAGGCAACATAGATGCACAGTTGGATACCAGCACAGATACACACACAGAAAAAAGATGTATAGAAAACAGAGTAGCACAAACATATATACAATGATATGACATATGTTGATGAGATTAGGTGCATACTTGACTGGGCATTTATTATCAATAACTTTTTATTCATTGAATGATGTAATACCATGTTTTCTTGTATTTTACATTGAGCTTTCAGCTTAAATGGCATGTTATCTAGATTGAACAGTTGTTATAAGAATCATATGTTTATCTATATTAATGTCTATTCATGACCGGCATATGTAGCAAATTGATGCATTTTAACCCAACATGTTTCGTTTATATAATATATAAATTTCAAAAATGTTATATTTTGTATGATAACCCTGTTAGAGACAAGCCCAAAGAGAGAATCACACATTGTATTCAATCAACTCAACAATATACATATACAGGTATATATGGTATGATATATCATGTACAACTAACACTCCCCCACCCCCCCACCCTCAAACTCACGGGGGATCATACACCGAGAGTTTGAACAGAAGGAAACATGCTGCACCCAAGTCTGGGACTTGGTGAACAAGTCAGCAAGCTGGCGCTCGGAAGGAACAAACTGGGGAGTGAGGGTGCCTTTGTTGTACTGGTCACACAAGAAGAAAGCATCAACACCAATATGCTTGGAGAGCGAATGCTTTACCAAATTTAGAGTAATCTGAATAGCACCGGTGTTGTCATAATGAAAAGGAGTCGGAGTAGGAGAAGCAACACCAAGGTCTTGAAGGAGCTAGTGCAACCAAACAATCTCCTCAGCAATAGTGGCCATGGCGCGAAGCTTAGGTGCTGGACCGAGAAACACCTGTTTGCTTCTTGGACTTCCATGCAAGGAGAGAAGAGCCCAAGAACAAACAAAAACCATAACAAAGCGACGATTAGCCGGATCACTAGCCCAGGTAGCATCAGAGTAGGCATGAAGCTGTAGAGAGCTGCGACAAGAGAAAAAGAGACCACGAGACAGAGTCGCCCGAAGGTAGCGCAGGAGCCGCAACAGATGAGCATAGTGAACAGAAGTAGGTGCACTGATAAACTGACTCAGAACATGTACAACATAAGCAATGTTTGGCCGAGTGATGGTAAGATAGACCAGACTCCCAACAAAGTAGCGGTAACGAGTCGAATTAGGTAAGGGAGTCCCCTCATCAGGACGCAATTAAAGGTGAAGCTCCGTACGAGTGGCCACAGTGCGGGAGTCAGAGAGAGTGGCCCGAGCCAGAAGATCAGAAGTATAACGCTGCTGGGAGAGCTGAAAAACATCGGTAATAGAAGCGATCTCGATGCCTAAAAAATAGCTCAACCGGCCAAGATCAATCATATGAAAATGCTGCTGAAGGTGATGCTTGACGAACTCCACATGAGCAAGGTCATCACCGGTGATAATCATATCATCCACATAGAGCAACAGAAAGAGTCCGACCACGAGAGGAGGAGTGCACAAACAAAGTCAGATCATGCGGACTCGGCTGAAAACCAGCGGCCGTCACAACGGAACTGAAGCGCTCAAACAAGGCCCAGGGTGCCTGTTTGAGACCATAGAGAGCCCGGCGCAAGCGGCAGATAAGGCCAGAAAGAGAGGAGAGGCCTAAGGGAGAAAGCATGTATACTTCCTGCTGAAGATCCCCATGAAGAAAAGCATTCTTTACGTCAAGCTGAAAGAGAGACCAATGGAGAACGCCAGCGACAACAATAAGAGCTCGAACGGTAGTCATGTGAGCCACGGAGCAAAGGTTATCATAGTCCCTGCCCTGCTCCTGCTGAAAGCCACGAGCCACAAGCTGAGCCTTATACCTCTCCACTAAACCATCATAGCAAGTCTTAACCTTATAGAGCCACTTATAGGTAATGGGAATCGCACCTAAAGGAAGGGGAACCAGGTCCCAAGTAGAAGTGCGCTCGAGAGCCTCCAACTCAGCGGACATGACAGCCTGCCACTTAGGTATCTGAACAGCCTCACGATAAGAAGTCGGCTCTTGAGGACCACTAAAGGAAGTAGGAAGGAGGAAAAGATCAAGTAACTGAGAAGCAAGGTTGAGGCGGTCGGGTGGATGGCGGTCTCGGAGGGGATATCTGCATTCGGGAGGATCATCTACAAGATGCTCACTGGAGGAAGCCGGAGGCACCGGGGGTGAAGGCTCAGGTTGAGGGCGAGGGTGACGAACATAGTGATACGAAAGGGCGTGGGTGGGAAGCGGGACAGGGAGATCAGCAGACAACGGAGACGAGGAAGAAGTGAGCGGAGATGCAGGTGGAGGGGGAAAGAGGAGAGACACAAGTTGAGGGGGAGACACTGACGGATGTGGGGATAACACAGGAGGTGATAAGACAGGAAGTAGTGACATAGTGGACACAGGCGTTGATGGGGTGGTAACAGTGAGTAACTAGACATCAGCCGGTGTGGTGGAGTGAGAAGGGGAAGAGACAGAGGGGACAAAGAAAGGACGATCCTCAACAAATGTAACATCGCACGAAATGCGTAGACGACATACGGCAGGATCGTAACACCTATAGCCTTTGTACTCAAGACTATAGCCAAGAAAAACATAGGGAACAGACTGGGCAAAGAGCTTAGTCCGCTCACGAGGCAAGAGAAGAACATAACACAGGAAACCAAAAACACGTAAGTGAGCGTAACGAGGAGGGTGAGAGAAAAGATACTCTCCGGGACTGCGACCCTAAAGAAAAGTGGAGGGCTGAAGGTTGATGAGATAGACAACATTGGAGACAGCCTCAGCCCAGAAATGAGGTGGAACATGGGAGGCAATAAGAAGGGTACGAGCAATCTTAATAATATGACGATGTTTCCTTTCCGCAGTGCCATTCTGAACATAAGCACCAGGACAAGAGAATTGAGGGAGAGTGCCATGGGAGGCCAGAAGATCACGAAACTCGTGCGAAAGATACTCCCCTTCTGAATCGGAATGAAAAGTGCGAATGGTAGCAGAGAACTGGGTGTGCACCATATTAGAGAAATCAACATAAATCTTAAAGAACTCAGAACGAGAGTGCATAAAATAGAGCCAAGTGTAACGAGAGAAATCATCAATAAAGATAACATAATAACGATGCCCGCCCTTGGAGACAAAAGGTGCGAGACCCCAGACATTAGAATGGACTAACTCAAAAGGAATTACAGACCGAAACTCACTGAAACGATAAGGGAGTTGTAGTTGTTTGCCAAGCTTACAACCCGAACATGAATGAGAACGATCAACAGAAACACGACCTAATACACCCTGGTGGATGAGAGAGGACAGACGGGAGCCACTAGGATGTCCTAGACGATGATGCCACTGGGTGAAACCAACAGAGGGGAGACAAAGAAAGATAACAGGTAGAGGCAGCCTGGGATGGAGAGGATGGCTGAAGACGAAGGTGGTTGGCACATATACCCCACTATGATGATGGCCAGCTCCAATGAGGGTCCCTGTAAGACGATCCTGCACACAACACGCAAACTCATCAAAAATAACAAGATAGTCATGGGAGGTGAGTTGGCTGGCTGAGATAAGATTCATGGACAACTGGGGTATGTGTGCAACATTTGAAATATGGAAGTGGGTGGTATATAAGAGTCCGCTGCTGGTAATGGGAAAGGTGGTGCCATCAGTAATGATGACATGAAGGTCAGTGGAAATAGGCTGGCAGGAGTGAAGGTTATGTGGAAAGAGGCCCCAGAGTCAAGCAACTAAGAAGACTGAGAGATACCTGTAGGGGCGGAGGCAACTGACTGGTGAGAAGATGTGTATGAGGCAACATGACTGAGCACTGAGGCCGAGGAGGGCAAGATCTGACTCCAAGAAAGTTGTTGGGCAAGCTGCAAGAGTTGCTCAACTGACGAAGAAGTAGCTGGAGGAGCAGAATTAAGGCTGGCGTGGTGTACTGCGGTACATTTTGCTGAGCCCGCTGCAACTTGCGGCACTCAGCACGAACGTGACCAAGAGCATGACAATAGTGGCGGCACGGCTGTTGTCCCGAAGGGGCACTAGACCCTTGAGGTCCAGGTGAAGAAGCCGTGGAGGCAAAACCTCAAAGAGAGAAGACTTGGTGAAGCTTACAAGCTATGCAAAGAAATTGGTACTAACTGTCCTTTATTTCACCAATAGTGCACCAATAGTTCAGCCACAATATATATATATATATATATATATATATATATATATATATATATATCAGCCCCAATAATTGATTATCAACAATATTTCAATAATTGATTATCAACAATATTTCACAGCCACATGCCCACAATCAACATCATCACCATCTTTTTCAGGAGTAGCTGCAGGGGATTAGAAGACAGCTGGGAGATCATGATCAGTTGGTGCCGCAGTTTTGTCGTCTGGGGATAGTCTCCGGCAACGGCTGGTGGGTAGTCACCGGAGAGAAACCCCCTTGGGGGAAATAGCCGGAAAAGATCAGGGAGGCGGCGTTGGCAAAGGTGCTGGCGCCCTTCTATGTGATGGCCGGGAGACGGAGACGCGATGAGGAAACTGCGGGATGGGGCTGCTCAGGGAGTCGCAGGGAGGCTCAGGCCGATGGCATCAAACGAGGAGTGCCGGCGGCTGGAGGATCTAGGGTTGGAAAACCCTATCTGATACCATGTTAGAGACAAGCCCAAAGAGAGAATCACACATTGTATTTAATCAACTCAACAATATACATATACATGTACATATGGTATGATGAGTAGTGATAAGATGAGGCCAGCCGCACTTGCGGCTGGCCTCATCCTATCACTACTTATATATATTAAATATATATAAAAATTATATATTATATTTTTTATAATCTATTTAGATTTATATTGATTTATCTATATATTTTAAACAATGTTTAGATATGTATATATAATTTTTAAATTATCTTATCCTCATAATACATGTATATATGTACATATAAATTTAAAAATTATATATACATATCTAAAAATTGTTTAAAATATATAAATAAATTAATATAAATCTAAATAGATTATAAAAAATAGAATATATAATTTTTTATATATATTTAATATATATAATTAGTGATAGGATGAGGCGGTCGCAAGTGCGGTCGGCCTCATCCTATCACTACTCATGGTATGATATATCATGTACAACTAACAAACCCTTATAGGGACAATTCCTCTCACTTGACTTATTTAAGCTCACTACTCTCTCTCTCTATAGAATGCAAGTATAGCCCCAACCAACATGGTTAGATCCCGAGAAGAGAATTCAACAATGAAAGTTGGGGAATGTAGATGCTCTAAGCTATGTATAGAGAGAGTTATGTGTATGAACTATTGTGATGTATCTAGATATTTATGTACAAACATATGATGTTTAGTAGAGGTGGTATTTGCACTCCTTTGTGATTATATGGATATTTGTTTTGTTGTAAAACCAGGTTTTCAGATTTTATTTATGTACAAATATAGTACAGGAAAAACAACCTTAATGTGTTGGTGTGACGGGTCTGTCCCGGTGTAGGTCAACCGGTGAAGGTTGTGGGACGGAATGTGTAACAACCAGGGTTTTCATAGCATATATAATTGACTTTTTATTAAAGTCATACAATACTAATTATTAAATTACACATGCCACAGGATCTTTAGTTTAGATGTTCAGAGATTAGGTACATTCCCATACTTAAAAGCCGAAAATAAAATAATTAAAAAATTATTCATCAATTTTATAGTCCACATCTACTCAGAGCCAGCTATACACTTTACCGTCACGTCAATCTCCAAATCCGTACCACTTCAAGTCAATTAGGTCGGCTACCCTGATCTGTTCCTGTACACTGAAATGGTGAGAGTTGTGAGCTAAAACTAGCCCATGAGATAATAACATCACACCAGGGTTCATTACAAAAATTAATAGCTTGTGTAACATATATATTTGTCAAAACATAACAAAATTCATACCGGACATACGTGCATAAATCTTAACATAATCATGTCACAAACTCGTGTAAATCACAAATATATCAATCGTACTTAGTCCGTATGCACCCAATCTCAACAACACTACCCGTGCTCATAATTCCATTCACATAACCAGCTCCCCTGGCTGCATACATTAAACATGGTGGTCCCATGGACCTAAGCCCCGACATAGGCATGTTTCAACCGGTGCACACGAGACTTAGACACTGATTAATATACGAAACATAAAACGTTGACTCTACTAGGAGCAAATACACGTACATATCAAAAATACCACTTTTCATAATTCATCGATAAAAAACATTGATAAAACACCCGACAAACAAGTCAAAATACTGGAGTTCATCTGCAGTCAACTCACCTAATAATCCCTTCTACTTTGGGTTGGATTTTCCCGACTACTGTAGATGTTGTCGTTAAACGGGCAGAATTTCCTCTAAATGATCAAAAAAATAAAAATAAAAAATATAATTTACAAACTCTCCTTCTCTCTCTTCTTTCTCCTTCCCAGCTTCCTTTTTTCTTTTCTCTTTTCTCTACCGTTTCTCTCTCTTCCTTTCTTTCTTCTCTCTTTTCCTTCCTTTTCTCTTCTTCCACTCTTGTCTCTCCTTCTTTCTCTCTCTTTCTTAGCCTGCTTTGTAACACCCTATCCCGACACCGGGACAGAATGTCACACCAGCTGGGCCGGGGGTGCACCCAGCCCATAAGCTGTGTAATTTAAACATGTTAATCATGATATTGAAACTAATAAACATGATTATTAAATAGAGTAATTAAAATCTTATAATTAGAATACAATCTTGCGGAAGCGTCCTACAATTTAATACATTAAATAAAGACAACTGTCCTCTTCTGCTAAGTCAGAGCCATCTACAGGAATACTCTATCTCGTCTACCTGCACATTTCACTTGAGTGAGAATCACTGTACCAGGAAATAAAAGACTGAACGATATTTAAAACATGTAAAGCAGCATGCTGATCATGATCTAAGTCATGGTAATATTCACAGAAATCATATTATATGCACTTATGCATTTCTTTAATCTTTTATCTTCATCAGAACGGGAGATGAATTCCACACAGGTCATGATCCTCCCAGGCTGGACCATATCATCAACCATGGGGTGACAAGCTATGGAAACAACTCCTCGTCCTGGACATAGATCAATTCCACACGAGTCAAGGTCCTCCCAGGCTGGATAAGCGCATCAACCATGGGGTGACAAGCTATGGAATTGATTTCTCATTATCTATCATATTAGTGTCATCTACACCCCTACTTTCATACAGCGGCACCAGAGTGGAATGAACCAATCAATCAGTATCTCTCCGGTCGGATCAACTCATCGGCCGTGAGCTATACGAGTATATACGTATACTAGGCACTCGAAGAGTACGGAAAGGGGGTTTTGTTTTCTTGAAATCAGAAGAATTGAAAACAGATAGTTGGATAGTTAAAGAAAATCAGAGTTATGTAAACCACCCCTTCCCTACCTAGTACCGTACTCTCTGGCTCTATCGTAGAGCCACGTCTGGCACAAGCATGTATTCAAGTAAGATGCAACGCACTAATATGTCTATCATGGCAATATATAAAAATGTGCAAAGTTTCCACATGCTTTTCATGAACATGATTTCACACTTCGAATAAATCGGTAATCATGCTTGAAAACTGAAAAGCGTTTCATAAAATCGTGAACGATCTCATAACATGCAATCCAAAGATCGATTTATGAAAATACAAATCAAATGAAGAGATTTACAGCTTGTGTTCCCTCACATTTCCAAGTACAGTTGTAATCACTCACCAAGTCCTTAGCGTGCTTAGGTTACTCGGTCCACACGACGCTTCGGGACGCTCTTCCTTCTTCCTAGTAATCATAATACGGAAATGATGAATACGAGAACCGTATTCTTAACTCGTATACTACTTGAATTCGATAAAATACGATATACTCATTAAGCTATCTATCAAAATTCTTAGTTAAGTTCTATTACATGCTTCAAACATTCATAAGAATACGGGAATCGTATTCTTATCTTATACTTTAATTAGACGCGTTTGAGTACGATGAGTTCATTAAGCTAAGTAGAGTTTGGTTTTCTCTTAACATGAAATTTCGCATCTCCATTAATCTAAAAATACGAAATTATCAAATTAAGGAATTTAGCTTTTCTTCTACTTAATCCCAATTTAAGAATTCTAACATGCTCCTAAGTTTGGTTCGAATCTTCGTCGGCTCCTTTCTTGCCTTTTCCTTAAACTTTCCCTAGTATTTTGAAATGGTACTTAATCAATATTAGGGTATTTAGGATTTAATCATTCTTAGGTGAACAACTATTATTTACTCTAACAGGCATGTGATCTTACAAGGCATTCACAAGAGTCGAAGTTGCATAGTTCCATTCTTAACATGTACACGTGTTTCCATAGCAAAAGAATATGAAAATTCTATCAAGTTAAATGAAGCATGATTTCATTTCCCTTAAAGATCTACGCATGCTTCTAAGGTATGAAAAATACGAATCGTGCTCGTATTTTCTTTCATGCTTCTACCAATCATTACTTATGCTAATTTATCACCTCTTAAACTTGCTAACTAGCATGAGACTATGGATTAATGAATTTTAATTTCCTATTGATTTTTATAAACTTTCGCGCATCTCCCTCATTATAGGGCCCCTGATGAATACAAACATACATACAAATAAATCTATCTCAACTATACAACATGCATTCTTTAACCTCTAACCCCTTCATCAACCCACATCAAATTAGCTCTAGAGCTCACAATTAAACTCATGCATTCCTCCACATCCTAAGTACTAATTCACAATTCATTTAGGGCTTTTCCCCCAAATTGCAAATTCATTCATCTTGCTTTAGTAAACCTCACACTTGGGGGAGGAAGCGAGGAGGTCAAAGTGCGGTCAGTAGTACTTGCCCCAGGCACCGTAGGCACGCCGCCGGTGTAGGAGTCGGCCACACCATGGGTCGCTGAGACGCGGAGTCGGACTCGGGGTAGAGCTGCTGCGTGTTCACGGACAAAGGCGTGGCCGGCAGAGGAAAGTTCAAGTGGCTCAGTCCGAGGCGCGACGCAGCGTCCGGCCGGTCTTGGCCGGAGACAAAAGAAAGGAGGCCCGGATGCCCGACGGCCGGTGCTTTGGCCAGCTGTAGCCAGCCAGCGCTATTGTGGCGTGGCGGCGGTATGGTCTTGGGGTAGCGGCCGGCGCTCGATGGGGACGGCGCTGATTAAAGGCAATCGGTGGTGATCGGATCTGCGGCACAAGATGGGCCACAGGCGTGGGTAGAGGAAGGAGAAGATGGGAAAAATTAGGGCATCGGGCTCAGAGAGATGAAATGGGAGAAAGAGGGATCTCTCTCACTCTCTCTCTCCTTCTCATTCTTATAATATTAAGAATATTAACATATTATTATCATTATTATTTCTTTATGGAAATCTCTCTAATAATCAAACTTATCTTATAAAATGATGACACTAATTAATCTATCCCCTAACTTTAAAATACATGCCCATTTAATCAAATTTATTTTCTTCATTATCCCCCATTCCACTAAGTTATATTAATTTTATTATTTACTTAATTTTATCTCCCCATTATTACTTACATGGGCTACCATTGACATTAACTCCATTTAATTACATCCTCACTCTCATATGGTTGAGTTTAACCCATTAAGCCAAAATGTTGGCCAAATCCCATTTCATTTTATTTATTTATTTATTATTTTTTTTTTTTACAAATCCTTATTTATGAGCTAATAACCCCCGATTAATTTTTTCAAAATAAATAAATAAATAAATAAATAAAAATAATTACTAAAAAATTCGGGGCGTTACATTTCTCCCCCACTAATGAAAATTTCGTCCTCGAAATTTATATTCCTATTATTCCACATATGTGGGGTACCAATAAATTATTATCATCTATATCCATATCTAAAACTTATGCATTTGCTATCATACGAAAAGGGTCTGCACAATTAAAGGAGAAATTCTCCTCTCACTAATCCAAATAACTCCTTCTAGACTGAAAGATTAGTATGAATGACTCCCTTCTCTTGAGTCATTATTTCTTATTAAATTTCCATGTTGGTGCAACAATATTTCCACTAAGGACGACTAATGAGCGACAATGACACAGCAATCTGTCCTAATAAATGCCAACAATCCTCAGAGCATAATTAGCTTCCAAGTGCAGCTATGAATTTCTCAACTCCATGGTATCAAACTGCAGCCATGTAATAAATTATTATTATTATTATTATTATTATTATTATTTTAACCACACCAGCAACAACTTAACTAGGTTTGCAATTACATGAATCCTTAACCTCCGAACTAAGAGTATGCTAGATCTTGCTTCTCCAATATCCCATTATATCGTACTTTACAGATCAGTTACTTTGCAAGGCATTTACTTCCATTTGACATCTAGTCCTCCTTGTCATTACTTCACATTTGTTACCAAGAGATATCCCTACTTAGATGTTGTAGCTTCCAAGAGTTTTGATCAAAGCAAGGTTCATAAAGGAAATGGGAGATTAAAAGTAAGCATGAAGCTCGAACTCCGCTGCAGGCTTGATAATCTGAAACAGGACACATCCCAATCCTAACCGATGTTCTAAACATCTTATGTATTTCGATTTCTAGTGGCTTCATAGTAATGCTCATTCCTCTAATAACACTAGTTGCTTGGTTCTATAAACTTAGATTATTGCATAAGTTATCATATTTCTTCCAGATCTATGAGATTACGTAATCTATAACTTTTTCCTATCTAAATTGATGATCCGATATACTCATCCAACAGAGGGCATCTAACGTTTTTCTTCTACTACTAGATGTCACAAGCATCACTGTCATCATTATTGTGTCAAAAACGACCTGATCTTTGAACTTGACATTTAAAGTATTAGTGTGACTCATCAGTTTCCAAACATTAAAAGCAAAAGGCATCGCAACATCTTCGAAGGATTCAACTTTATGAAACCGTGGAAGCACTTGATGGGAATAGCACTTTAGTATAGAACATAGAATCTCCTCAGAACTGCAATTGTAATTAACACAAGCCTCTAAATCTTCTGTAAAAATATAGCTCGTCTTAACCATTGAGTTAGGACTAGTATATACTCCCACCTAGTCATAGACTCACAATGATTCATTTCTAAGATTAGATGTACCACTCAGTTCTTCAAAAGTTTAAAATACATAGGAACCATGTTCTGCTCGTCTTGATTGCATAAACATCACTATTGTCAGTAGAAATACCAAACTTACAAATAGGTCAAGAACTTAAAATTTACTAATTTAATGTCAGTATCTGCCAAGTCGTCAACTCTCTAGCCAGTTGAATCATTCAATTTCCCTGAGGCTATTCAACACCTTTTGTTTCTAAGCAATCACAGCAATTGGTGATTTGTTACTTCAAGGAGGTGTTATCACGAGGCGGCTAATACTACCAGTTATCCTGCTGCTACCCCAATGAGACAACAATGCAGTTTCCAGAAATTAAACCTCAACTTTTGGCAATCTGTTGGTTCATTCAATTAGCATACCTCACTATTTAACTACCTACACTGACCAAGTCCAAAATCTTAGCGGTAGAATGATACTCTCAATATAACTGCGAACCAATAGCAAATAAATCCATCCTAATTAACTAACAATCATTTAAAACTCTCTACAAAAGTAAATACCATCCGCAATTTCTCCCATCCATTGTATCATGATTCTTTGCTGAAAATGGGAATACTAATTTCACTAAACTTGATTACGATTATAGCACAAGAGAACAAAATTTCTCATATATTAATTTGTCCATCTATGCGCATACATGATATCTTTTTCCTTGCTTGAAACCTTCACGTAAAACACTGATGCCACCCCATGACATAACTGAGAGAGCTTCATAGCATACATCAACAGTTTCTAACTTTTCTAGGCAGAATGCTCAAACTTCAAAATATGGTCCCTGAAGATTCACATGTTTAACATCAAACCCTATGTTCATTGTTTGCACACTAACTTACTGCTGCAGGTTTCTGCAGAATTCTTAGAATCCCTGCATAATTAAGCTGCGGATCCCAAGAACTGTCCATAAGTAAATTTAGTACAATGAAAGCGGCCAGTTTCAAGTATTAAGTTCCCTATACCTAGGATACTTAAATACATTACCATTTCCCTCCACACTGCAGCCTTTCACCTTGCTATTCCCCACAAAATCTGCAGTAATTAGGCTTCCTTTGAGCATCATTAAATCATCAAATTTCCCTTTACACTATGAGGGTCTCCTAGTCAACAACACACAACCAAGTTGTTTATTTATTTATTTATATTTTTTTTTTATTCAGGATTTAAACAACTAGAAGCACCCTGGAATGGGTCAATTTACAAATTTGAAATTCCAAACTCAGTTATTTCATTTAGTCTACGAGACTTTACTGATAAAATATGATATTCCTAATAGACAGTTGCAACTACTATGTGCTTGTCTACTTATGCCCCAATAATAAAATTCAGTAATTTCTTGAGTCCAAGATCCCCACTACGTGATGTCAATGACACAGAAGGCTTCCATTACTCCTAACATTGACTTTTCATCAACCTGAAGAACCATATAGCCAAAACTCGGCTCCTTCTGACTCCTCAAATTCATCAAGCTCTTGTGGTCGGTAAAGAATTTATAGGCTTCACCATCACGATAGTGTTGCCAGATCTTCATAGCAAGGACCACCTTGACAATTAAATTTCTACTTGAACATGTTTACTTAATTCCTTCATAAATATTAATATTTAAGGAACACCTGTTCCCAAATTATATCTCCCGATACGAACTCTCAACCTATGGCTCTGACCATAACTAGGTTACCTAGGATTAACAGCGTTCTGATACCACTAAATGTAACACCCTATCCCGACACCGGGACAGAATGTCATACCAGCTGGGCCGGGGGTGCACCCAGCCCATAAGCTGTGTAATTTAAACATGTTAATCATGATATTGAAACTAATAAACATGATTATTAAATAGAGTAATTAAAATCTTATAATTAGAATACAATCTTGCGGAAGCGTCCTACAATTTAATACATTAAATAGAGACAACTGTCCTCTTCTGCTAAGTCAGAGCCATCTACAGGAATACTCTATCTCGTCTACCTGCACATTTCACTTGAGTGAGAATCACTATACAAGGAAATAAAAGACTGAACGATATTTAAAACATGGAAAGTAGCATGCTGATCATAATTCGAGTCATGGTAATCTTCACTGAAATCATATGATATGCACTTATGCATTTCTTTAATCTTTTATCTTCATCAGAACGGGAGATGAATTCCACACAGGTCATGATCCTCCCAGGCTGGACCATATCATCAACCATGGGGTGACAAGCTATGGAAACAACTCCTCGTCCTGGACATAGATCAATTCCACACGAGTCAAGGTCCTCCCAGGCTGGATAAGCGCATCAACCATGGGGTGACAAGCTATGGAATTGATTTCTCATTATCTATCATATTAGTGTCATCTACACCCCTACTTTCATACAAATGGCACCGTGAGTGGAATGAACCAATCAATCAGTATCTCTCCGGTCGGATCAACTCATCGGCCGTGAGCTATACGAGTATATACGTATACTAGGCACTCGAAGAGTACGGAAAGGGGGGGTTTTTGTTTTCTTGAAATCAGAAGAATTGAAAACAGATAGTTGGATAGTTAAAGAAAATCAGAGTTATGTAAATCACCCCTTCCCTACCTAGTACCGTACTCTCTGGCTCTATCGTAGAGCCACGTCTGGCACAAGCATGTATTCAAGTAAGATGCAACGCACTAATATGTCTATCATGGCAATATGTAAAAATGTGCAAAGTTTTCACATGCTTTTCATGAACATGATTTCACACTTCGAATAAATCGGTAATCATGCTTGAAAACTGAAAAGCGTTTCATAAAATCGTAACGATCTCATAACATGCAATCCAAAGATCAGTACGATGAAAATACAAATCAAATGAAGAGATTTACAGTTGTGTTCCCTCACATTTCCAAGTACAGTGTAATCACTCACCTGAAGTCCTTAGCAGGCTTAGGTTACTCGGTCCACACGACGTTTCTGGGACGTTCTTCCTTCTTCCTAGTAATCATAATACGGAAATGATGAATACGAGAACCGTATTCTTAACTCGTATACTACTTGAATTCGATAAAATACGATATACTCATTAAGCTATCTATCAAAATTCTTAGTTAAGTTCTATTACATGCTTCAAACATTCATAAGAATACGGGAATCGTATTCTTATCTTATACTTTAATTAGACGCGTTTGAGTACGATGAGTTCATTAAGCTAAGTAGAGTTTGGTTTTCTCTTAACATGAAATTTCGCATCTCCATTAATCTAAAAATACGAAATTATCAAATTAAGGAATTTAGCTTTTCTTCTACTTAATCCCAATTTAAGAATTCTAACATGCTCCTAAGTTTGGTTCGAATCTTCGTCGGCTCCTTTCTTGCCTTTTCCTTAAACTTTCCCTAGTATTTTGAAATGGTACTTAATCAATATTAGGGTATTTAGGATTTAATCATTCTTAGGTGAACAACTATTATTTACTCTAACAGGCATGTGATCTTACAAGGCATTCACAAGAGTCGAAGTTGCATAGTTCCATTCTTAACATGTACACGTGTTTCCATAGCAAAAGAATATGAAAATTCTTTCAAGTTAAATGAAGCATGATTTCATTTCCCTTAAAGATCTACGCATGCTTCTAAGGTATGAAAAATACGAATCGTGCTCGTATTTTCTTTCATGCTTCTACCAATCATTACTTATGCTAATTTATCACCTCTTAAACTTGCTAACTAGCATGAGACTATGGATTAATGAATTTTAATTTCCTATTGATTTTTATAAACTTTCGGCGGCATCTCCCCTCATTATAGGGCCCCGGATGAATACAAACATACATACAAATAAATCTATCTCAACTATACAACATGCATTCTTTAACCTCTAACCCCTTCATCAACCCACATCAAATTAGCTCTAGAGCTCACAATTAAACTCATGCATTCCTCCACATCCTAAGTACTAATTCACAATTCATTTAGGGCTTTTCCCCCAAATTGCAAATTCATTCATCTTGCTTTAGTAAACCTCACACTTGGGGGAGGAAGCGAGGAGGTCAAAGTGCGGCTGTAGTACTTGCCGAACTGGGCACCAGAGGCACGCTGCCGGTGTAGGGAGCTGGCCACACAGTTCGCGGGTCGCCTGAGACGGGCGGAGCTGGACTCGGGGTAGGGCTGCGCGCGTGTTCACGGACAAGGGCGTGACCGGCGACAGAGGAAAGTTCAAGTGGCTCGGGTCTGAGGCGGCGTAGACGCGTCCAGCCGGTGCGGCGCCGGAGACAAAAGAAAGGAGGCCCGGGATGCCCGACGGTGGCCTGACTGGGCGCTGGGCGCGTCAGGCCCGCGCGCTGGCTGCGCGCTGACGGCGAGAGGCAGGGCGGCGCGGTCTTGGGGCGCGACGCCGGCGGCTCGATGGGGACGAAGGCGCGGTTAAAGGCAACTGGTGGTGATCGGATGCCGGCACAAGATGGGCCACAGACGTGGGTAGAGGAAGGAGAAGATGGGAAAAAATTAGGGCATCGGGCTCAGAGAGATGAAATGGGAGAAAGAGGGATCTCTCTCACTCTCTCTCTCCTTCTCATTCTTATAATATTAAGAATATTAACATATTATTATCATTATTATTTCTTTATGGAAATCTCTCTAATAATCAAACTTATCTTATAAAATGATGACACTAATTAATCTATCCCCTAACTTTAAAATACATGCCCATTTAATCAAATTTATTTTCTTCATTATCCCCCATTCCACTAAGTTATATTAATTTTATTATTTACTTAATTTTATCTCCCCATTATTACTTACATGGGCTACCATTGACATTAACTCCATTTAATTACATCCTCACTCTCATATGGTTGAGTTTAACCCATTAAGCCAAAATGTTGGCCAAATCCCATTTCATTTTATTTATTTATTTATTATTTTTTTTTTTTACAAATCCTTATTTATGAGCTAATAACCCCCGATTAATTTTTTCAAAATAAATAAATAAATAAATAAATAAAAATAATTACTAAAAAATTCGGGGCGTTACATGCTTACTCTTCTCCCTCTCTCTTTCTTTCTCTCTTTCTTCCTCTCTCTTTCCTTTCTCTCTCTTCCTATTTCCTCTCCTCTTTTTCTTTCCTTTCTCTCTGTCCACCCTCTCTTTCTCCCCCTTAGTTGGCTGGTGAGCTGTTTTTATAAACAAAAAATTCTATCTTTTTTAATTATTTAATTGGAAAGAGGGAAGAAACCTCCTCTAAATATCTTCCCAATTTTTTTTTAATTTTTAATTTTTTTTAATCAAAAGAATGAAGCTTCATGATACCTTCCTTCAATATTTTATTATTATTATTATTATTATTATTATATATATATATATATATATATATATATATATATATATATATATATATATTCTTTCTTTTGTAGTTTTTTTTTTTGTTTTAACCCCCAAAATTTTATTAAATCCATTTTGATTTATTCCATTAATTCGAAAATCTGGGTATCACAGAATGTTACAAGATTGGTCTCAAACTTCTATTGGAGATGTTAAGGAATTTTAGGTTTGAATTATTTCCACTTTTTCTTTTATTTTTTGAATTGTTATAATATAATTGACATATTTTCCTTCCAGGTGTCTGAATTTTGCAATCAATTTCATTGATAAGATAAAAGAGTCACACAAATATGATAGGTTAATTTTGGAGGAAATTAAATTCAGGAACTTCGACTCATGCAAGATTTTAATCCTTAAGTTGTTGTTCAAGTGGATTAGCACAATTAGGGACTTCATTCTCCATGTAATCAACTTTTGCCTTTAAATTTTTGAATAGTTTATTCTTTATAAATCTTGTTTTAGTATGTTTTAAAAGAAAATCTTATTTAATTAAGAATTGGATGCTTGATTTCACCTTGCTTTCGAATGAAAAGAAATTTGTTGGACCCTAGGTTAATTAATCAGAGCATATTGAATGGAAGATTTATATAATCCACGTGCCTTGTTGTTATTGTGATTCACCTTCTATCAAATTTTTTTTCTCTTAATTTTCTTTGTGATCCTATGATTGTGAATTTGTGACAATAAATTCTTCTACAGGTTTTCACTTTTGGTTGAAGTCTTGTAAATATGTTTGAGCTTAGATGTCCAATGGTTGATGGTTTATTATTTAAGGAGGTTTGTTCTTTTATTTTATTGTTGATTGATTATTCATTATTACACTTGGAAATTGGATTGTAGGTTTGTTGAGATGAAGACTTGTTGTTTTTGTGCATGAACTAGCATTTTTCAATAACCTACAACCAATGTATTCTGAAATTATACTTGCTAGTGACTGAGCCCTTTTTTAGTAGCTTGTTAAATTGGTTTCTGATGGTTCTCAATTACAGGTAACGTTGTATCTTGACATTGACCTTAAATTTATTTGAACAACGCATATTTGTGTGCTATTGAATGCTAATGTGATAGGCCTCTAGTCCATGAGTTTGTTATCTTTTGTCAAGTTGAATAGATAGGGTTATCTTTTGAAGGTTTGAATAAATAGGGTTGAGTGGGTAAGGTTTATCTAATTAGTTTGTTATCTTGTTAGGGGTTATAAGAGTCACGTTTGTGGAGGGAGAAAGGGATCTGGTTATTGGATTATTTCATAGCTTTACTCATTGGGAGAGATTTTCAGGCCCCTCGAAAGCCTGATCTGCTTTGTTATTAGTTTGTGCTTATCAAATTAGTATCAGAGCACTAACGTACCTGGGTAATGGCAGCCAAAAACGTGGCTCAATGGATGGATGCTATGGAGAAAGTGGTGGCAGCCGTGCAAGGAGAATTTCAGCGTGAAATGGGCACATTGAAGGAGGAATTGCAACGTATGAATAAAATATTCGAACAATTCATCAAATTGCAAGAAGATTCGGCTCGGTTAGCTGGAGGAAACAAGGTTGTTAGCCCATTTACGGGGGAGACTCATGGGGTGGACGGCAGCTTTAGCTCAGCCGGATTTCTCCATGAATTCCGATACCAGAAGCTTGAGATGCCCCTGTTCGACGGTTCTATTCGGGATGGATGGATTATGAAGGCGGAACGATATTTTACCCTCAATCGGTTGACAAATGAAGAGATGCTTGAGGCGGCAATTATGGCATTTGAAGGAGATCCTCTGCTTTGGTATTAATGGGAAAATAAGAAGCGATCCATCGTTCTTTGGGAAGAGATGAAGCTCCTTCTCTTGAAGCAGTTCTGAACTACACAGGCCGGCTCACTCCATGAACAATGGTTGGCTCTTGTTCAATATGGTAGCGTGCAAGAATATCGCCAGAAGTTTATTGAATTATCGGCACCATTGGAGAATGTCTTTGATGAAGTGGCTTTGGGGAAATTCATCAATGGGTTCAAGCCTGAGATCAGAGTAGAAGTCAGGATATTGGAGCCCGGTAATCTTGGTCGGGCTATGGATTTGGCCCAAAAGGTGGAAGATAAGATCAATCTGACTAACACCAACATGGAAGTTTTCAGTTCATCCCCAAACAGAACAGAGTGGTCTTCCCGAGCTACCACACTATCGTCAAATTCATCTCAGCCACCACCAAACATCAGTATCGTTGTGACAAGGCCGTTGGGAGAGGTTCGAAGGCTATCTGATTCTAAACCACAGAATAAGAGGAAGAAAGGTCTTTGCTATCGTTGCGACGACAAGTGGACTCCGGGACATCGATGCAAACGGAAAGAATTGAGCGTGCTTTTGACGTACGATGAAGACTAGGAAAAGTCGGGGGATACAACATCGCAGGAGGTAGTGGAAGGACTTGCCGGATTTCCAGGCGACTTGGGAAGATTGTTAACTGAATCAAAACCACCTTGAGGACAAGGTGAAAGTTTGGGCTGGGGATAATGATTGGCCTCTAGTCTATTATTTTGTTATCTTTTGTCAAGTTGAATAGATAGGGTTATCTTCTGAAGGTTTGAATAAATAGGGTTGAGTGGGTAAGGTTTATCTAATTAGTTTGTTATCTTATTAGGGGGTTTGTTATCCTGTTAGGGGTTATAAGAGTCTCGTTTGTGGAGGGAAAAAGGGATATGGTTATTGGATTATTTCAGAGTTTTGCTCATTGGGAGAGATTTTCAGGCCTCTCGAAAGCCTGATTTGCTTTGTTATTAGTTTGTGCTTATCATAATGTGAGGAAAACCATTTTAATGACAGGTTGATTGGGTGAAATTAAAAATTGTGGTATTGGATTCTAGTTCTCAGCATGTCAATGGCATGCCCAACCTCCTAGATCAAGATATATAGCTTCTATAGGACTTACTTTTTAACAATCGAGCAAAAGATTTTTGTTGGGTTGACAGACACATTCCATAAACCAGTTTCAAACTACATGTTTTTGGTACTTTAACATTTGTTCTGCCTGGTAAATTCTAAATTGCACCTTAGTAGTCATAGGATAAAAAATTATTCACCTATGTTTCAGTTAATTTACTATTATTTTTTCAGGTTGGTTCTAGTTCATTGACTAAGGCATTGTGGGATGCATCAACTATTGTTTATCCTTACCCAAGTGATACCATATTTGTTCATGAATACACTATTAAACTCTTAACACCATCATTTCCAAATATGTCCCCTGCAAAGGTGGTTGATTCAAACAAAATTGTTTGTCCTTTCCATCATGGGAATTTATTTAACAATTGGTGGGTTGCGAGTTAATCATTTTTCAACTCTCATACTACATTTGATGAATTATATAAGAATGGAAGAACTAATGGTATGGAATTTTATGAGCTCCTATTTTCCTCCATTCTTATGTAGGAATTTAACTGTTAATTTGGTTCATGGTTGCAGGATTTACCAAAGTTGAAGTGGTATGTTGTGGAACATGCAATCTCAATGTTTGCCAGTGTATTCATAAATATTGCCTTTAAAGGCTATTTGTATATCCTCTCAATGTTACAAAAGCTAATTGGATATTCATTGTTTATTTTGATGCTTTGCAGTTACAAACCATATAATGCTACTGTGGAGTGCTACTATGAATATTCAATTATTTTTTATAATTTTGGTATAAAATTGTTTATTTTGATGCTTTACAATTACAAATCATGTTTTTATTTAAATCTTGGAATTTTTATGATAATTTATGAATTTTATTATAGTTTTTTAACATTTTTTTAATTCGAGTTTTTTCAAATTGAACCGAGCTTTTATAAATAATATCAAGCCATATTCGATTTTAAAATTTTGAGTTTAGTCGGACTTGAGCTGAACAATTTAAATTTTGGATCGATTCGAGCTGGGCTCAACTTGTTTAGGTTTGACTTGTTGCCACCCCTTATGGTAGTTAGGGTTTTGTTGATAAAACAATCGAGGCAAAGCTTATGCCATCTAATATTTAAAAAAAATAAAAAAAAATAAATTGGACTTGACTTGAAAATTTTAAAAAACATAAATCCAACTTCCTAAATACCAAATGTTAGAAGGGCAAGTCGGTGTTGCCCATTATAGATGTGTCAATTGAGTTGTGTTGCTCCATGTTGGACAGATCCCACACCGCTTGTGTGTGCCGACCCAAGCACGCAGGCTGGTATGACATGGCCCGCACTGTGATTTGGCGGACTAGACAGACCCACCAAGTTTTTTTTTTTAATTTTTGAATTTTAAACCTTTTTAAATAAAAAAACCTTTATACCAGCTTAAAATTATTATATTTGACTGGGATTTTTTTATTTTTTATTTTTTTGGAATTTGCAGATATTTTTGGAATTTTCTGAAAGTTTAGGGGATATTATTTGGTTTTTTTTTTATTTTCTGTTTTTTAGATTTTTAAATGTTTTTAGATATTTTGATTTTTTTAAAAAAAATTAAAGTTGGTGGGCCAGACTGCGGGCTGGCCCGCACCACACAGACTGTGACGTGCCTCGTTCCGGGCCGAGCCCTAAAAATTGACGGGCCGTGACACGACAAGGGGGTTTATATGTAAAACTCCTGTATAGCATAGAACACTGTACGGCTAATATCTTCATCTTCAACCCTCCCATCTCAGCTCCTTCGAATCAGTGCTCTTCTTTCCCGCCCCCAAGTCCATCGAAACCCTCCATCTTTGGCCGGAGATCGACGAAGAGGGGAGAAGGAGAAGCTCAACCATGAGCCGCTACGATGGCCGGGCTGGCGACCCCGGCTCCTACCGCGACCGGAAAAGGTACCGACCCCAAACCCTAACCCTAACTCCGCCATTCGATGTCCTGCGATGAATTAATCTCTCTTTCTCTCTCTCTCTTTCTATGTGTTTCAGTGATGTGAGCTTCGGCGGTGGAGCTTCCAGGGCCTTTGAGTCGTCGAGCAGGAGGGACGCGGATGGCGCCAGCGTAGCAGGCCTCGATGGTTTGACACCATTCGAGAAGAATTTCTATGTGGAGTCGCCGTCGGTGGCGTCTATGACCGAAGCTGACGTTGAGGCATACCGCCGGAAGAGGGAGATTACGGTCGAAGGCAAGGATGTACCCAAACCCATAAGAGATTTCAGTGATATAGGGTTTCCAGGTACTGTTTTTTGTAAGGTTCTCTTAGTGGTTTATGAATGGTTTTTCAATGCTCATAATGGTGGAAATGTCTGCAAAATGTTAATGTAGTTTCAAATTCACGATGCTTAGATTTACATGTGAAAGGGAAATTAGAATACAGTCCTCTCTGTTGTTGAGTTGTAGAAATTGATTAAATTGTTGTGTTTTAATGTTGACTTGTATCTATTGATTGAATGCATGAGGAGGGCTTATCTTAATGATTCTATAAAAAAAATGGCTTGTGATCATCCATTGAAGATCTCTTCCATGTAGGTATGAGGATTTATAGTTTGGATTAAAATATTAAACTCCTAGCATGTTTAGGTTGTTCTTCCATGTGGTTTATTCGAAGTAATGATGATACTGGTGAGATTGTGAGGGGTTTTTATTCGATTTGGAATGAGTAAATATTAGTTTAGTTATCTGGTTGGTGATTTTTTCCCTCAGAAGCATTTCTTGTACTCTTTCCTATCATGTCAAACAACACCTTGCCAAACCCTTGGAATGCAACATAAAAAGGACCATACACCATGTAGAGTATATTAATGATAATTGGAGCAAAGTAGATTGATATAAAAAGAGATTCTTAGAGTCACAAGGGAGCTGAACCTATCCAAGGTGCTTGTCATATTGGATTGTTTACACCTGGTACGCCACTTGAATGATGAACGGTGCAGCAACGATTGGAGATATAATGGGCTGGTGAATCAATGGCTCAGAATGCTGAGGGGATTTCAAGAATGGAGGGTCGAATACTATTCAAGGGACTTGATTGTTAATTAGCCGGCCAAGCAAGCCCGAATCAAAGGAGGGAGTTATTCTGCTGGAGGTGCCCAGGGAGATCCCTGGCGTAAGTTTGTTGAGTCGTAATTAGCTGCTTTGTGAGTCCACACACACACACACACACACACACACACACAACAAAAAATAAAATAAAATAAAAATAAATAAATAAATAAATAAATAAATAAATCTAAAACAGTTATGTGAACAGTTTCCATATCATACGTACAATCTAGTGCAAAAGTTTTAGAGTACTTAATTGTGCATATTGTTGACTTGAAAGAATTGGTGGACAATGTAGTTAAATGAGCCCATGTGTGAAACTGATATTCTGTGTTAAAGGATCCCTTTTAGGGAACTTAATTGAGCATATTGTTGACTTAAAACAATTGGTGGACAATTTAATTAAATGAGCCTATGTGTGAAACTGATAATCTGTGTTAAAGGAGCCCCTTTTTTGCAGTTTTTTTCTTCATTATTATTATTATTATTTTTTTGTGTGTTGGATCAGATTTCTTGTTTTTTCCAAGTAAAAAACTTAAAAAAAAACTTGTGATTAGATAGATATATATATATATATATATATATATATATATATATATATTTAATAGTATGTCAATTTGTTTTCATGACCTTGTTAAATCTTATGTTTTTTTTTTGGCTAAAAGCTTCAATTTTGGTTCAATTTATCTTTAGGAACTTTAACTCCATTCCTTATGTCTTCATGGTTGTTTTGGTCAGAATTTGACCTGATCTGAAATGCACATCCATGTACTCAAATCAATATGTACTGACAATTGACATTTCTTTTAATTATGATGGCATCCACCTTATATTTCTATTTTCTGCATATTTTGTAAATTATGGAAATTTTGGGCTATTTCAAATATTTTTTATTCATGGAAGTTATTTACATTTCTTTCAGATTATGTTATGCAAGAAGTTACTAAAGCTGGTTTTGTTGAGCCCACTCCTATTCAAGCACAAGGATGGCCTATGGCCTTGAAAGGTCGTGATCTTATTGGTATTGCTGAAACAGGATCAGGGAAAACACTTGCCTATTTGCTGCCAGCTATTGTTCATGTTAATGCTCAGCCAATTTTAGGTGTGTGCCAAGCAGTTTGTTGAATATGTTGTTTTTAAGAAATCATTTTTGTGAATATGTTTAAGGATGGATCAACTTTCATTAATTAAAGCTGTATTTATTCATTTATTTATTTTCAAGCTCCTGGGGATGGGCCAATCGTTTTGGTGTTGGCTCCTACTCGTGAACTTGCCGTCCAGATACAACAAGAGGCGGCTAAGTTTGGGGCTTCATCAAGAATAAAGAACACTTGTATATATGGCGGAGTTCCAAAAGGACCGCAAGTACGTGATCTTCAGAAAGGTTGGTGATCATTTTGTTGGTTTTGTTAAATTTTCACTTCATGAATGATTAAACTGGGGAATCCAGAACATTTGATGGACTCATTTGAAACCTGCGTAGAATGTTCTCTATTTGTGAATTGTATGAACATGGTGTAGGTATAGTATCATAATGTAGTATGAACTCTTTTGTGAAGTAGGATCTATAAAGCTGATCTCGATAGATGGGTTGTAGCTTATCTATATCTAATATTGGTCCTGCTAAATCTTTATAAAAAAAATTCTTCACTGAACATATCAGTATGTCGTTTTTAATGTTTTAAATCAGGTGTTGAAATAGTCATTGCCACACCGGGTCGGCTAATTGATATGTTAGAATCACATCATACAAACTTGAGAAGAGTAACATACCTTGTGCTAGATGAGGCTGATCGGATGCTAGACATGGGTTTTGAACCTCAAATTAGGAAAATTGTTTCACAGGTACACTGCTTGTTCTTTTACCCCAATATCTATTGATTGTGACTTGCTTTGAGTATTTGCTTCTGTTATCCATGTTGATTTTAGTGGACTGGATCATGTAGTCATATGTGATTTTGCTTCTCTTTCCCATTTACAACTTACAGTACATGTGCTTTGTTTTACATAACTATATAAGTAGCTAAAAATGAGGATTGTCACTTGGCAATATGATTTAACAGTTGTGGATTCTTGTCCTTATTATGTTTCTCAATCAATTTATGATGCAAATATTATATTTTATGACAAACTAAGATTTTTTATCTTACCCATTTTTATCCTTATATCTTCCTCTTTATTGCTTAGCTTGTTTATTTTGCTAAAGAATTAGTCGGTGTCTTTTTTTTTTTTTTTTTCTTTTCTCTTCTTTCTTTTTTGCTGATTTGTGGAATATTTTGGTTATCTTCTACTTTATGAGACATGGAAATTTTTGTTGTTTGGTTGAATCTTAAAAGTGCAAACACTGGTAACCAATCCAAGTATTTTCTAAGTGTTGCCTACCATTTGGTTATTGGCCACCTTGTGAGATCCACATCTACTATATCATTACATTAATGTGAAGAACTTTTGGGGAGTCTCTGTAAATTATAAAGTAGTTGTCAGAGGATGCTTATTCAAGTTTCAGTTTGATTTTTGATCTTATGCAAATGAATGAGGGAAATCTCATTTGCAGTTATTGAAAGCTTAATGGCCATCAAATTTTATACCGACTTCTCATTTCACTGTGTTATTTCTGTAGATTCGCCCAGATCGTCAAACTCTTTATTGGAGTGCTACTTGGCCCAAGGAGGTTGAACAACTTGCAAGGCAATTCCTCTACAACCCATATAAGGTAAGAGTTGTAGCCAATGTACTGGGGCACAAGTGAGTTTGTTTTCATGCTCTCTTTCACATCTAATAAAATTTCTTCATCATATGGCAGGTTATTATTGGTTCGATAGACCTAAAAGCCAATCACGCGATTCACCAGCGGGTAGAGATTGTATCAGAAAATCAGAAATATAACAAGTAGGATATCCTATATTGTGATGATTTGTTTTAGGCTATAAATTTTTCATCTCAAGTCATTTAATTCTTTGTCAGATTGGTGAAGCTGCTTGATGATATTATGGATGGAAGCAGGATCCTGATTTTTATGGACACAAAGAAAGGGTGTGACCAGATTACTAGACAGCTAAGAACCGATGGTTGGCCTGCTCTGTCAATTCATGGTGATAAAAGCCAAGCTGAAAGGGACTGGGTTCTTTCAGAGTTCAAAGCAGGAAAGAGCCCTATTATGACTGCCACAGATGTTGCTGCTCGTGGTTTAGGTGATGTAATCGATCAATGAGATTTTCTGAAACCTCTCTAAACCATTTTCAAGAACTACTACAACCAGCTGCTTTTTTATCTTTTCTCTTTAATGGTTGCAGACGTGAAGGATGTGAAATATGTGATCAATTATGATTTTCCTGGATCCTTGGAGGATTATGTCCATCGCATAGGCCGAACAGGCAGGGCTGGGGCAAAAGGGACAGCATATACATTCTTTACTGCAGCTAATGCAAAATTTGCCAAAGACCTTATACATATATTAGAAGAAGCTGGGCAGAAGGTCAGTCCAGAACTTGCTGCAATGGGTCGAGGCCCCCCGCCTCCGCCTCCAGGTCAATTTTTCTTACACCTTGTTTGTACTATCATTAATGCATGTTCACATTTTATTTTACGAGCTCACTCTGCTAATTCATTGTTGACTATTTTAGATATGCTTATACACAAATTAAACCAGATGGATGCATTTGTTTTGTTTGGTAAGAGTATAGAACTACTCTTATTTGATCTCTGATTGTTGAACAGGGCATGGAGGATTTCGTGGTAAGGGTTTTGGTGGTGGCCGCTCATGGAGTTGACAATGTTGTCCATTGAGAGAAATGCAGTGATCCTTCCAGGGAATGCAGTGGCTATTTTCTGCCATCAAAGTCATGCATATTTTTCCTGTTGAAGGTTATTCATATAGTACCCTTGCTGGATGAGTGGTAAGCAGGCAACTGATTAATTTATTAATGCTGTAGACTATTTGGCCAATCAATTATCTTGTTGAATGTAGGATGTAAAGATATTATGTGAGATCATAATTGAAGAAAGAGAGAAGTAAGCCACGCCTTGATTTATGCTTTTTTTTTATTTCTTTTTCTTTTTTTAGAAAAAACTAGTTGTATGAGAAAAAAGTTCTAATCTGTTTCTGGGTTTATGTTGTTTTGCTCCATTTTGAAGCTGTTTATTTATATTGCCAATTCATTCTATCCTAATCAGTATAGAATCTTCATGTGGTTTCTTTCGAGGTGGACTACTGCCTTTTTAAAATTTTAAATTTATTTTCTAAAATACTCATAATTCTAAAGAGAACAGTTTTTTTTTTTTTTTGGTATTTTTGTTCATGGAGGATTGTGACAATTCATTCACTGAAATCTTTTTATTACTGTTGCATTCTTGAGCTATGTCGGGTTTAGTGACTTGGTTTGAGAGTGGTGGTCCAATTCTGAACTTATCAGGCATCAAGGCCTTAAAGCTGAGGATTTTTTGGTCACCAGCAAATGCGCTAAATAAATTTTGTCATTTGTGAAAATAATTTCTTTCTTTTTCATGCTTTCAATTATCATCTGGTGTGTTCTAGTCCCAAACAGTTGTGTTTTGTATGGTCAATTTAGATGAGAATATATTGAGCTTAGTTCTTTGATTAATGTGACTAATGTGACTCTTTAATCAATTTAAAAAAATATGGATGAAGTGTTTTGTTGTAAAAGAAATGGGAGAGAATAGACATTTTTGGATTAGATTAGATTAGATCACATATTATGATATGATAGAAAGAATAGAGAAGTACAACAAACATAACTCAGATCTGTAAATAATTTGCAGTTAGAGAGAAAAGTGGAAGATTGAAGGTCATGTTTGGTTGGGAAAATGGTAACTATAATACAAAAGTTAGGTCAAAATGATTATAATTTCATAAAGATGGAAAATAATAAAAAGAAAGTGTTATTTACTGTTTGATGGCCACTATGAATTTTTTTTTAAAGAATAAAAATAGTTTGATTTGATCAAAATTTAATTACTCTACATAAATCAGACATTTGGCTTTTATAAGCTTCATTGTAGGGTTTTTTTTTCCCCCAATTTATTTCCTAATTAATTATATGCAGCTTAAAAAATCTAGAACTTCTAAAATTCTAGAAACCAAGAAGCACACACAGGTGGAAGATGTATGTATGAGAATTCCAAAATACATGGTCCACACAAATTGAGAAAGATCTTGTTAAATTTTTATTTATTCAATGAGAAACTTTAAGTGCAGGATAAATCCTGGTCTTAAAAACCGCCCTTATTTATTTATTTGTTCTAACCATTCAAATGCTCTTAGAATCAAAATTCAGACCTTAATGTTCAAAATTATACATCTCATCATAAACTCTTTTTCGAAGGACAACTCTTTTTTTTTGTTTTTTTAAATTAGATGGATAAATCATGATTTATTAATAAGTAAGATAATTGATATAATATGAAGAGACAGGAAATATGAGACAATAAGCTCTCCCAGCTGGTCCGTCTGTCTATCCATAAGGTTACACTTTACTCGTCTCTAGGTGCGTCCTTGTTGCCAGGGCTTACAGCTTCATTTGACCAGGTTATTTGTGGCCTATAATTTGGTATGTTTGGGCATGTTAACTGCATTAAACCAAAATAAAGTTAGAGAATCAATATCTCAAATGAGTTTAATGAAAACACATTGTTTATCATTAAAAAAACACCTTCAATTTCTTTTTCAGCCACAAGCTTCATACAATGGCTATAGAGACCATATTCCATCCCGCGTGCATAGCTGGGTAAGCTTGCTTGTTTGTCCATAGATTATGGTACGACGGTGGCCCAATAAGGTGTGCAGTAGTAAGTTAGTAAAGTGACCCATACACAATAATTTAGAAGAATAATAGCTTATATTATAAATCTTAATGAATTAGACTACTATAATTATTAATAGAGAAAATAGCTTGCATACTCTTTCAAAACTATATATTTGCTTAATTATCCCTATAAAAATGCTATTTGTTTGCATACCCCTTCAAAACTTTTTTTTTTTTTTGTTTATATACCTCTGCCGTTAAGAACCGTTAGCCGTGGTTAGAATTTTAAGGGTTAACTATAGTTAAAATTTAACCCTAGTTAAAAAATTACATAATTACCCTCACTTTTTTATTTATTATATAAAATAATTAATGTCTACAAAATAAGACAAAAATTTAGAAGGGTATATAAGCAAACCTAGTTTAGTAATTTGTCCTCATTCCATCCATTGATTTAACATCGTCAAGGGTCAACTTAAACACATGGGCATATTAGTATAATTAGTTGATTTGCAGGGGTATGCAAGTAAATATCATTTTTATAGGGGGTATTTAAGTAATTTCAAAGTTTTACAGGGTATGCAAGCAAAAACCACGATATGGTGTGTTCTACAGTGCTGTGGGTTGGTACCCACGGTCTCATACCACGGGTTCTAACCCATTATTATTGGGTTCCAAGCTTTATTTATTGGGTCCAAAGTTACTGTTTATTACTGTTCAGAAAATGGCGGCGCTACTGTAGCTTCGAACCCAACCCGAACCCAAAAATCAAACATTAGAACTTACAAAACAACACCCCATGACCTACCACAGTATCACACTGTAGCAATACCGTGGAAACAATGCCCACGTATCCTAGAATTCACCCCAATTCATTAATCATTTACTACCATTAACCACTATATAATTGCACCAATACAACTCAATTTGAAAATTATTTGTTTTAATTAGTACTAATAAAATTATTAAATCAAATCTCCTAATAATTTGGAATAATCCGTATAAATTTTTTGTTTTCCCCAAATTTTATTCCAAATTTTCCCAATCACAAAATGGTCATCAGTTTTCACTATCATCAGGTCATAATACTACAACACAATTGAAGCCCAGAGATGTGACCATATGTGGTTGCATTTAGAGATCACAATTCATTCTTTTGTCTTATAATACATACATACAACACTTGAATCTTTGCTTGAGATCCATGTTTATGCAAAAACCCTTGGTGGAATTAATTATGAGGCAAAACTTGCAAGCATGTGTCATTCCTGGCACCAACCATTTCACACCTCATGAGGGCCAAAGAGAAATCCATTTTTATAAAAATATGAAAATTAGAAAATTGGAATTATTTCTCAAATTAAAAAAAAAATCAAACATATTATCTTTATTTAATCAGATAATATGTATTTAATGAACTAGATCAAGGCTCAAGAAATGGAATTGCAATTGCATCTTATAACTTCATGTATAAATTATTTCCCTTCTAATTTCACAACTCTAAGCTTATAATATTTGTCTCATATATATCAATAGAATGTTAATATATATCTGAGTTAATTAAATGAATGAATAGTGCAAATCACACCAAAAAGAAAAATAAATCATTTTAATTTCATTAGCTCTCTCATGATCATCTTATTGACATTCTCCAACACAACAACATCTCATGATTCAAAAATCATTAATCAACTGCAAATAAGGCCATAAGAAAGAGCCATTAGTAGAATAGCTGCATCCCTTTCATCTTGTGGGAGAACTGAATGCAAAGCTGAGCTCTTACTCAAATCAAAGCAATGCTTCTTCTTCTTCTTCTTCTTCTTGTCAGTAGTCTCTTGAGAGGTTATAATCTTGCACCTCTTCTTGAATGGCATGGTTTCATCCACATTTGATCTCTTCTGCTTCTCTACCTCATGCCCAGTACTGTCGGCCGGGATCATTCCGTTGTCTAGACCCTCCGTCCCCGCCGCCGCTATTACTCTTCTCGCCTTTCTCCGCCGTATTCCACATGCATTGCACAAGGACTGCACCATGAAATGCAAAATTAATAATGTTATATATACAACTAATTAATTACATATCAATGATCTAGAGAAAGAGAATATTCTTGTATTTTGGTTCACCTTAAAATTGAATTAATGTTTGTATGAGTGAGTGAGTGAGTGAGAGAGAGATGAACACACCTTAGGACCTTGAGGGCCACTTCTCCACAAAGGAGTCTTTGTTGTGTGACAATCTGAGCAAACTCTGATGACAGTACTATCTTGATTGGTTTGCTGATCTCCAAATTCTACTGTTTTTGATCTCCGTCGTCGATTCGGTATGATATTGTGAGGATTGATCATCATCTTTCTCATGAATCTCATCTTGGAAGACATCCACTTTGTTGGTTTTTTTCTATCTTCCTCCTCTCTTGAATGTTTTACAATATTATCACTGTTCTTGTTCATGTTGCTTTGATATGGAAGTAGCTGCTGATCTTTGATCTGCAAGATTAATACAACTAATTATTTAGGAATTGAAGCATCATAAAGGACTAGTGAAACTCTATAAATTAACTTCATGAGCTAATTAAGATCATATATATATATATATATATATTAATTCCTGATCACCTTTTGTTGGTCATGATGATCATCATCACTTGTTCCTTGATCTTGTGAGCTCTTGAAGAAGATGGTGCATGTCAGTGAAGAGCTCTTTGGGTTGAAGAGATGTTGATGATCACTATGATCATCATCACTTTGATGAACTTGATCTCCCTCCATAGGAGTGAGATAGCTAGAGTGATCAGAAGGGTTGAAGAGGCAATGAAGGACTGTTAACTAGACAGGTTAATATAATATTTGAACATGAGAACAAAGAAGACAGAAGAGAAGGGAGCAATAGATAGAGAGAGATCTAGTGGGAGAGGTTGAAGGACCAATGAATTGGAGTGTTGAGTAGTTGAATATGAAGAGATTGAAGAAACAAATAGGGTTAAAGGGAATTCACGTGATACCATTCTAGCATGAGAGTGACACCACATACCACAAAATGGAAGGTTAATATATAAGCAGAGTGGTTTTTTTATTATCATATATACCTTGAAAAATGTTAATATGGTGTATATTATTATTACCACTAAAAAAAATAATTACAGGCCGTATATTCTCAGGTTTTTTGTTTTGTTGCATATAGGGTATGCCACAGTAACCTTATGAAAAATCATTATACCTTTTACAAATTAATATATCTTTACAAAATTAATTTAACTATAAATTTATAAATATATTAAAAAGTATGAAATTAAAATAATGCTTTTTAGGGTATAAGAAGTATTTCCATGATCTATGATTTATATTTAATCATAACTCGATATATCCACTATCCCCAATTACTAGCTAGCCATATATATATAAATTCCCGCAATGGGTCATCAACAACATAGATGTCGGCCCTACGACGCAACTCTCTATGGCGGGACCAAATCTAGAAAAACGGTCCTACAGACTGGTCAACTGGCAACGCCTCTACAGACCAAAAGAGTAGGGAGGATGGGGTATCATAGACCTAAGCAGTTTCAATGCGGCTATGATAGGCAAATGGTGGTGGCGTTTGTTGAATGGTCAAGCCGACATCTACCTCAAGGTGATCCAACATTTCTACTTCTGAAACTCTTATATCAACCCCCACTAAAAACCACCGGTACTAGCCTCATATTATTGGAAGTGAATTGCGACACACTGGAACACACTATAATTGGCCATCCAAGTTAAGGCTGGAAAGGGAGACACAAGTGGCTCAATGGCAACGCTCTTGCTTCAATGTTTGATGCCCTACCACATCTGATCAGAGATCTTGACATCTGAATACAACAAGCCCAGCGCCGCCATCGGGAATGCTTGTCACCGTTCTTAAGGAGAGGTCTCTAACCCAGGGAGAAATTAGGGTCATGACCGAACTAACAGAAGCCTAAATATAAACCATCCAGGAAGATGAGGAAGACGAGCAGCACTGGCAACTGGGGGCGGGTTTCTCAGTGAAGTCCCTATATATACAACTTCCTAGTGGATGGAGGACTTCGATTCCCAATGCAGAAAGGCCTCTGGTAGATAGCTTGCCCAACAAAGGTCAAGCCATTCGCATGACTGACATGGGATAATAAGCTACTAACCCTTAATCTTAGCAAAGCGAGGGTGGAGGGGGACGAATACACAATGCTATCTAGCAAAAATCACGCAGAAACTATTGAACATCTTCTCATCAAGTGCCCTGAAACACAGAGAATCTGAGAACACTATTGTAGGTTGTTTGGCCTTAACACCACCCCCTACCAAATACAAGATTTATGGGGGGAAAATGGATATAAGACGCTAGGAAGCAGACTTCACAAAGAAGCCCAAGCGGGATGGCAGCTGGCGCTAAAGAAACCAAATATGTTTCCGAGAAAAACAACGCATTTTTACCGTAATTATCCAAGGTATAAACTTTCTAATGTTATCTTGGTTTGATGCAGCGAACACAACCAAAAAACAAAGGGTAGTGCCAATGGAAGCAATCGTCAAGCGAAGTCTAGCGCAAAGCTTTGATGAGGAAAAAGGCCAGCACTCCCAGGGGGAAGGAATAAGGGATGATTCCGAGAACACAACCATTGGAGATGAAGCGTGAGGACATCCTGGAACACCTGAAGTACCAAAACCCCATGAATACCATGTAACTCTCATATATGGGTTATGCTACTATTATGTAATATTTTGGTGAATGAATGGATGTGGTTTATCCACTTTTATCAATAAAAAAAAAAAAAAAAACGAGTAACTTGGTATTTTTGCAATTACAAGTATTTTTCTTATTATATGCAAACATCACATCCGACCCAAACTCAATAAACACCAACCCTGCATCCAATATGACTATTAATTAAGTTGCAATAACACATTTCTCTCCATATCTCTTTTTCTCTCTAAAAGTATAATATGCTTAGCCACATTTCTCTCCAATTTTCAGTTTTTACATTTTGATTTCGTTTGGATTCAGTTCGGTTAAATGGTGTATGTCCATTTCTATCCAACATCACAAAGAATTAATATTTTTCTCTTTAAATTTTATCTTCTCATTATCTAGTAGTGTATTTCATCGGATCAATAAAAATGTGATAAATGATAAATAACTTTATAATATTCTTCTTTCTCAAAAGTTCTATAAGTTGAAAGTTTTCAAAAAAATTTTATATATCAGAGGTTGGGAGTGTAAATAACGCGTTTATAAGAGACTCATCCGCTAAATCGATTTCCTCTTTCTATTTTGGTTCGACGGTGTCCACACCTCCAAACAAACACAACTTCAAGCGATGATCGCCCTCTTCAGACACAACCTCACCCTCACCAGAAAAGAGCAAGTGCAGAGTTTCTCAAGAGCAGATTTCGAAAAAGAAAACTCAGCCAAATCCACTCAGGAGATGGAGCACCCGCCCTCCCACAACCCACAAGAGATTGTAGCATACACAGGCTCCTTAGGAAACCTTCCGGCCTAATGTGGATCCCATATAAAACCGTATTTCGGTCTCTTTTGTAGGTTTTTTACTTAATTACTTAATAAAAGAATATAATTTATTCATTTTTTTAAAAAAATAAAAATTTAGAGAAGTTGGGAGTGCAGAGAGTTATTTACCACTTATCAAATTATACCATATAAAATTTTCCTTTTCTAGATTTTTACTTCCCAAGGTAATAAAAAAAAGATATTTATAGAAAGAGAGAGAGTGTGTGAATGAGGCCAGATAGGTTTAGTGAGAAAGGCCAAGGAGAAAAGGATGCATGCTCAGCACCACCAAATTGTGGCCATGTACCATGTTTTTTACTGTTTGATTGTCATTGAACCTTGTTTTTATTCATGTTCATGTCTCTGGATCCAGTGACATAAATTCATGCACCTCAAAAGTACACTGTTTGGGGACAATGTAATGCCTTCTTACTCACACTCACCCATGCATTGCATTCCATGCCCAAGGGCCAAGGCTAGTCATCCATCAAAAATAAAATAATTTGGAATATAAATATTTTTTTATAAAAAAATTAATTAATATTAAGGAAAATTAATTATAGGTCCCTGACATTGTTTGCTTTTTTTCTTTGGGGTCCCTGGGGTAGGTGTATGGGGGGTGTAGCAAATAGTGGGAGGGGTCCCTGATTACCGTTTCCAGGGACCTATAAATAATTTGCCCTTAATATTACCCCCAACTTATTTATTTATTTTACTCTCATCCCTTTTTCATCATAGTATTAATAGTGAAAAAATCAAAATTTTACCATCTCACAACAAAAATTTGTTATTATACCCTGTGTTTTTTTTTTGGGTAAATTCCCTATTAGTCCCTGGCACTATTTGACACTATTTCTCATCCAAAGCACACACACCTAAAATACTATTACACTACACTCCTACCAACCCCCCCAAGGACCTAGGGAATTTGGGCACTATTCAAGGGATGAATAGTTAATTATTAATTTTTTTTGACATGGGCAACAAACTTCCCCCCGAAGGATCAGTTAAATAGAGCATGTACAGGGGCTCGATTCATCCAGAGTTTCATACAACGCAACTTATTTTACCGTCCAAAGGTTTCACACAACATGTATTTATTTTACCGCCTGATCTACTACGAGCCAACACGGAGAAGACTCGCGTGCTTATGTGGGCTACCCCATTGGGTGACCCACGCCCTCCGCCCTCACCTTACTCCAGCGGGGATTCGACCTCGGGACATCTGTGGGCCAAATCCCTTATGTAAAGGACCTATGTTGTAGACCAAGAGGTCTTGGGCTTACCAAAAATAAAAAGTGAATTGTTCATATTTATAAACAAATATACACTAATTAAATCAAAGTTTGAGAAAAAAGTTTTTCTCTCAAAACAAATTCAAACTTCATACTTGTAACCAAATTTATTTCAATTTATTTCTAACTCAATGAAACATTGAAAATATTTGGTCCAAAACTTTTGTGATATTTATTTTGTAATTTATGATCTCTATCAATCTAAGGGAATTGGGGGGTAATTTGTTTATGTGACCACAAGAATAGATGAGTACAACAGCAGTGGTGTGACTCACTTGGAGAGAGTTGGTCCATGTTAGTATGTTGCAGGATAACAGTGTCCTGTAGTTCAGAGCAATGACTGTTGTATACACCCTTTTGAAAGCTACATTTTGCTCTATGATTGAAGAGTACATCTTATAAATTGACAAAAAAAAATTTCAAAAAATATTTTTATGTCCACCTAAATTTATATATATATATATATATATATATATATATATATATATCCCTAATTATATATACCCCTAAATTTATGATTTAAGAGTGTATATACCCTTAACTTTGAAATTTGTGAAGAGTTGTCAACTTAAAAGCTGTAACTATAATTAAATGTAAATCATAGACCAAAGAAATACCTCTTGTGCTTCTAAGAGATATTTCAATTATTTTAAATTATATATTTTTCAAAGACATATTTACAAATTTATAGTCAAATTAATTTTTGAAGAGTAAATTTAACAAAAAGTATAATGATCTTTTCATCTGTTAACAGATGTCTAAACATCTTATGTTAACTCCAAAAGTATATAGATAAATGATCTTTTCATCTGTTAACAAATCTTTAAACACCTTATGTTAACTCCATTGGTATACAGGTAACAAAATGAGAAACTTAGAGGTATATCCTTAATTATGATTTTTCAGAGATATATACTAAATATTGACATTTATCATGGGGTATACTTGCAAAAACCCTTTTTTCAATTTTTTTTTTAAGTAACATAACATTTTCTGTGAGCTTGAGATTACGCGGATTTTTTTTTTTTTTTGTTTTTTGTTGGAAAAGTGGATAAACCACATTAATTAATGTGAATAAGTTTGTTACACTGTTACATTGTTCCATTGTTAATTGTGGTCCCTTGATGGCTCAAGTAGTTACAAGAGGGTTGACTGTTGCAGCCTGGTCGGGCGGCCTCATGGGAGGGATGTTCTTTTTAGTCTCCTCATCCTCGAAATCCGCTCTCAAAGGTCTCGGGGCCGCATCCTCTCTTGTGAGTGTTAGGCTGTATCTGACGAGATTTTGCATTGCTTGCAGTTGTCCTCTCTTGGTGGCATGTGCACTGTCGAACCATGAGAGGAAGAGGAAGTCAGAGTGGCGAATTAGTTTTTTGGCAAACACGGTGTTTGTCATTGAAAACTGTCATATTTCTCTCTAGTAAGAGACTCCCGGTCACTGCCAACACGAAAAGGTTCCATCCTGTCCGGAGATCCATTTCCAGTTGTTTAGAGAATTGCGGCCGCCTCCATAGATCTTGTATCCTAGTGGGGGTGTTCCGGCTTCCAAGGATGCGCCTGTAATGTGCCCAAACCACGGATGAGTACTGGCACTGGAGGAGCAGGTGCTTGGTAGTTTCTTCTTCCCTGTCACATAAGTAGCACCGAGTTCTTTCCCCCTCCAATTCCTTTTGGCTAGGTTTTGCACCATAGGGAGCTTGTTTTCCTGCACCAACCAGGCAAAAAGCTTGACCTTCAGGGGGGAAGCTTGCTTCCAGAAAGTTGCAGGTAGAAAGCTTCTCATTCCCCCATTAATGTCGAATAGATACAATGATTTGACCGTAAAGGATTGATTTGGGGTTAGTCTCCATAGCCTTCTATCCAGGTCCCCAGTACCTCCCTGGCTCAAGTGTTCCTGCATGTTCTCAAGCATCTCTTCCGCATCTTGTGATAGGGGTTTTGAGGAGTGAGTCTCCTTGTTGTTGCCATTGTCTTGCTTCTCGAACTGTGCAATCTGCATTCACCCAAATGGTTTGGAGTTCCGAGCATCTCCTGGAAAGGTTGTGTCCATTGAGCTAGTTGTCGAGCTATATCCTTGTTGATTACATGGAAAGTTAAGGCCGAACAACAAAAGAAAGGAAAAAAAAAAAGAGAAAAAAAAATTGCTCAATGCCAAGGGTATATAATAAACAAGATCATCGTAATTTTTAATAAAATGACTCCATTAACCCTTTTTTTATAAAAAAAGAAAATGTAGCTTATGACTGTGGTCAATTTAGAAATAATTTAGCCCATAACCAAGTAAATAAAAAAATTATAAAAAATTTAAAAAATTCTTAAAATAGTCATCATTATAATCAATCCGAAGATTCCGAACTCGAGTGAACTCAATTCTACTCGAGTTTGGCCCAATTGTGTTTTAGCTGAGTTTGAGCTCGGCTTGAGTTTGTTGAAATGGTAGAGCTCAAGTTTAATTTTAGTTAATCAAGTTTGAGCTAAGCTCGGTTTATATTCTTTGGAAGAGCCAAACATAAGGTTAGCTTTAGTTAATCGATAATGCTAGAAAATGAGAAACAAATGGAGGGAAGTATCATTTTTTTATGAATTAAAAAATTAATTAAATTAGATTGACATCTCATTATCGCAATTACATTGAATGAACAGACTAGGACAAACCAAAAGGCCACTTGGCCTAGCGGTATCTCGAGTCCAGTGCGTTGGAGAGATTCTCTTGGTGAGCCCTTGGATGTTCACAGGATCGAATCTAGGGATGGCAATGGAGCGGGGCGGGGCGCCTTTACCACAACCGCCTGAACCCTCGCCTTGCCCCGCCCCGCCAAAATACCACATGTATGAATACCACAACCGCCCCGCCGGTTTTTCTCATACCCTACCCCGCCCAGCTATGTAATATAATATAATTATATATATATACATGGTATGTTTGTAAACCCTAGGCTATGTAATATATATATATATATATATATATATATATATATATATAGAGAGAGAGAGAGAGAGAGAGAGAGAGAGAGAGAGAGGGTATATATATAGAGGGTATGTTTGTAATTTTTTTAGTGGGGCGGATTTAAAATGGGTGTTTACCAAACCCGCCCCGCCCCGCCCCGCCCCGTGCCCCGCTCTCCAACAAAAAAAACCGCCCCATTCGGAGCGGATCGGGTCGGAAACCGCAGATCGGGTCGGGGGTTGCCATCCCTAATCGAATCCCCGCCTCCTTAAACGGAGGGAGAAACATGCGTAGAGTGTGCTCCACAAGGGAGAGCTCCAACGGCTATACGTGCACAGTGAGAGGTCAAAGGTGCTTGTCACCTAAAATCACGCCCCTTGATGTCCCTCATGGAGGGATTTATTCCCTATGTCAAATAAATAAATAAATAAATAAATAAACTAACTAACTAAAACAAAAATATGTTTAATGAAATGGAATGGTTTTAGAAATACTTGGAATTATGTTTTAAATGTTGGATAAGAAATAATTGTTCAAATAAATAAAGTGGAAAGGTGAGGTGATTAAATTTTTAGAGAACTTTATTTTGAGTACAATGAGACATTGATAAAAATATATAAATGTAGTCCTTCTCTTGGTTTAGGTCCGCTGCTATAGATTGAAGAAACTTCTTTGACATTTATTTTTTTTAGACAAATAACAAAAAGTATAAAGTCAATCTTATTCTTAGACATCTCCATTTGATGCGTGTTTCATTGGAAAGAAAAACTGGAATTAATTTGAAGTGTCATTTTTAGTAATTAGTGAATGAGTTTTGGGAGTTGTGAAAATATTTCTAAAAGATTGTGAGTTTTTTTATGATTGAGCAATTTTTAAAAAAATTAATTTAAAAATATTTAAAATTTATCTTAATAATCAAATAAATTTTTTAATTTATAATTCTTTTTTTAGAGAAAATTATTCGTGTACCCCCTCAAATCTATCCTAATTGTGTATATTCTTAAAACTATAATTGCAAGTATATTCTTAAGTTTCCCACTTGTTTGCATATATACCCTTCGGTTTAAATATAACAAAAGGTCTTAATTATGGTTAAATATAAACCATAGATAAGAATACCTCTTATGCCGTAAAAACATTTTTTTATTTTAAATTTCATATTTTTTTCAATAGCATATTTGTAAATTTATAATCAGATGAATTTTGAGTGATGTAGAAGGATATACATAACATAATGAGAAATCTAGAGATACAACGACAATTATGATTTTTGAGGATATATTTTTGAAGGGTATAGGTGCGCTCCTGCGCACACAAAAAAAAAAAACTTTTTTAATACCTCTTATTCTTACAGAGATCACTTTAATGCAACTCATTTTGAAATGATTAGGATAAAGATATATGATACAGGGGTAAAAATCTTGAGAGGTCATCAAACTATGCCCATATTTCACTTTGGATATCAAACTTCAATTTGCATCTTTTTGGTCACCCTACTTCTATTTGATTTCAAGGGGAGAGTACCTGACGAAAATCGACAATAATTATCTGGCGTGGCTGCCAGATTGGCCACGTGGAGGGTATTAAAATCCTGATTTACAAAAATCCTAACTAATTGAACAACATTTGAACCTTGATTTCGAATGTTATTCATTTTGTCTTTGTCGAAATCAATGTTCAAATGTTTTTTTTTTTTTCAAATTTTGTTCAATTAGTTAGAATTTTTGTAAATTAGGATTTCAATACCCTCCATGTGGCTAATCCGGTGGTTACATCAGATAATTATCACTGTTTTTCCTCGGGTATCCTCCTGCTGAAATCAAATAGAAGTAGGGTGACCAAAAAGATACAAATTGAAGTTTGGTATTCAAAGTGAAATATGGGTATAGTTTGGTGGTATCAGAACGGATCCGGGACCTCGGGCATGTCAATCAGCAGACGTAGGTACAGTGGAGACGAGCCCCGCTCGGATACAAGGCCTAAGTAATAAGAGCAGATAACATAAATAAATTCATAATAAATCAAAATAAGATCAGAGTCGCGAAATAATCAAGTCTGGGTACACATGCCCTATAATATCTGGACAACATGTCCTACAATGCCTCACTCACAATAAAGGAATAGGTCTTCAACCTCAGCAATACCCTGCCCTCGTGCAATCCCTCTAGATCACCCGTCCTGCTCCTGAGGACCTGAAAAGGAGGGAAAAACAAAGGAGTGAGCTTTCGAAGGAAAGCTCAGTAAGTACCCTGCGAGGAACACAAAGAGTAAGATATGAACAGACATATCACAAATGAAGTCAACAAGCAGTGGAACCAACGTCCCGTATCCTGGAATCCTAGGGGTCTACCACAAAGGCAAAGTCAATGGTAAAACCCCTATCCTATCTGTGTCCCTCTAAAAGATCATCCCCCGGTCAGTACTATCCCACAGCATCAGCTGCCGACGACAAATCCGTCGCCCACGGTAGCGCCACCTCTCTCTCATGTCGACATGGTCAGTGATCGACCCCACTGACTGGCAGGGACAACCAGAGTATCGTCCCTCTGGCCAGGAATGCCGGAACACCAGGGTGTCCCATCCCCAACGCTCTCATATAATCCGGAGCTCACCTGCTCCACTGAATCCGGGCGGAAGACAAACAAGAGCTAGGGATTCCAACATCCCGAAAACAAACATACATGCACCAGAATCCAAGCAACTCATAAGAGACATGCATGTATCCAAAACATATCAAAAATGATATCAAGAATCATAAACTAAAAACAAATCCAAGAAAACCCGAAGCCAAGTGGGAACGAGGCAAGTGTACTTACCTGTAATCACGGAGTCTAGTGTTCCACGGAATTTCCTCTTGACGCATCCACGTCGATATCTGGTAAATATAGATCCACACTCAACAAACTCAAGTGTGACTATAAATGACTACTTCTATAATGCATGTTCATTAAATGGGCCTGACCCTTTATTAAACCCAACTCAATCGTCTTAACTAATTTAACCACCTGATTAAATAAATAACTCTCTTAATTAAGTCCATAAACGACATTAAATAACTCCTTTGTCTACAACCTACCGGGCCGGCCCAAGGCCCATCTAAAACAAACCCAATCATATTAACATCATCAACTAAACTTGGTAAAAATTTTCAAGTTGATAAAACTATATCAATAGATCATCTCCATGATCTAGCATCACCAAACCAATTTAGTACCATGTACCTCTCAAACCAAAACCTCAAGCATAAACAACAACATATTAAATCGGAATGACTCCTCTGTACCACCTGTACTCACGCACAAGCCTTCAACCCTTCATCTATAACCATTGGCCACGCATCCCACTCAAAGAAATCCTTTCACAATCAACACGAAATCCTCAGTCCATTCATGCATCTACAGAGCTTAAAACCTCTTCCAAATCACAACAAAGATCTACCAATCCCATCACTGTCAACCTGTTAATAAACTACTCTTCTCTCCTCACACCATGCCCAAGCCTTGACCATCATGTCTACGTTTGAATTTGTAAACACTTAAATTAAGAGATCAGACTGATATAAATCCCAACCATGCAACAACTAATTGTAAGTCAAACTTGTTGTGCAGCCAAATAGTATCCCTGAGTATATATATATATATATTCATGTTAAACCTAGCTAGGAATCCAACCCCATGTTCATACATGCATGGCTTACTCCTAGAAATAGACCAATGCCTTCAAATCTTTTCTCCATCATGTACATTTAACTCCACAACCTTCTCATTTTGACCAAGGGCAAGCACTGGACACTTCTCAGTCCACTAACATCAACAAATAGACCTAAGAGCTCAACTAGACTAGCATGTGCCATCTTAACATGAAATACACACATCCCTTCATCCACACTCACACAATCCTGAAAATCATTAGCAATGCTCACATGCATTGTTAGTCCCTCCAATAATGAGCAACTTTTGCATTCTCTCACCTATTATTTATCAAGGACCCAACATCAACCCCCATGAACCTTTCTCTCACTCACTAAGTTCATAGCTCAACGTGTGCAAGTATTCAATGTAAACATCATATATAGCTTATAGTGATCAATGACACAATCATTCTACTCCTTTAACAGTCCCTTTCTATTCACCACCTGACTGTTTGTATGTAAGTTTTGATCGCATTCTCACCTCAACTCAACCTCAAGGCGAGTCCAAGATAGCAGCTCACCAAGTCCCCACACTCTTCTCACAAAGAACACAGCCCATTGCTGTCAGAACTCTCATCCCTCTAATGAAACCATTATCATCTAATCATGAACTCTGAAACATGTGTACATGCATGGATAGCTCACTGAATACTCATTATCATGCTCTCCTCTCACCCGTAACCATGCATGCTCTTAAGATAACAAACTCTTAATGAATCTTTTCAAAGACAGTAGGCTTACCAGGTTCCCGAGATGTCTCCCGGCAAAGAAAGGGTTGGGGGAGCTCCGGTGACCTCTCGTCGTCGATCCGTAGATGGACGTGCTTTTCCTCTCTCTACAAAGCTGGCGTTAGGGTTTGGGAAGGCGGCTCTCTCCTTCTTATAAGAGCACGATCGATCACGATCCCCTCGACCCCGTAACGGGCGCGATCGTGATCGCGTCGTTCTTATCTTCATCCGTTGGAGACTCGCGGAGGAGTAAACCAGGTCACGCGGATTCTGCCCAAATCTATCCGTCGCCGCAACGAGGAGTTCTCTCAGGTACGTGTGTGTTTATGAATAGATGGTGTTTTGCATAAATAACCTTGGACTTCTTTTAAATTAAGTTCAACTCAATCAAAGAGAGGGATAAAATTTCATTATAGTCCTCCAAATTAAAGAGTTTTACATGTGGATCCTTATTCTAGAGAGAGTGGCAAACTCCAATTAGGCCCTTACAATTTTCCAAAATTAGTTCTTAGTCCCCAATAGACTCAACAATCTTATTTCAAGTTTAATTCATCTCCATCCCCACCTTTTTATTTAATCAACTTTAGAAAATTTCTTCAATTAATGAAATAATTACACAACAAAACATCAAATTATTTATAAAACCTTGGGTTTTTTACAGTGACCTCTCAAGATTTTTACCCTTTCTGAATTGTTTTAAAAATTTAGAGATACCTTAAATTTAGCCAATTTAGAATCGAGAGAGGATGAGGTGCAATATTCTAATTTCAAGTTGGCAATCAAGGGGCCAAGCCAAACAAGGAGTGATCAAAGACTATGGAAACTAACTCATGGTCCTAGTTCTCTAACCTTTTACAACAAAATGACATTGCCCGCTCATGCAAGGACCTATCACGGGGTTGTCAAGCAAACCAAACATCAACTTTAGGCCAGGATATGGTCACAATGGTCATTCTCTAGGGTCTGTGGTTGGAAAGAAATTGAAGATGTTTTAACACTAAACAACATGTTTACATAAAACTAATTCAAGATATTGATCTCCTCACACTATTTTAGCATGCTACAATAGATAGGTCTAAACGTGCTAAATTGAAAATAATTGAAAATTTGGTTAAACGGAGCCTGCCATTCCCCAGGGATACCAATGCAAGCCCCAGAGACCCGATAGAGGAGGGTTAGGAGAGGGCAGCTGATGACGGGAAGATGTATCATTTTTTTTTTTATAATCTTTTTGTATCTAACTCATTCATTATGCATTTGCAATTACATAGATATCATGTAACTTCTATATTTGTACCAATTTTTCCCTTTAATGAAATGAAATATTGTTTGTCCACTTTAAATTATAAAAATAAAAATAACAAAAAAAATAAAAAATAAAAAATAAAAAGAAGTGAGATGGGTTCTATGAGTAAGAATGAAATATTGTTATTCATTGTTGGATGTAACTTTTTGTCCAGCTAACCAAACACTACCTCAAAATTACATGAAAAGTTTAGTTTTTAACATGAAAAAATTCCTTGGGCCTTCACGGGTCCCACCCTCGAACACTTTATCGGCTATTCATAGAAACCAAAGCCGGAGACGCACCGCTGCTGTTCTTCTCGCCTGGAATCATGGCCGCAACCTCATCCTCCGGCTCCCTCCCGAACTCTCTCGACACGCCCGAAGCCACCCGCAGGACTCGGATCCTCAATTCCAAGCTCTACTTCGATGTGCCTCCCTCCAAAGTAGTGCCTTCGACTTCGTGTTGCTCTTTTTTTTACTCTGCTCAATGATCTGAGGTTTGTCCTTGTTTCTAGGTTTCGGTGATCTATTCGCCCTCTTATGACATAGCGTTCATGGGAATCGAGAAATTGTGAGTTAATTCTCGTTGTTTGAATTCTGACTCTGGCTTTTGTTGCTTTTGTTTCTGTATTTTGGTTGAATTTCTTTGTTGAAGTTCATTTGAATTGTATTTGGAGATTCACTTGTCTTATTCAATTTGGATTTTATTCCAATTTTCAAAGAGTAAAAAGTATGAGTCTTCTAAATTGTCACTGGGACTGGAAGGAATATGAATTATGGGTTGTGGGATTGTAATCAGAGATTGAATTGTGAGAGAGTAAACTTTGAAGTAGATAAGAAGCTGAAAAACAAGAATGCATTTTGTGATTTTCAGGAATACCTGAAGGTGGATTATATTTTTTCCTTGTATGTAAAAGGACCATATCATGTACCAATATTGATCATTTACATTTGGCAAAGCTAGATTGATCAATATTGGTTAATAATAGTTGAAAGTTGAGAACTAACTGTGCAGACACCCATTTGATTCGTCTAAATGGGGGCGCATATGCCAGTTTCTGATTTCGGAAGGAGTTTTGGAAAAGTCTCAAATAGTAGAGCCGTTAGAAGCTTCACAAGCTGACCTGCTCGTGGTAAGATATACTATTTATGAACTTTGATCCTTGTTAGACATCTTTTATTGACAGGTTTCTTAAACAGGTGCACTCTGAATCATACTTGAACAGTCTTAAAAGCAGTTTGAAGGTCTCCATGATCATTGAGGTATGTATTTTTGCTATAAATATCTTAGTTGCTTAGATACCCCAGATCAATTGCACTTATTTTACCTTTTTTTAATTATAAACTGCAATAAAAAATCTTCATCGAACATTTAGGATGACAATTCTATTTGCAAAATTGCAAAAGTTATCAGTTACTGTTGATCTGCCAGACTTAACAAATGACTACTACTATCACTACTGTGGAATGTAGAGTTTTCATTATTTAACTATTTAAATCGATGTAGAAATTTAGCAATAATTTTATGAATGTCTTTTTTGTGGTGTGAGTGGATAAATGATGTCATTTCTTTAGGTTCCTCCTGTTGCGGTCCTTCCCAACTGCCTTCTACAGCGGAAGGTGCTTCGTCCATTTTGCAAACAGGTTATTTATGGATACATCAGCTTTGTTTTTCGAGGTAAGTTGTGGAAAGTAGCTAATTGGTGTTACTTACAGGTTGGAGGTTCCATATTGGCAGCAAAGCTTGCAAAAGAGCGAGGTTGGGCGATTAATGTTGGTGGAGGATTCCACCATTGTTCAGCAGGGGAAGGGGGTGGGTTCTGCGTGTATGCGGATATTTCTTTATGCATTCAATATGCATTTGTTCTGTTAAACATTTCACGGTAGGAAGATTACTTCTAAAAGTGCTTAAATGTTGCTTTGTCTTGATTAAGCTCTTCTAATATGAAGCACATATTTCATGCTCTGATATCTTTTGTTTCTCATACTTCTTATTGGTTTTGGAATGTCCAGAGTAATGATTATTGATCTTGATGCTCACCAAGGCAATGGCCATGAAAGAGACTTCTCTAAAGATGGTATGTTTTCTCCTTACAATGATTGCAATTACCCATTTGCTTCAGGTTCAACTAACAGTTATATTTAATTACAGGGAGAGTCTATATCATGGATATGTACAATGCTGGAATCTATCCTCTTGTAAGAATTGTTCCTAAAGAACCAATTTCAAAAAAAAAAAAATTCCATGCAACCATTTCTCATTATATTTACAATTTGAAGGATCTATTATGCGTATTCCATCATTATTATATTATTTATCTATTGTTTTATTTATGCACCATTTTGAAAGTCATCCATAGATAAGGAAAGTAGCTCTTAATCACATTAGTTTAGATTTTATTTTTTGATTTAGAAATACTATAAATCAACCGTTAGGATTTTATAGGGTGTATTCTCTTCTTAATAAGGCTTGAATGATATTATAGGTCCATCACATGGTCTGGGCCAGGTTGTGTTATATACACATTATGAGAGAAAATATGTTATTTTAATGAAATCCCTGTAAGGCTTGAGTGATATTAAGGAACTTAATTTGAATCCAACCTATATACATAGATTTGGGTCTAGGCAGTATCTGGTCAACTTTACTCGGGTTACTTTCGTGATATTTAGCTCATATAGCTAAACCAAAACTGGGACAATATAAGAACATATTACTTGATTTCGGAATCTTATAATTCGTCGATATTTTGTCCACGATAACTCATTCAAACAAATAATAGATGAAATTATGAAGTGCATACCATTTACATTCTGCACAAATTTGAGGAAAAACTTATGTTATGGCTATATTAAATATGATGGCAATGATTTATATTTTTATTTGATCCAAGTTTAAATAGCATTCATGTTCAACACCAGTTTTCATGCATATAAATGATCTTATTATCAGGATTTTGAGGCCAGGAGATATATTGACCAAAAGGTGGAGTTAGTGGTAAGTCATGAGGTTTTTGTAAGGTCACGTTACCTATTGGAGTCATGTCTAAATTCAAAAGTGTTTGGAGTAATAATTATTATTATTTTTATTTTGTATATCAATAGAGTGGCACAAAGACAAAGGACTACTTGGATCAATTAGAGGTGGCACTTGAGGTATGTGGTTTGGTGTTTTTTTTTGGGTCTAATTTGCTTATATGCAATCATTTCTCATTGTTATTTTATTTGATACCTTATCATCACCTACAATTGCTTAGTCTCTTTTGGTTCTGAAATGTTGCAAATATCTTGAATCGTTTGTATGTAACCAATGCTGAACTTGATCAGATGCCACTGTGCTTACCACTTATTTGATGCATTTACTGAAGTAGCATGTTGTGAGAGTGTATAATGAATAAAAATTGGAAAAGCATAGAAAAAAATGTGAGCTTAAGAATGCCATGCAATTCATTTAGGAGGATATATCAATGAAATGATCCATCTATCCAAAAACAAGAACTAGAATATTATCAATTTTCACTATGTGGATATCCATAGTTCTAAATATTAGAGTAACTAATAGTTTCATATCATTTAATTTAATAAATTTGGATTTGAATATATAATTCTAGGTCTTAGCTCAAATTTCCGGTTGAATCGAGCTTAAGTAGTGTATTTGGTTTGCATCTAACATGGTATCAGAGGTAGATTGATTAGTTTCTTTACAACATGACTTTCTAAGTATCAAGGGGTGTATTAGAGTAGCTAATGTTTGCGTATCAATTAATTTGATAAATTTGAATTTGAATATATAAGTTTTAGTCTCTCGTGTTAGTTGCAGAAAAGCTCTTATAAATCAATACTCTGTCACTCAGTAGCTTCTACTCTACTAGACCTTGCAAGTATAGCCATTAACATTTATCCTGGCTCTCCAGTGATCACCTAAGATTGAGCAACGACAGAGAAACCCTTGGGAGCAAAGCTCTTAGGTAGTTCTCAACTAAGTTTTGTTAGGGATTATGTAAGAAATACCATAAACCTTTGTATCTTCCTGGTTAGTGATGGGTGATTTGCCTACAAGAATGTTGATGCTATGTCATTTTTCAAGCTAGTCATGCACATTTACTAAGTTACCAAAAAAGATTGTCTTGTATGGATAGGCAAACATGTGTGGTTCAGAGATAAGATAGGAATCAAACTCTTTGTTCAAAAGCTTTGAGACAATGGTGAAATAGAATTTTCTCAAAATAGAGTTAAGAGATTGGAATATCACTTATTGACTTTGTTGATGAAATTTTTATTATTTAAGGGAATAAGGAAAAGGGGGAGAAAGTGTAGAACCTAAGGAGAAATAATGTGGCTATTTGAAAAGCAACCAACTAGAAATCAACTAAAAAGACCAAAAAAATAAAAAGAACTACTCAAATCAAGAGTGAATCAACAAAGCAGATTAGAATGGCTTTCAACCACAATTATAGTATGCATTAAACTTTTTTTTTTTTAATTTCATCATTTAGGTGAATTCCCTCTGTATTATAATCAAGAGGAGCTTTGTACTATAAAGAACTACTACTGCTAGACTTCTCTTTACCACTTTTGAATTCCATTAAAACATTCAAATTTATAAGTTGGTGTTATTTTCTCCGCCGAATAACAGTAGGGGTGGGCATAAAAAACTAATATTGAAAAAACGGGGCATTTTTTTTAAGAAAAAACAAAGATAAAAATTTAGCCAAATAACCCATTTTCAAATGTCAGCTTCAAAAAACAAAATAAAAAGAATTTATAAAACAAGCATTTTAAAATCATTAGCTTCAAAAAACTGGCCGTTACTAAAAAAATTGTCAGGATAAGTTAATGATATATTATTTTTTATATACACTTTTTTTAATAACTGTGAGTTATAAATTTAAGAAGGGGAGCCTTGGCGCAATGGTAAAGTTGTCGCCATGTGCCTCTTGCAAAAGAGTAAGGTAAGGCTGCGTACAATAGACCGAAGTGATCCGACCATTCCCCAGACCCCATGCATAGCGGGAGCTTTGTAGCATTGGGTTGCCTTTTTTTTTGAGATATAAATTTAAACCATAATTATTTCACCCTAATCATAATTGAATTACAATCAAGATAATCATTCGATTTTTTATTTTTCATCAAGTCCATGTTTGAAATGTCAGCTTCATAAATTTCAATTTTTTCAGGGCTTCATTGTTATGTTATCAACTAATATCTCATGTAATGGTCTATGGAGTCACAATCAAATATCTATTATAGACTCATAAACTCAATTAAACATCTATGGTAGATTTTAACTAGTGAAAATGTTTAATCTATTCAATAAAAATGCTGTTATTTAGGCAACTTTTGCTTTTATTTCTATTATAATAGATGAAAATAAACCCAAAAAACGGTTTAACTGAATAGATATGACCGGTCAACCAAATCTTCTAGTTCGGTTTCGATTTGGGTTTTCTAAAACCGATTGAATTGGATCGGTTTGGAAAATTATGGTTTGGTTCAGTTAGCTGAACCATGCCCACCCTTAATCAACATAGACCCCTCTCCAAAATAAAGGCATATATGTCAATGCAAAAGAGAGAAACTAGGTTCAGTGTAGTGATATTACATTTCAAGGAAATTGAAGTTGGCAAAAGTATGAACCTCAAATGTCTGAAGAGATCATGACAAAAATTCATCAAATGATATCCAAGGAAACAGGGCTTTGTGTTTTTGGACCTTGGTTTAATGATGATATTGATGACATTATCCTTTCTTCCATGTGCTAGATGACTTATCTTTAAGAATGATTGCCCTCCTGTCAAAGCATTGATTTAGACATTAGAATCCTGAATACTGTTGACAAGAATATGCATCTTTTTATTGATAAGTAATTGTTCTGAACCATCTATCAAAATTTAAAGTTGTACATCTATTTTTTTATTTTTTAATAAATAAATAATAATAATTTTATTAATTTTATAATGAGCAAATCAACATGAGGGGTATAGAAGTAATTTTTTTGGTTTTTAGGGTATACAAACAATTATAATATTTTGGGGGTCAAATAGACAATTAAGATACTTACGAGTGTATATGAAAAAATTCTAGTGATTTTTGTAAGTTTTTTGAATATATGGATATATTTATAAATATTTATGTTTTATTGTACATATGTGCAAATATGTACTTTTTAGAGGCATATATCCAAATTCTCTAAAATTTATAGATATTTATTATATCTGAAATTTTATGTTTTTGTATGTGAGGGAGGTGAGAAGATCACTCACGAAAGTAAATTGGGCTAAATTAAAGGCATTCTTTCTTGTGGCAAAACAATTTACGGTCAGTTGTGGTAAAACAATTTGGCCACTAATCGTTTTGCTGCATTATGGAGTTTTTAGATGTAACTTGTAACCAAATGATTTGCATTTTTCTAAACACCAAAAAAGAAGGCACTTACATGCAAGTGCACTTGCAATAAAGTTACTTATACCATACCTAACTGGCCCTATATGTATTTGTTTTGTGATATTTCATTCCATTGTCAAGTCTTATTTATATATGGATATTTCAGTTCTTGTTTGGATTGTAGGTTGCAAGAAACAGTTTTGATCCTGAATTGATTGTTTATAATGCTGGCACCGATATCCTTGATGGGGATCCTTTGGGGAGGTTAAAGGTGTGCTATGTTGTTTTACTACTCAAACCATTTTCACCTTGCTTTATGACATGGTCCTATTGAGGCTTGAACTCAATTTATGTTATTTCTTATTTTACTGCTTATATTTTTTTAAGACCTATTTAGCCCTAATGGTAATAATATAAGGATGACAGACAGTACATAAATCTTGTTGATGATTGAATTCAGGATTGCATGTTTATTCTTGTAATAGGGCTTCCTTGAGTGGGAAATTAGATCCGAATTCAGTTTACATCAGTTAGGTTATTTTATTTGTAGAGATTCAAGAAGTTTTGATGCAATTGAGTAACTTGACCTGCTAAGTTTTTCTGATGTTTCAGAGTTCATCTCCAAAACTGTCCACCCTTTCTGCAGTTTTTATAACTTCACCGACCATATTCACACTCAATTTTATAGGGAAAGACTCCACTTCTGTTGTTATTGTGATGTTATACTAATTCACTCATAATTGTAATGGTTTTCCTTGTGCTTAGGTTAGTCCTGAAGGAGTAGCCAGAAGAGACGAAAAAGTGTTTAGATTTGCCAAAGAAAGGAACATACCACTTCTCATGCTTACGTCTGGTGAAAATCCACATTGTACTATTACTTAAATTTATTTATCTGCAGTAAATTTATATAAGCTTCTAATTTACTATTCCAGGTGGCTACATGAAGTCAAGTGCTCGAGTGATAGCGGATTCAATAACGAACCTTGCAAAGAAAAACTTGATTGAATTAACAAACACATCGAACAGAAAATAATTGCCATGTTTCAAGAATAAACAGCTAGAATCTTAAGATCCCAATCACTTTGTTTGTATGGTATGCTTGTATATATATTATATATATCTGGATGTATGTATATGTTATACATGTTTTAGAACAAGGGATGTTGCTTAAGTGAGAATTTTCCAGGTGACAAACATCATGATCTCACATTGTGGTACTATTTCAAAACCACTGCAAGCTTTCCATGAGTTTTCATGTATGCCTTACAATTTTGATTTGTTTGATATTAACTATGCAATGTGATATAAATTTCCAATTTGGCCCTTGATGTGTTGCTGAATAATATGGGGATGAAACTTACCTTTTACTGATGGAACTGGCAAGAGTCCCATGGATGTGATTTCTAGTTAGCACAACACCTAGGATTAATTCTATCGTGCTATGGGGTGCAGGTATATGCAAACTGGGTGGGCTCTATAGGTGCGCACATTCACAAATTAAGTGCTGAGATTGTTCGCACCTAATTTGTGACGAAGCACCCATGGTGCACACCCGATTTGCACATACCTGCATCCCATTGTATGGTGCTGTGCATGGCACCTTAGAAGGCCCCCAGTAGCTGGGGTGCCCTCTATGATACCTTGGGGCCTTGGTTGTCTTGGCCCCAAAAACCCTAAAAAACTAGACCCCAAACTCTACAACCACCTAAGTGGTACTCATAAGATAAGCCCAAGGTAATATGCATTGGGCTACAACCCAAGGTCTCTTAGAATTTACCTAGTAGCTCATGCTCTGTTGTTTTGTCCAGTGGTTTTACAGGCGCACCCTAAAATTTATAAAATTTATGAATAACTCTTAAATTTATATATTTCTAAATAATCCATTTTTTACATTGCCTTAAAATATATTTTTCTAGGTAAACATATTATCAAATATGTAAGCTCATCAAACCAACAGAAAGTTTGAAAATGACAAATTTATCCGATTATCTCAACCCCATCAAACAAATTCCCAAAGAAGTGTGTATTTGCAAAGTTGGTGATGATGTACACGCAGGGTAATAATCTGTGTGGGGTACTGTAATATGCACTTGTCTCACTTCAGTCATCGAATTTTAATTTGTTTCTTTTCGGATACCGAACTTTAATTTTGTTTCACCGGTAGGTTATCCGGAAAATTTCGGCGAAATTAATCCTATGTGGTCGCCGGAATGGCCATGTAGGATGCCATGCCACCCTTTACATTTACATTTACCCCTTTCCCGCCTTTTACATTTACCCCCCTTTCTTCTCTTCTTCTTCTTTCACCCGGGAGAGGCCGCGCGACAGAGAGGCTTCTCCAACTTCGGCGCCGGAGAGGATCAACGGCCGGCGATGATCGGGTTTTTGTCGGCGCATGGCGGTGGAGGTGAGAGAGAGAAAGTGGTACAGGAGCTAGAGAGAGAAGAAATTGAGAAAGTAAGAGATAAGAACCACACATCTAATTCAAATATTCAATAACAAAAGAGACAATCAATAGAAATGACTTTCATTTCAGAGATAAAAATGAACACTACTTTTTTCAGTTTAGAGATGAAATTAAACATCATCCCTGTTTTATAACCAATTTAATGCCTTAGAGATAAATCAAGACGGAGAAAGATTGGAAAGATTAGGGGAAGAATTAGATATCCTCAAATAATAATAAATAAATCACAACCTCCTTAATTTACAGCAACAGAAGAAAAAAAGAAACAAACAAGAAGAGTGACATTCAAAACCCTAAAATCTGAGCACCACGGCTAAAACAATTCTCATCCACCCTCTGAAATCTGTTCACTTTTTCCAAGGATTTGACCACCAACCAAACAAAGAACATAGCTTTCACTTCACTTCACTTCACTTTAGAACCTGAGAAGAAGAAGAAAGAGAAGACATGGGAGGAGGATGATAGAGTGATGATCCTGTGGGAGTTTGCCACCTTTACTGCCATCAGGGGAGGTGATGCTGGATCCTGAAGGGCCTAAGATGATCATCGCCGGCCGTTGATCCTCTCCGACGTCAAAGATGGAGAAGACCCCTTTGTCACGCTGCCTCTCCGGGGTGAAAGAAGAAGAGAAAAAAGAGGGGGTTTTTAGGTAAGAAAGAAGGGGGGTAAATATAAAATGGAGGGGTGATATGGCGTCCTACGTGGCTATTCCAGCAGCCACATAGGATTAATTTCGCCGAAATCCCCCCGAGTAACTTCCCGATGAAACAAAATTGAAGTTCGATACCTGAAAAGAAACAAATTGAAATTAGGTGACCAAAGTAAGACAAATGCATATTACGGTATCCCACACAGATTATTACTCTGTACACGCATAGAGATGACAATTTTCACTAGTTTAATGAGTACTCTGTTCACCTAAACTCTAATAATATATATATACAAAAGAAAACCATTAGAACAACATATTAAATTTCAGGGACAAAATAAAGGACAAATTTTAAACCTTACTACACATGATCCTCAAAACTGGATTAGTATACTTGATGTATGGAAAAATCGAGTAGTAGCAGACTGTATACGTAATTTTAATGAAGTAGGTGCAGAAGAAATGTATAGATATTTAGAGACATTTCTTGGTGAAAGTGTTAAAGCATTATGGGAAGCATATAAACGAGAAAGTCCTCAAGAGTTTCAACATCTATTGAGTGTAGGACCAAATCCATATAATTTTGTTAATAGAATACAGTTCTTAGTTACAGGAAAAGACCCCAATTCTGGATTTGTAGATCTCCAGAAAAATGCGATGTTACAACTAAAACAATTAAGCTTACATGATTGGAATTACATTAAAGAATTTGTACAAGATTATTTTTATTACTGTTGTATCTCTGGAAATGCTTTCAATCATGAGTTAGGTTTAAAATTATTAAGAAAATTACCTGGAGCGTTAGGAAAAAAGATCACTGAAAAATGGAATCTACACCCAGTTACTCCATTTACTTCAATCAACCATTACATTTCTTTTATTTTAGATATACTAAAACAAAAATGTACTAATATACAAATTCAACAACAACTAAAGAAAGGTGAATATAGTTTTTGTAATAAGATTTATACAAGTCAAGCTTATGGATTAGATAAGCAAAAACCTTATAAGAAGTATAAAAAAAAAACAATAAACATTTTAGGAAAAAGACATATTATATAAGAAAATCAGATAGTAAAAAACCTTATTTAAATCCAAACAAACATGTTAGAAAATACAAACCAACAAGAACATATCGAAAACTTAAGTGTTTTACTTGCGGAGCTCAAGACCATCTTAGTAATAGTTGTCCAAGAAGAATAAATATGAATAATATGAGATCTACGCTTATTAAGAATATACATGAAGATCTAATAGATGTAGATGAACTAGTATCTGATACAGAATCTATCTATAGTATAGTATCATCAATATTTGAATAAACTAATATTGATAGTGATAGCGATAGTGATAATGAGAGCAATGATGACATTGTAAATCAGATATGTAACTTAAAACCAGAAGATCTAAATTGGCAACCAATTTGGCAATCAAAGAAATTAGATCTAAATTATATGAATCAAGAACTTGATATAACAAATTTGTTTACTTCTCTTAATATAGAAAGTTTACAAAAAGAATGTCTACAGCTTTTACAACAAACATCAACGGTAGTGAAAATTCAAACAAATTACCCTCGCCTGGTCTATGTCTATAAGTAGTATCTTAAACATATACTCATTCAAATATCAAATGTTCTTACAATTCTTCTAAGACATCTTAATGAAATTACGGTTATTACAAAGGATGAACTTTGTTATATTTTTACTCAAAACAGACTAACTATAAATCCAGACCAATATCAAATGGATTTATTAGCATATAATTCATATAGACAGAAAGCATGGATTAGCCCTCAAATTCCTTTCCCATTAGCACTTAAGCTAATACCATCCAACTATAAACCTTCTCTCTATAATTCTACTACGACTTATTGGACAGATTGTCATTCATCTGCTTTTCATTCAACTAATGTTGGGTTTGATTTAATGAATATAGACCCTCCTAATCCTCAACAAATTTCCTTAAATTTATTTAGTACTTTAAATATAGAACACTTACAAGAAGAATGTTTAACACAATTATGGAGTAATACAGATTTATGGTCTATTTTTCAAGATTATAAGTATCTTGAATATATTTTCAAACAATACTAATTGTAAATGCCCAATATGTTCTTCTATTGATTTACTAAATACTAAAATATCATCTATATAAATTAATACAAATGCATCATATTTCTTAAAAATTTCATCAATTTTTCTTTGAAATACAGCTGGGGCATTTTTTAAACCTAAAGACATTACTAACCATTCAAAATGTCCTTTAGGACATGTGAATGTTGTCCATTCTATGCTTTCTGGATGCATTTTAACTTGCCAAAATCCAGATTTACAATCAAATTTACTAAAAATCTTTTTATTTTGAATACTATTAATTAATTGTCCTTTGTTTGGAATATCGTAACTTTCTTCTTTAGTATCGTTTAATCTTTTATAATTTATTACCATTCTGGATTTTCCTCTAACAATTTCTGCATGGTTTTTAACAATAAAAGCAGTTGATCTATGCGGGGATACAAATTTTCTTATTAATTGTAGTTTTAATAAGTCTTCTATATGTATTTTGAAATCTTCTCTATCAGCATTTGAATACTCAATTTTTGCTGTTTTTATAATATATTCTGGATTTAGTATGTCTAGCTTACAATAAATTTTATTATTTTCCCAATATTTTAGTGTATTCTCTCCAATTATTTCTAATTGATCTAATTTACTAATTAAATTGTCAATGTCTTGTCTATTTTTTAATGTTATTAATTCGGTATAAAATTTATGAATATTTATAAAAGATATTTCAAAATCTATATTTTCATTGTTAGAATCTAAATAATCTTCACCGTTAAAGTCCATATTTTCATTATTAACATGTTCTAAAGTTTTGCACTCATGATTAATTAATGTTTTCCAAAGTCTTACATTGTCCTTTTATTAGACCATTGCATTTATCTAGATTGTCTTTGTCATTATCTTTTCTGGTTTTAAAGGTTCCACCGGGCTTCGGCGCGAACTTTGATGAAGTAGAAAGAACCGAACAAGAAACAGTAGTGGGACTAAACTGAATAAGGTCTTTAGTAAGAGTTAACTATCCATTAAATGCAAAAATAAATTCTAAACCAAGAATAAAATGAACTTGTAAGTTTAAGCTTCGAACCCATGTTTGGGATAAAGGCATATACGCTGAGAATGTATTACAAGTTGTATATAAACTAATTAATGTTTGGTCAATATATTCAGAATATCTATTAAAAGTACCATCCATTTGTTGACCATATGTAACTTTGTTTGTTTGTTGTATATATTTTTCAGGAATAATATCACGATTGAGTATGCATTTGGTACTACCAGTGTCTAATAAAGCAACTAAACGAATCTCATACTCATTATGAAGAAATAGTTTGATTGGAATTGTTAAGCGAGAGATTTGATTTATATTACAAATTAGATCGTCTTGTATATAGGTGGGATTAGAGGAAGATGGGTCTGAGGGTCCAGGTTCTCGAAGTGGCAATCGTAATTTTAATAGTTTTATTTCATTTTCGAGAACATCTATTCGCTTTTCTAAAAGATGAAGTTGAAGTTTATCTATATTACTTTCTCGAATTTGCGAAGAAAGAGATAGGTCAAATTGTTGTTGACTACAATTTATACACCCTTCAAGATAACATAATAGACATTTTGCGCGTTTATCTTTGCTAGGATAAAAATGACAAATAAAACAAGGAATATTATCTAGACCAGTTTTAACTTGCTATGTATGAAGACAATCAGTTTTAGATACTTATTCGAAATTCATAAGTTCTAAGTTTGATCTAGCATCTATCCAACCATGATATTCATAGTCTTCAAATAAATATTTAAGATCTCTTTTGTTGTTCCAGGCATAATAACCATCTTCATATATATAGGTTAACCAAGTTTGATAATGGGCAATATCGTGAGAATACTGTAGTGGGATCATGATCATAGTCTGGTTTTTAATAAAGTAATAATAATCGGATGCAGATGCTATATTAAGATGATGAATATGTTTTAATAAAATAGAAGGTATATTTGGGATCTGGATTAAAATATTAAGTATGTATTGTTTGAAAATATATTCAAGATACTTATAATCTTGAAAAATAGACCATAAATCTGTATTACTCCATAATTGTGTTAAACATTCTTCTTGTAAGTGTTCTATGTTTAAAGTACTAAATAAATTTAAGGAAATTTGTTGAGGATTAGGAGGGTCTATATTCATTAATTCAAACCCAACATTAGTTGAATGAAAAGAAGATGAATGACAATCTGTCCAATACGTCGTAGTAGAATTATAGCGAGAAGGTTTATAGTTGGATGGTATTAGCTTAAGCGCTAATGGGAAAGGAATTTGAGTGCTAATCCATGCTTTCTGTCTATATGTATTATATGCTAATAAATCCATTTGATATTGGTCTGGATTTATAATTAGTCTGTTTTGAGTAAAAATATAACAAAGTTCATCCTTTGTAATAACCGTAATTTCATTAAGATGTCTTAGAAGAATTGTAGGAACATTTGATATTTGAATGAGTATATGTTTAAGATACTGCTTATAGACATAGACCAGGCGAGAGTAATTTGTTTGAATTTTTGCTACCGTTGATGTTTGTTGTAAAAGCTGTAGACATTCTTTTTGTAAACTTTCTATATTAAGAGAAGTAAACAAATTTGTTATAAAAGTTCTTGATTCATATAATTTAGATCTAATTACTTTGGTTGCCAAATTGGTTGCCAATTTAGATCTTCTGGTTTTAAGTTACATATCTGATTTACAATGCCATCATTGCTCTCATTATCACTATCGCTATCACTATCAATATTATATATATATATACAGGCATGATACAATAAGGCCGGCTGGATTACTGTTCCAGTAAGGTCGCCTCCCATTTTGGCCCTTGGAGCATGTTTTAAGGATTTCCAACCGTATGGATGGAAAGAACATCGAAAAATAAAATAGCATGTCAATTTTCATACAATTTGGGAACTTAGGGTCTTTATCTTAACCGGTGAAAATTTATAGAAATCCTACCGGTTCAGAATTTCACCCGTTAAGATGAAGACCCTACAAGTTCCCAAATTTTATGAAAATTGACATGCTAGCTTATTTTTCGATGTTTTTTCCATCCATACGGTTGAATTTCCTCAAAACACTGTGCAAGTGGGTCAAATGGAGGAGTCCGCACTTGCACAGTGATAAGGTGGGCCGCATTGTATCAGCCCCATATATATATATATATATATATATATATATATATATATATATAATGAATATGTATATTTATTATTTTATATTTTGTATGTAAATAAAATATTTAATAAATTTCATATTTTTTAAGTTTGATTTATTTAGATTTGATAAGTTTTCAATACACACCCTTGGGTTCCGTGCAAATTCTTCCGAAAGGTCTCGATCGAGTGCCTGACCCCATAAATGGGGTGAGCAATTTGAGTTGAGTTTAGTCCACGAATTTGTACGCGTATGGTGAAGGGTCAGGGGCGATTGAGTGAGTTTACTTCTCGGAGCCTATGGCCACGTCCTGACTGATCCGTGAGTGGGGGGCTTTATGGCCTAAGTCAAAAAAAAAAAGTTTTCAATTCACAAATTTGATAATTTTGGAGGACTTATATGTAATTGAACTATTTTCATTGAGACTTGTACAGTGAGAAGTTGGACGTTTTGACTGTTTGAGCCTGAGATCCATGGCCGACGTTCTCCTCCATTTCCGCTTCTCTTCCAGTCCACCACTTCGGAGCCTCCCGCTACCGGAGCTCAAGCGTAATCCCGGCAAGAGAGCCACCGCATCCCCCATCGATTGCCGGCCAATGATCCTCTTGCCTCGTCTGAATGTAACGTCTGAAGAAGGTCAAATTGATCATTTGATTCGTGTGAAAAGCAGGTGCTCATGGTGTCTTCTTGATGGCTTGTGTTTGCAGGCTCATGGTGTTGCTTCTCAGACTGAAGGTCCCAAATGGTGGGAGAGAAATGCAGGGAAAAATATGATTGATGTGCATTCTACACAAGAGTTATTGAATCAGTTGAGTGAAGCTGGTGATAGGCTTGTGATTGTTGAATTTTATGGTACTTGGTGTGCTTCATGTAGAGCTCTTTTCCCTAAGTTAAGTTCACTTGAGTTTCTGAATCCATTGAGAATGTCTTCTGCCATTATGTGCTTGATTCCTGTTGTGTTGTTTCTTGTTTAGGTTATGTGTCATCAATTTGGGATTAATTTGCTTTGATTAATTGTGAGCATGTAAGATTCTATTAGACTAGAATTTGATGCATAAATGATGTGTAGATTCATCTGCTTGTTTGTTTTGGACTTGGTGTGCTTCCTGTAGAGCCCTTTTGGCAAAGGGTAAGCTCACTTGAGCTTCTGGGTTCTGATCAATTGCATAATTGTGCCGCTAGTTTGGCATATTTGTCAACAATTTGGGATTAATTCTTGGATTATTTGTAAGTTTAATGTATAAATGATGTATGGGTTCATCTAGTTGTTTGTTCTGGGCTTCAAAACTCTCATTTGTTTCCATTTATCAGAAAAAAGAACTCTCATTTGTTTCACATGCTTGAGCTTTCTTTATTGCCAAACTTCATGATCCATTTGACATGGAGTTTGATCTCTGCATTAGCGTCATAATGGAACAACTTAGTAGCATTTGGCTGTTTTGGCCAAAATGTTGTTTTGAAACATAGGGCCACTGATCTAACTATAGAATATATGGAAACTCAATTTTTTGAAGAGATGTAAATTTAGGTATAGGACCTTTGTTCTTCCTAATTTTTATGAGTGCCCAAAAGGACACTTTAAAGTAACAACACGAATAATATTCAAATTTCAAGAAGAATCACATGTTTAACTGCCTCCTACTGTGAAGGATTAGTAATTCTAGTTTTACTGTTTGTTTGATGAGGTTTGAGGATTTTATAGTTTGATCATGATAATGTGACCAAATAGTAGAAATATGCTATGTTTTATCATCTCATTGTAAATTGTGATGTTTGACTATTTGGAATCTTGATATAGGCATTCATGTTCTTTCTTTTCCCATCATTGTCTTTCAGTTCTGCAGAACAGCTAGAGACCACCCTGACATTCTATTCCTCAAAGTTGATTTCGATGAAAACAAACCAATGTGCAAGAGACTGAATGTTAGGATGCTTCCATGGTTCCATTTTTACCGTGGTGCTGATGGATTATTAGAGTCCTTTTCTTGCTCCCTTCCAAAGGTATGAATTTTTTCTCTTGTATACTATTGTATGTTTTAGATAGTTTATCAATCAGTAAAGCCATACTGACATCTTGTGAACTTATAATAACTCATATAGATGACCAAACACAACAAACTACTTTCCTTTGTATTATTCAATGACTCCAGGTTGCATTGACCACTTGCCTTGATAAAAAGACACTGCTTTTCTTGTTTGAATTTGATCTGCTCAATTCCGTTAGCTTCATATTGATTCAATCATGTTCATCATTCACTTTGATTCTTTCTGGAGTTTTGAGATTTTAAGAAGGCCGTATGGGTAGTCACATTCATAATTAAATGTTCAAGGTTTTTCTTTTTTGTTTCAAAAAACCTGCTGCCTTGCTAGTTTTGGAACTATCACATCCCTCATCACTGGTATTGTATAAAAAAACATTGTATTATGTGTAAATCCTGCATTGGAACCCAAACATTAGCATTCTTCAAGTTACAAAGAGATGCTCATTTTCTTGGATAAGGTTATAAATTTGACATTTTTGCTTTCATTTTTGTTTTGTATGTGTGTGTGTGATCTTAAGCATACTGGTGAGTAAACTCAACAGTATTCTGCTTCAAGTATGCTTATGTTGCACAAGGGCTCATTTGCTGATTTGTTGTAATCAGTGTTTTATGTATTATGTAAGACCGAAATCGTATGATCCACGTGGTTCATGGGTTATCGCAAAAGTCCCTGTTTAAAATTTACACAAACGATGCCTTTGGACTGTACTTTTTACCATTTGATAGCTTGAGATCCTTGTTTACTAGCAATCAGCAGTCCAATCTTCTCAATTACTAGTGTCTTCAAAATTTCATTCATTACCGGAATAGTGATATTTCCTGTTTATTAAACTTTAGCAGTTTTATTATTCTAGAAACAAATAATAGAAAGTTATTCAAAACCCATGCATTTGTAAATGGTCAGCATCTATTGTTGTATCATGCATGCAGTTTCAGAAACTTAAGGATGCTATTGCTACACATAACACACCACGGTGTAGCATCGGTCCACCTTTGGGTGTTGGAAACATCGACCTCATTGAAGCCTCAATGTCACTGGAAAAGTCAGCTGAAACAAGTTCCAGGGAGAGATGATTCAGGTCAAACTGCATATGTTGAAACCTAAGACTTGGTGTATGGGATCCTGTACAACAAATTGTAAAGTTTAGGGACTTTTCAACACTTATTTGTTTGTGCATTTTTATTGCCTTGTAGAAATTGGACAGGAATGATAGATTGGGATTAATAGCATGGATGTAACATTTGAAAATTCAGTAAATCAGGGCATTTTTTTTGTGGTTGTTTTGTTCTTAAACCAGCTTGACTTTTGAACTCTAATGCAGCCTGCTCTGAAGAATACCACAGGATTCATATGGTTTAACTTTTGAATCTGAAGATTGAAATAATTTTTATTATGGAATTTTTCTGTCATTTGTCTAGCATGCCAGAGCTTTCCCTGTTGCTTAACATTATGAACCATTAAGAGAAATCATTAACCATCCTACAAGTAAATAGACTTGAATTCATGCTCTCATAAGTTTATTAAATACAATATTTTCACTGAGTGACCTAGTCTCCACAATCAACAAGATTTAAGACTTCAGTCATTGATAAGTTTCATTTATATAGGCAGCCCCCAAACACCAAATTTAGTATCACCAGCAAAAAGTTGAAGGGATTAATGTTACAAATGCCTCACAAGGCATTATAAATACCAGAGTTTTGACAGGAAAAGAATACGACCTAATCTACCAAACAGAACAGCCGGAGTCGAAGATAATCTGCCAAAGAAATTTATTTATACCACTCTCAATGGAATTTATCGGAAAAAAGAAGGCTTTCACTGGCAGTTTCAGTGGGCTGCGTCTCGGCTGTAGTACTGGTCCAAGGTCTTTGCAGGTATGCGATGGAGAAGCTCTCGAGGGAAGATACGCAGCAGTGTCCAAGCAAGATCGAGAGACTGGAAAATGTTTCGGGTGTCATATGCCCCTTGTGTAACGAATTTCCTCTCAAACTTGTCCAGGAACTCAAGGTAGAGCTGTTACAAATCATGCAAAAGTGTGTGAAAAAGATGAGCAAATCAAATTTGATTGATAAAAATACATGCAAAAGCTAAAAACTTGATAGAATGTAAGAGAGACCAGATCCTCTGAAGAGAGCGCCTCCTCTCCAACGACTGCTTTCATGGCCTGAACGTCTTTCCCAATTGCATAATTGGCATAGAGCTGAATTTGAAATAAGATAATCAAATTGTTATCTTAGGTCTACCACCAAGTAACCGCAAACAAGCTAAGTGCAGATGACTGACCTGATTTGACACATCAGCATGATCACGGCGAGTCATGCCCTCTCCAATGGCACTCTGCAAGCAGAACCAATTCAATAAACACAAATTCTATACTATCCATGGAGGCTCTAGTTTTACCAGAAAGAGGTATGTTCTTATTGAGGATTCAAATTCACAAGAAGCTAACCTTCATCAGCCTCGAGAGTGAAGGGAGGACATTGATCGGAGGATATATCTGCAATTGGTCAATGAGAAGTTTTAAAACTCCAGTATGTACATCACGTCTACACAAATAAATGAAACCAACTCCAGAATGCTGGATGAAAGGAAAATTGCTTGCCTTAAAGCTTTTATCAACAAATAGTCACAAGGGTAATAAAGAGATGCAGGGAGGCAATTATTGTTGCTCTAAATAAACTTTGTTTGAAAATAGAGGACAGTACCTGCCGGTTATGAAGCTGCCTGTCAATGTAGATTTGACCCTCAGTGATGTATCCAGTAAGATCTGGGGTTGGATGTGTAATATCTGTTCGGTGCATGCAACCAATCAATCAAACAAACAAACAGAAAATGATGCCTTGTGTTTTTTCCCTCCCACATTAAACAAACAGAAACATAGAATTTTCACTTTTAGTTTAAATTAGTAAAAAAAGGTCATACAAGTACACAGAAATAAAACTAAGGTATAAAAGTTAACATAAATAGAACCAAACTAAGAGAAAATAAATACCATCATTAGGCATGGTTAAGATAGGGATCTGTGTGATAGAGCCTTTTCTTCCCTCTATACGTCCAGCACGCTCATAAATTGTAGCCAGATCAGTATACATATACCCAGGATAACCACGTCTTCCAGGCACCTCCTCTCTAGCTGCAGATACCTGAACTTAAAACAGATATTTAGATATCATTTGAATAAAGCAGATTAATTGAAGAATAAAGATAAAAAAAAGGGCAGCCCAGTGCTACAAAGCTCCTACATTGTGCGGGGTCCGGGGAAGGGTCGAACCACTTGGGTCTATTGTACGCATGGAGCAGATTAATTGAAGAATAAAGATGAATTTAAAAAATCAAAATTAAAAATAAAAATAAAAGAGCCACATGAAGCAAATTGCGATATACTAGACCAAAATGAACTCAACACTTCCTGCACTAAGCAAATTTAGGTTTGGGGGATAATAATGTCAAACAACTACTTCATTTAAGATCCTGAGGGTGAATAACAAAAACATTAAATTCACTGGTACACCTAAAGAAGAATGAATACTTAGTGATTAGTATGCATAGGCACACAAACGATGTTGAATGAATAGCCAGCAAGAATTATTGCAAAAATTACAAGTGCAAATGAATAAAGCCATCAATCAGTAAACAAGGAGTACTTGATACATACGACCCCCCGATGAAATTAGAGCCATGAAAACTGTAGGAACAAACCCATGCCAATGCCCCAGTAAAACTGGTATGGGTGCCAAAATCCACGGAAAGTCTCGGTTAAGGTGTGTGCCAAGCACAAATGATCTGTTGAACTTATTTATGCAGATTTAGCATTTTTGACCATGATATATGTAGCCAACTAGATCATATTTAGGTACATGCAGATCAGAGATCAAACCAAAAACAGTTGTGTTTCAGATGGTGGTTGTCATGGACAATAGAAGAACCTAAAGTACTTCATATTGAAATGAACCACAGCTTTGCGAACTCATGCTTCTAAAATTGTTCACACAGCAAAATATTTCTAAGGGACAAAAAGTGCAGTAATTTTTACCTCACGAAGTGCATCTGCATAGGAGCTCATGTCCGTTAGGATGACAAGCACATGCTTCCCACATTCATAAGCCAAGTATTCTGCTGTAGTGAGAGCAATTCGAGGGGTGATAATACGCTCAATAGTGGGGTCATTTGCCTGCAAAAGAAGGACCAAAGGAAGTGCTAACGAAAGTATGAAGGATATGAAGTTCCTGTCTAGTCCAACATTACAAAGTGAAAATCTAAAAGCATTGAAAAGTACAGGTTTCTACATAATGATGGCAACTAATAAAACAGTTTATTTTTACCAGATTTAGAAAAAGGGTGACTCGCTCCATTGAACCATTTTCTTCAAAATCTCGTTTGAAAAACTGTGCTGTTTCCATGTTTACTCCCATAGCTGCAAACACGATCGCAAAATTATCCTCTTCTCCATTCTGTAGAAGGGAAATAGGTAAATCACAAAGGAATTTGCATTGTTAAAGACAAAATGAATAAAAAGCAGAAAGTCCAGCAATAATAAACAAAATGGCCATCCAAAAAGAATAATTTTAAAATACATGCCTATTAATCAATTGAGACGCATCATATCATGTGATATATAATGACATTCACCAAAGTAGGTTTTCTGCAGCAATTGAATTTTGCTATCAATTAAAGTATTGCTTACAAACGTTAAGAAGAGACAAACATCCAGATACACAGGGATAAAAAGGGAGGCTAGACTGCTCAGGAAAGGTTAGCCCAAAAGCATCCCCATGTGTGTTTATATTCTACTAGTTATACAAAATTATAGCATACTGGCCTAAAAAAAGAACTGCCTCCCCCAGTAGATCGAGTTATCTCATTCCTTGCTTTTTTGTGAAATCAGTAAACCCTCCATTTTCACAAGTGATTTCATGCCTATCAAAGTCATAAAAGTAAAAAAAAAAACAAAAAACAAAAGACAAAAAATCAAAAATAAAAACAAACAAACAAACAAACAAACAAAAATCTCAGGCGGCTATGCTATAAGGGGTTTGCTAGAAAAGTGCAGCATTACTGACATCATATCAGCAAATGTGGAAAAAAGATAAAACTATATTGCAGAGAGATAAGGACTAACTTATGATACTGCTAATGTCTTCTCAACTGTCTTAAATTTTTTATAATATTTTACCATAATTTTTTACAGAAAACTAAAGCTATAACTTAAATGCAAAAAAATTCGAGTATAGAAACAGAAGGAACAATCTGAAGGTTCTTCCAATAAAAAAACTATCCTTTTTTCTTGATGTATAACAAGAGTTCAGAGAAGATGTTGAAAGTAATCGAATTTCAAGAACTTCATAAATCATGATACATTAAGGTAACATAAAAATATCCCTGCCTCTTCCGTTGATATGCTACAAACCAGTCTCTCAGATCAATGTAAATTAGAGAGCATGATCAACCCATGAATGTTGTCCTCTAAAGGACCAAAGAAATTACCAATACTTTCCATTGTTAAGTTTCAGCTGCTTCAATAAATTAAATTGTGAAGCGAAGTTATAATTTTCAGCAGTAGCAGAAGTAATTGTAAACCTGGCAAATAATAAATTTATTCATTCATTCATTTTTCACATTTCATGCCATACTTAGATTTCCACTACCTCCAAAAGATTATCAGACTTTTCCAAACGCTTCACCAAACCAGCTTGTCGGCAAATTTGAGCAGCTATTTCATTATGAGGAAGACCAGCTGCAGAAAAAAGAGGAATCTTTTGCCCTCGAGCAATGGAGTTCATGACATCAATGGTTGATATTCCTGTTTGAATCATCTCTTCGGGATATGTTCGTTCACTAGGATTGATTGAACTTCCTGCAGTATGCTCGTACAAAATTAAAGTGTGCCACACATAGAGAAAGGTCAAAACTTTCATTATGATATAGAATACACCATATTTCTTAATCAACTTACCAGAAATATCCAAGTAAGCCTCAGGCAGAATTGGAGGACCATTATCTATTGGTTTCCCTGAACCATTGAAAATCCGTCCAAGCATATCCATGGAAACAGGTGTTTTCAAAACCTAAAAAAAAAATATAATAATAAATAAACATGGGGAACAGATTATCACAAAAAATGCTAAAATCAAATATATTATCAATAATATATTTCTCTCATGAAAAAAAGTAAGTCCATAGCTATTTTGAGAACAATTGAGTTACTGCTCTTTTTACACCACACATATATGTCCTTATGTGAAATATGGTACTCCTGCCTTCTATAATTCTCCTCTCATTTCTATTTGATGAACTTGTGAGCATTGCTTAAAATTAATAATGACTAGTTAGCATAAAAAAAAGTCACTTAAAGGGCATTAAAACACAACAAAAAAAACATATGAGGAGACAAAGATGAAGAATAAATGTTCATTGCCCTATCATTATGAAATCATTGTTTCCTATAAATAAACAGCTCAATAATTGGCTTGGATAGACAATAATATGTGTGTCCTTCATTAAAACATAACATGAGCGCATCAATGAGTATATTAGTCAACTCAAATGAATATGGTGTGGTGTTAGAAATCCCATCACCTCTCCTGTGAATTGGACAGTTGTATATTTGTTGTCAATTCCTGATGTTCCTTCAAAAACCTGACAAAAAATGAGCAAAACAAATAAATATTTGAAGAGGGATTCCCATGGAAATAAAATAAACTATTATGTAGCAAATCTAAAAGAAACAATCAGCAGGATTCATTTCATGCAGAACTTGATCATGTGGCCCACATGTTTAAAAGCATAATTAATACACTTTACAAACTAATTAAATTTAAATTATAAATCTTTGTTAATGCATTCTTATTTACATCAGTAGACTAAGTTCCAATAATACCTTACACAAGTTTGTCCAGAATATCTATAGTCATGTCTGAACTATTAGGGGTTCTTATTCAAAGTGGGATCTTGAAAGATGAATAGAATATAATTTATACCGGGTAGGAGTATCCAGGTTTCAATACAAGGCAAGTCAACATTCAGAAATTTACAGCTAAGAAGAGAAGAGGATACATTAGATATGATGCAGACAATCAAATTCCAAGGCTTTAACTATAGACCACTAGGACTGAATGCCCAACATACGAGCAATCCAAATATCTAAAAATTTAAAAGAAAAAAAAGTAAGCTCACTGACCTGCACAACAGCCTTCTCCCCATCAACTTCTAGGACTTGACCACGCCGAGTTGTGCCATCTCCCAATCGTATATTGACAATTTCCTGGTACTTGGGTCCCTACAATAGGTTGGTATATTTCAGCAAAGAGATGGTAGAAAATTAAAAAAAAAATGAATACATCAATAACTTGTTACTTGGGTGACTGGCTCTAAGAATATAGTGAAATTCATACCTTGACCTTCTCCAAAATAACAAGAGGTCCTGCCACTCCAGAAACAGTCCTGTATTCTGTATCAAATAAATAAATATCAGTCAGCCATTAAAAATGCTAAAAGATAAGTAACACTGCTACAAATACGCATATTTACTCTCAAGTGTAGTGTGTGCATGTGTGCGCACACATGTAACAACACTTTTGTCTTGTACTGTTGTAAAATATTATTTGGATTTCATTAAGTGGAATGTACCAATCACACATACAAGGTTTTATTCAGTACCAAACGTCTATTCTATTAAGCAATGTCTTATCCGAACATATATCAGCACTTAACTCTTACCATTCAAGCATACAACCAAATCAAGCTAAAATATAGCAACATATCATTTATTAACCAATACAGTAATAACACATGCACACATAAGAGTTCAGTAACACGGGCTATCTGATGACAAGGACACAACATACCCATGCCAATCTCCAATGTTCCCTCCTCCATGTCAGGACCGTTCTGTGCCACACCCATATCAAACTAGAAACCTGAAGGTAAGTAAAGAGAGAAATTAAATACCCCACATAGTCCAAATACACCATCCACCCTCTAGTCAATCAATACACACAAAAAAAAAAATCACGCTAACATGGTTCCACCTTGCAGCATATATGAATACCAAAACATCAAATCAGGTAAAAAGCTAGATTCATGCCAACTAATTCATGCAAAATCAAGGGTAACAGTCTAAGAATAACCATGAACAAGATCTTAAAGTTTTATTGTTTACCGATTTACCGACCAATATTTGATCCAGAAACACTCATATAGTACATAAACAAACATACATACCATATTCTAACCAACAAAAAAAAGATAATAAACACCAAAGTTGTTGAAGAAGCAAGCAAACATGACCTCGCACACATGTCTAAAAAGAAAACATTAATGTCACTTTCAACTCTCACATTCTCAATGGTCAATGACAAAATACCTTTCTAAAATTAACGGACTTGATAGGATTTCATCAAATCATGAAAAAAAATATCCACATAAAAAGTTCTAATAATACCAGTTAAAATCCCAGAATTTCTTCAAAAGGTTGGAAAACACTAATGTCCATTCAAAATCCAAGAACTAGATCTTGTGATCCACACACATTGAAATACAAATTCCACACATCTATGCCTCAAGAACCCAGTCTAAAACCCTACATAGAATTATTGCAGCCATTTTTCCAAATCATTTACAAAAAGAAACGCGATTACGCAAATATCTCATTCAAGCGGATCATCCAAACAAATCAAACCTAACAACAGCAATAGCACATCAATCCGATTCAAAGGTATTATATTCGATCATGCATGAATGAATTACGAGAAAAATATATATGATAATCCTATCAGGGGAAGCACAACATACCCTGGATTTGATCTGAGACCCGTGAGGAGGAGAGAGCGAGAGAGAGTCCTTGGGAGATATGAGAAATGAGAATAATACGAAACGAACCTCCAAATTTCCTTTTTTTATAATTCAGTCCCGATCTTGATCACGTGAGGTACACGTGCGCACTTGATGACGTCGTGGGCTCGAACTGACCGTTGGATCAAAGAGGGGTCATGATAGAAAACGACAGAGGATAGAGTTGCGTTGATCCTGACCGTTAGATTTGAGGGGTAATCATGTATTAGTGGGTTCCATTGTTTGAACGGTCAAGATCCAGGGTTTAGAATGGAAAAATTAATTGATGTGTAAGAGTTTATCCAATAGTTTTTTGACACGTGTAAAAGTTATTGTGTGAATAACTGGATTCGGCAACTACGTTGGATTAGCTCACTTTATTACTAATGATGAAACCTTCTAATTATGTTTTAAATTTTAATTACACTTATTTTATTTTACCAATATATATCATTTTTTTGTTAATTATATCTAAGATAATTTATAATGTGGAGAAAAACTTACCAAATATAACAAATGATTATATCTATTATATCTATTATTTATTAAACAGTAGGGGTGAAGAGAAATCAGAGAACTGACTTGATCGGAGATTGAGGCTAGCGTAAATGCTATGTCCTATAGCAGAAATTCGCCCCTACTCGGTGTTGTAGTTCGTTGAGCGTCTGCCACCAGGATTCAACAATCTGTAGCCAAGAACCTAGCACTCGGTTTCTTGGTCTTGGTGAATTTACTTGGTGGATTTCCTCTCAGAACGTTTTAGGAAGAATTTGAAGGATTAGAAAAAGATTAGATCTTAAACTGATGCTTTGCTTCTGGTTTTATAGGGAGTTAAACACCCTCTGCATAAAGAGGCAATACTTGGAGAGGTGTTGTGTTCTTCTGGAGAAATTGTGCTCTTCTGAAAGGTTGTGTTGAACAGACACACCTCTTCACATGCCAAAATAAATTGGGTCAAAAAACTAATTTCATATCAGAAGAGACCCCAAGAGCCCCAAGGCCGAAGACCCATCTCTGACATGTATATGTATATATGTCAATCCCAAGCCTCATCCAAGTCAAAGCCCAAGCCAAACCTCATCCAACTCAAAGCTCAAAGCTTTGTTCAAATTACTAATAATGTCCCATGTGAACACTTATAAACCATCCAATTTTCTCTCAATCCTTCGATGTGAGACTTTCCTTCTCTCTATTTCTATACAAAACTCCAACATTAATTTCTTATGAGATTTTTAAAGATTATATTTAACATTTTGTTACACTCCATGGGACCATGATAGTTGTAGTAACATTCATTTCACTAAAAATGACGGGAAAATCATCAAAGTGGATTGAGTTCCCCTACTTCAATTGTTTATTTGTGATGAAAAGAGAGAGAAGTGTCACTTCTCTCACTTCAGCGACCCATTTCAACTTTTTTATCGTCGTAGTGGGGAAAATGAGGTTTGACATATAAAAATCTTCTTCCTCCCTTTCAGTGCCCTCTCACTTCAATGGAAAAGAACAACACAAGTATAATTTTCCCCTCACTTCCAACCACTTCGAGAAAATGAGACTTTTACCCACAATTTTACTTCCAGACACTTTTCATTGAAATGAACACCTAATAATCGTTTTGTAAAAGTTTAGTCATATTTATGTTATCAATCTAAATAAACATGTTACTTATAATTCTTTTAATATTGAAATACATATAAAAACATGATCTAGGAACTTTATGTATTTTATTTTAATATAATAAAACTTATCTTGTTCCATAATGTCCCTTTTTTTAAGTAGAGAAGTGGGTTGGCAGCATAAAAACGTGTTTTATTATTAATAAGATGGGTAGAATTTATACCACATTATCATGAAAAATTAACAAATAAATTACAAGATAATAAATGATTTATAATTGTTATTGTTTCCATCTACCCTAGTATTCCATGTTTGAGATCTATTTTCTCAATGTGATTGCCAAGAATATTCTTATATCATAATCTGGATCTTTTATGTTTACAAAATTCTTCTTAATATTTATGTCATAAATATTATTTTCATAATCAGTATTTATTTTGTTTGAAAAAATATGGTTATTAGTTATTACCATTACTTTGAGGGAAAATGAATTATAGGTCCATGGAAACAGTGTCCAGAGATCCTCCCTCCCACTATTGGCTACACCCCCAACACACACCTACCCCAGGGACTAAATGACAAGTTGGGCACTATAACAGGGACCTATAATTAATTATCCTTTACTTTGATGCCAAATTGTAAAAAAGAGAAAGAATATATATATTTTTTTACTCTCTTTAGCCTCTATTTATATTTTATTATTTTGATGCTTTTGAATATAAAAAGAGAATCATGCTCTTATTTATATACCATAAAAGGTATATTCAAAAATACATTTCTAAATGTTACTTCAAATAGAGCAAGCTGGAGGAAGTGTCATATCTCTTCAATTCTAGATTTATAAATAATTAAATCACTATTAAACTAATAATGTCAAAATAAGAGCATAAATATTCTTATAAACCAATATTTTTGATTTATTTATGTTGGAAGCCCATCTCAAATTTTGGGCTTTAAGTACTTATAAAGTTGTTTTCAAAATATTCAAAAATACTTTTGAAGTGTTTAGTCCCATATTGCCTATAAAGAAAGCTTTAACTCACTTTGTATGTGTCTAGCATAAACGTGTGCAAGCGCGTCATGCGGACATGAATGTCGGATCGATTTGAGGCTCCCCACACCAGTTTAGTTTTGCAAAATCTTTCAATCATATTTTACCATTTTGGAATTTATTCTTTGATTGAGATTCCACAATTAACGAGATTGATAATTGAGATTTCATACCAAAGGACCATTGGTCTTGTAACACCCTGGATTTTTCTACATAAATATCTAGTAAATTTTTGAATTTTTAATTAGGTTAATTAGCACAAAAAACATATTAATTATTTTAACCTTAAATTAAAAGGAAATCGGGTGTTAATGGACCCGATATCCAGCCTTGCAACTATAGGGCCAAGAGAAGGTCTTATTGGGCCAGACCACTTTTACACAGAATAGTTGGAGGTGGATAGTCAACAAAGTCGGATTAATTAAATGAGAAATTAATTAAGTGAGAGATACCAGACAAAAGTTAGAGTCCTGATGTCACGCCCCAACCCGATTCTCGGGACCTTAGGCACGTGCACAGACCGGCCGTATCCAAGTGGAGACCGGCCTCGCTCGGATACAAGGCCTAAGTAATTCAGAAACAGATAACAAAATATCATAAATAAATCAAAATCTATTTATCATAGTTACAACGGAAACAAAAATAGAATTTATACACCCTACAGGGGTCCTACAAGTCAGAACTAGTTGTAATCTTCCCACCTCGGCAAGCTGGGTTCCGACGCTCTTGAAACTAACTCAGCTAATCCCACAATCCTGAAAAAGAGGAAAAAGAAAGTGGAGTGAGCTTTCAAAAGAAAAGCTCAATAAGTTCCTCGCAGGGATCACAACGAAATGAAAACATCGAACCAATAAAAGGCATGTCAAAACTCAACAATCATCAAGTCACACAACTGGGGCCATGCCCCGCACAAACAAGGATCTAGGAGATTAGAAAACAAAGGAGCTCCTAGATTAGAAAATAGCCCTTCGGCTCAAACACACTTCCCCGGTCAGCACCCAGCTTTATCTGGAATCGACCTCGGTCTCTTGTACATGTCGATACGGTCAGTGTATCATCTCACTGACAGGTTGGACTACCAAGGTATCCTCCCCCTGGCACGGAACTATCAGAACGTCAGGGTGTCCTCAGCCCTAAGCGCTCCACTTGAGCATCTGCTCCACTGAATCGGCAGAATAAGAACTCACCTGGCGCACACTTGCCTAGCCAGCACATAAGACCATGGCCTATGATCGAATGTCGGTCACAGGGTGGTGTGCCCAATGAACAATTCAAACAACAGATAATGAAAGCACATCAACCATGCACATACGAGGAAGGAAACAAATAACAGGTATGTGCATGCATTCCAATAACAGATAGACAATAGACATGCTAAAAGAAATAGCAACAATAAAATCAAGGAACCCGATGACAGGTGGAAACTAGGCAGAGGTAACTTACCTTAATGGCGATATCCTGAATAACCTTCCCTGTCCCTTACTCCCGATAAGTATCTATGTCGGTATCTGGTAGTAAGATCTAATTAATAACAGCAATATTCAGAATTTTCTAATAAAATATGCATGATGCCCTAATTCGACTCAAGCTCGGTTAATGGGCTTCCTAAGCTTTTCCCCTTTTATTAATAGACCTTTCTCTCTTCAATCCCAAAAGAAACAACAAGCTTAGTGGTTAAGGCCCACTAAGCCCAAAGAGAGATCCCTGGTTCAATCCCCCTCCTCTACACTCTTTTTGTAGATTTTTATTTTGCTTTTAAAACTTTGGCCTAGCCCAACCAACTAGCCATCTTGACTAAGTCCAGTCCCTTACAATTGATTGAACCCAACCAATTTTAAAGTGAATTCAACCCAGCCCATTAACTTGATCAAACCTGATTTGCTAACCCAAATCAACTCAGACTTGACCCAATTAAGACTAACTTGACTGAACCATGATCAACTCTAATCAATTAAATTAGATTCAATCTATTAACAGATCAGACCCAACTCATTAATTTAACTGATTCAACCCCACCCGGTCTGAACCAGACTCAATTAATCGAGCCCAATCAATCAATTCAGACCCAACCCAATCAACTTTTAAAACAAATCCAAACCTGTTAGCATTAAATCCGCAACCCGTTAATAAACTCAAACCACCGTTAGCCTATATCATCTTCAACCTCCAGACAATGCTCACCGGCGGGGAAGAGAAACGCGCTCGTCTCCGGCAGCTCCTGGGCGGCCGGAGTAGCCTCCGTCTCAAGATCTTGATCGTCGGAGGCTGCCTGCACGTTGTGAGAGTTCCCTGAGCAGGGTTCTCTGATTCCTTCTACTCTCACCGGAGCTCTGCCCTCCGACGCTCAGTCCCTCGACAGAAGACAGCAGGGAGTCCTACGCTCTCTCCCTCTCTTTCCAGGCGCCATCACTACGCTATATGCATGCATAATAAAAATCGAGACAGAGAGAAGGAACTCACCGGAGAATTCGTCTCCCCGTCGAGCTCTGCGATGAAGCGTTGCCTTCCTCCTTCGAGCCCCTCTAGAAAAGCTCATGGCCGCGACGAGGGCTCTCAACAGCTTCTACTTCTCCTCTCTTTCCCTCTATCTTCTCTGTTTCTTTGAGGAAGTGGAGCTCCGCCGCCGACCTTAGATGCTCTCCAGGGCTCACGAGGCTCCCTCTATTTATAGATCTCGCGGAGGACTTATGGATAACCTTCTCTTGATCGGATAAAGCTCCATCTCCTATTTAATCTTTCTTTTGCAGCTGTCCAGGAGAACAGATAAAGTTACGCGGCGGCGTCGCGGAGTGGCGCGCTGGAGAAGAACGAAGTTGCAGCGCCTCGCGATCGGTCCCCTACGGATGGGTGGCCCTGATCGTGCGCAGCGATCCAACGGCCCTTGCTTTAATCCCACTCCTCGCATCTGGCTTTATTTTAGATCAACGGCTTTAATCGAACGAGAGCGGGCGACTAGATATCATCCCCGTGCCTCGAACTCAATCTAATCCAACAGATGATCTAATCTCAACCGTCTGTTTTTCTCTTTGCATGAGCTTTCGTGGTAAATTTGTTTTGAGTCCTCCTTTTTATTTATATTACATGCAGGTCCTTAGCCGTGAGAGATATACCTATTCTCGTTTGGTCCCTGAGTTTTTTCTAAATTTACCAACAGGCCCTTAATGACCCCAATTAATCTAAATTACGGATTTAATTATTTTAAATCCTTCTTTTAAATTCATAATTCCTCTCTTTATCCATAAATCAATTTAACTTTAGCATATATATATGTTAAATCTTTATCTAAATTTTAATCCCACTTTAATAAAATCTGATAGACTCTAAATATGAGGAATTTTCTCTAATTATCCACCTTGATACCTTTATATTAAAGTGCATCAATATCTTATCTTATGTTATCTATCAACTTGGCTTTTAATCAATTTCTTTTAAAATGTTTCTAATCTTTGATATGGAAATACTTAAATTAATATGCTAGATAAAGAATAACTAAAAAGTTTTATTTCATCTAAAATTCAAATAGAACAAATCATTGGGAGACACTCCCTTATTCTCTAACAAAATATCAAGTAATTAATTAAGACCTAAAAACATAAATTCCTAAATAATAAGAAAAATCTTGGGCTTCACACCTAATAAAGTAGATCTTGCCGAGTTAAAAGCCGAGAAAAACGGATCTGGGTCGGGAGAGAGACCACCCGTGATGCTACAGTAAGCCCGTGTCACTGGAATCCCTTGACCCGGGATTCCTGGATCTGGGTCGGGGATAGAGACGAGCAGAATAATTATATTAGTCGCTCTCATGACGGCACAGTAACAAGATAAGATCAAATAAAGTTGTTTGGTTTTTAGTCGAAGATATTTATAAGATAAGTTTAATTAATCGAATAGGATAATGTTAAAATAAAATATTAATTAATAAAAATATTTTAAGTTATAAATTAGATGAGATGAGAGATAGAGAGAGAAATGAATATCTCATCCCTCCCTTCTCTCTCGATCCCTCTTCTCCCTCGACTGAAATCAGAAACCCTAAATAGTCTAACCCACGCTCGCCACCTCGAGGAGTGGCCAGGACCGTTGGTCTGATCCCAAGCCCCGCTTGTGTGTGTGCGAGGCCTCAGCCCCGGCGCCCCCCTGGCTGCGCAACGGCCGCCTGGTGCCCCCTCGAGCTCCGTCGGCCCTCTCTTTACCCTACCGCACCGCACAGCCTATCGCGCCACCCAGCTTAGCCGCGCCGCCTAGCTCAACCATGATCCGGTCGATTTCACTCGCCTGCTTGCTGCCTCGAGCCGGAGCTGCTTTGATAGCTGTGCCCCCCTTCCTCTTCTGGTCGCCCAACCACTAGTCACCAGCCACCCTCTCCCTCCGGCCAACAGCCAAGTCTCCAGCTTTCCTCTCCGACGAACCACCAAGACATAAAGCTCCATAAGCAACAGATCCGGCAAGCATTGGCTGCGAACCTAAGGTGAGCCGATCGGGAGGATTGGGGGAAATTCTGGACTGATTTAATGCTTGAATTAATCGTTGTCTGATTGTAGAACAAAGGACTGATTTAGTTCATAGAATGCTTTATTGGGGATAATAGGGCTGTGAGATGGTTAGATATCGATGCCATGTATTGTATGTTATTAATTATGTTGTTAATGAGAGAATGTTTGTATAATTTCGGGAGCTTAAAAATAGAGGAGATGCTTCCCGATTTTTCATGAAAATTTATAAGAGTTAAGAATCTAGTTGATCTTTAGTTACATGTCTTTATGCTTAGTTAATTATCTCCTTCTATGCTTAATGTGCTAGTTATCAAGTTAAGAAGGCGATAATTAAGTATAAGTAAAGAATAGTTGGAAGTAAGGAGAAATGCGAACATGTGATAGTTCTTCATATTTTTATCGTATTTTTAGCGATAAAACTAAAGCTATGAATGTAATCATAGTATTTATGAATTTTAGAAGCATGTATTAGATTTTAAGTAATAATCATGCTTGAGAGTTTAATGAGTTTACTGTATTCTATCGAGTTATAATTAGAGTACGAGCTAAGAATACGGTCTCCATATTCATAATTTTCGTATTTCAATTATCAGGAAAGGGAAAAGGAAAAGGCAAAGGCAAGTCAGTCGCTGCCGAAGGACCGAGCCGTCCTAAGTCTTACTAGACTCAAGTGAGGGAACTAGCCGAACAGTACGTATTTTTATCATATTTTATTTTTACAGTTTTGATTTCAGTTTGAAAAGCATGAATTAGAAATTTCATGAAACTTTCCAGAGTTTTGGAAAATCATTCATGCACAGTAATCAGTAACATAATAGAGAAATAGATACAGAAACAAGTAGACTACACTTTATTGATATACTTGTCTGTACCAGTGGTGGCTCGTAGAGAGCATGAGAGTACGACATTAGGTTAGAAAGGGGTGATTTAAATCTCTGATTTTCATTATCGAACTATTTGTTTTTAAAACATTCCATTTTATGAAATTAAAACCCCTTTCCATACTCTCGGAGTGCCTAGTGTACGTATATAAGATTGACCTCATGTAGCGTGGATAGATCTACCCGTTGGTCGCTGGTCATGCAGTATTGAAGTAGATGTGTAGTTAGTGATGATAGTATTGTGATGATCAGATGACTCCGTATTACCCACCTCCCGGTAACGATTAGAAATCCATCGTAGAGCTGATTGGTACAGATTACCAAGGGTAATTTTGGAAATCATTCATAGTACAGAGAAACAGATTATGAGATATATGCATACATGAGATTTCTATGCATTTAACATGATTAAAACATATTAAAGATAATGCATTGACCAACATTTTTATTTGCTCAGCATTACTTCCAGATATCAGTATTTATTTTCAGTCATTTATATATGCATAATTTTATGCTTCAGTCTTTACAATTTTATTTCATTATACGGGTACTGTAACAACCCGTTTTTCCATAGCACATAAAATTGACTTTTTATTAAAGTCATACAATACTGATTATTAAATTACACATGCCGCAAGATCTTTAGTTTAGATGTTCAAAGGTTAGGTACATTCCCGTACTTAAAGCTGAAAATGAAATAGTTTTATCTATCAATTTTATAGTCCACATCTACTCAAAGCCAGTTATACACTTAACAATCCTACCAATCTCTAGATCCGTACCACTCCAAGTCAATTAGGTTGGCTACCCTGTTATGTTCCTTTACACTGAAATGGTGGGAGTTGTGAGCTAAAACTAGCCCAGTGAGAGACTAACATCCCATAAGGGTTAAATACAAAAATAATAGCTTGTGTAACATTTATATTTATCAAAACATAACAAAATTCATGTTGGTCATACGTGCATAATCTTAACATAATCATGTCACAAACTCGTGTAAATCACAAATATATCAATCGCACCTAGTCCGCATGCACCCAATCTCAATAGCACTACCCGTGCTTACATCCTAAGATCACAATCTTATTCATATAACATAACCAGCTCTGCATACACATTAACAAGACCTAAGCCTCGACATAGGCATGTCTCAATCGGTGCACACATGACATGGACACATTAATATATTAAACATGCAAGTGGCTCTACTATGAGCAAATACACGTACATATTAAAAATATCAATTTTCAGAATCCATCGATAAAACATTGATAAACACCCGACGAACATAAAATACTGGAGTTCATCTGCAGTCAGTTCACCTAGTAAACCCTCTTCAGAAAAGACATTTGCGATTCCCGACTACTTTCGGTGCTACAATTAAACGGACAGAGTTTCCTTTAAATTTATCAATCCGAACTATTAAAGAAACTTATAAGAAATAAAAATTATATTTACAAAACTTACTTTCTTTTTCCTCTCTCTCTTTCTCTCTCTTCTCTTATCACAACCGTCTCTCTCCCTTTCCCTCTTCTTTCTCACCTTCTCTTTTCTTTTCCTTCTCTCTCCTCTTATTTTCTCTTCACTGCCATCTCTCTCTCTCATTCCTTTCTTTCTCTCCTTTTCTCTCTCTTCTGCCTACCTTCTCTTTCTCTTTTCTCTCTTCTCTCTCTTTTCCTCCCTCTCTTTCTCACTTCTTAATTTCATGGAGACACTTGAGAGTAGTGGGCTGGCGAGAGGAGAGAGCTTGGATATTCATTTATAATCATAAAATAATATATTCTATAATGAAGCCATGAAAGCTCCACCTAATCACCTAGAAATTTCCACGAAGCATCTTCAAGCTTATCAATTTATAAGACAGTGGATGATGATTTTAGTTGTTTGAAATTTTTATTTATTTATTTATTTACTTTTTAAAATCAAGAGAAACTTCCTTCATCCTTCCTTTATTATTTTATTATTTTTATTAGTTTAATCATTAAATCTTTGTACATCCATTTTGTAAATTTAAGCCCCTAACTTTTCTCATTTCAATATTATATATTAAATATTATTCATATTAATTTAAAAAATCTGGGTATCATAGGTACAGTTTTATACACGACAGTATTGTTCCCAAATCACTGAGCACCAGTAGCTCAACCCCTTTTTCGTGATATTTTGATGTAGGCGATAGACAGGAGACCAGATAGAGGGCTTTGTCTAATCGCGAGATTATATGGAGATTTCCTGTAGCTGGCTCTTGACACCCTGTGTTTAGTTCTTGATTATGTTTGTTATGAGTGTATTTGAGAGAATTAAGTCTAAGACGATATATTTTAGTTTGTGATGTATTAAACAGTATCTGGAGTTTGAACTTACGATATGGTATGATATGATTTATTTGTTGTTAATAGCTTCCGCAATTACTAGTTGTTGAGTACTAGTTTTACAACCTTAGGTTTAGGGTTCATTCTCTTGACCTGGCTAGTGTGACACGTGTCCCCTAATTAGGAGATGGGTGTTAGAGGTCTAGCGATATCTCGAGTCCTGTGCGTTGGGTAATTCACTTGATTGAGCATGCTCTCAAGTTTGAGTCCCCACTCTTCGTAAATAGGGGATCAGTTTGGGTAATTCACTTGGTGAGAACAAAGCTCCCAGGTTCGAGTCCCCACATCTGTACGCGCATGGTGACGGCTCAAGGGTGTTCGTTACCTAAGGCCACGCCCTTTGACGTCCCTCTGTGGAGGGGTTTATCCCCTATGTCAAAAAAAAAATATTGATATTTCATACAGATTGATTCAAACATTTTGGAATTATCCTTTAATTGAGATTGGTGATTCGATCTCATGCTAATTGATTGATCCGTTTTGAATTGCATGCAAATTAATTGATGAGAATTTAGAATTCATGCTGATCGATTGACCCGTTTTGAATCTCATGCAAATTGATTGATGAGAATTTGGAATTCATGCTGATTGATTGATGAGAATTTTTGAAAGTTTTCAAAATCTATCCTTTAATAAAACCTACCATCCTCTCATGTTAATTTTATGATTTCTATAAATAAAACTGGTTTCTTTTGAGAAAAAACAAGAAAAATTTCTTATCTTCTTCCTCCTTCTCCTACCCTCAAGTTTTCTCCCTTCGCTATTTTTCATTTTCATAGCAATCTTGAGCACTCGTTGTTCTCCGGTTCGTGTGCACGGAACGTGGACTTATTGACTGTTGTATCCTGGGAGAAGTACACCGACCAAATCCTTATTGCACCAAGTTACAAACTCTGAGGAGGCGAAATTCTTCTTAAGGTCAGTGCGTCAGCACGCCTTAGTCAACCCTCAACTTCACAGTCGATCATCCTCAACTCCAACTCTAACAATCTTAAGAAGTATCATGGATGCTGTTATGAACACTGCCAAGTCTCTTTCGGACGTCTCCAAGATAGACCAGTTTAATAAAACTTGTTTCAAGCGTTAGCAACAAAAGGTGTACTCAGCCCTTGACATGTTCAACCTGGCGACAGTTCTTACTGAGCCCAAGCTTAAACCTGATTCTGAGAGGTACGTTGAAACTCTACCGATCTAGGAAAGAGGTTACAAAATCTACAGATATACAATTCTCAGTACTTTTTCCAATAAGCTTTTTGACATATACTGCAACTATAAAACTGTTGGAGAAATCTGGGAATTATTGTATAAAAAATATATAGTTGAAGATGCTAGAAATCAGAAATATGCAATAGGTAATTTTTCTGATTTCCAAATGTCTGAAGAAAAGGATATATCATCTCAAATTCATGATTATCATGTTTTGATAAATGACCTTAAAAATGAAGACATAATCTTACTAGATGCATTTATTGTTGGATTCCTCATCGAAAGACTTCCTGAGTCCTGGAAAGACTAAGAATAACCTGAAGCACAAGAAGAAGCATATGAATCTTGAGGACGTTATCGTTCACATTAGGATTGAAGCGAAGAATCGCCAAAGGGATAAGGCGGACATAGTCAAAGAACTCTCATCCAAGGTGAATCTGATTGAGGGAGGACAGAACAAGGACCATACTAATCATCACCAAAACCTTAAAGACAACCGACAAAATTTCAAGGGAAGTAAGAAATTGGGTTTCAAGTCTAATAGTTTTATGACTAACCAAAACTCTCAAACTTCTTCTTCCACCTTCAAAAAGAAAGGAACTTGTTATGTTTGTGGCAAGCCAGGCCACTACGAGCCTCAATGTTATTTTAGGAAAGAGTCAACTCCAAAAGCCAACCTGGTCGAAGGAGACAATGAAGAGGTGATCGCTATTGTAATCTCATAAGCACTCAGGGTGGTAGATGCAAAAGACTGGATTGTGGATTCTGGAGCCACGAGACACATCTCTGCAGATAGGAGCGCATTCTACTCTTACACCTCTTTGGATAAAGGTGAGGAGCAGGTCTACATGGGAGATTCATCTCCTTCTCCAGTTCTTGGGAAAGGGAAGGTGCTGTTTAAGCTTACTTCAGGGAAGACCTTAGCTCTCAGTGATGTGTTGCACGCCCCTGACCTTTGTGTCAACCTGGTGTTGGTCTCGCTACTTGGCAAGGCTGGAATAAAGGACACGTTTGAATCCGACAAACTGGTAATAACTAAAGGTGGAGCTTTTATTGGTAAGGGCTATTGTAGTCAAGGCTTATTTGTTTTGAATGTACTCAACAGTATTAATGAAAATGCATCATCTTCTGCTTACATAGTGAATTTGATTGATTTATGGCATGCGAGATTAGGACACATGAACTTTCCGACTTCACGGTCGAAGATCCTGCTTCAGCTGTTGATATTTTATTAGCCAGGGAGATAGTCTTTTTTGGGTTTTACCAGTACATTTATGATATTTTTGTTTTGTTCTAACCTTTTTATTTTTGACTGAGATTTTTGATTCCTGGTATTTTTATCTGATATCTACATACTCAGTATTCTGTCTGTATCTTGGAAATGGATTTGGCCATTCGCCACATTATTTTTATACGATCCTACTGAGCCTTTCTTTGTTGGCTCATACACTTGGTTGAGCTTTTTCCCAGTGATGACGAGACCTAGGATGGAGGCATATGAGAGGTCTTTCATGCGCAACGGTTTGTTATCTGTTTCATTTACTTGAGGTCTATGAAACTCTTTCTTTCTGAGTGTGTGAGACTTGAACTTTTATCATGTATTTGCTATTATACACTAGGAATGATTTGTATCTTTCTGTAGGGTTGTGTAAACCCTTGTATGGTACAATATGTATGTAACGCCCCGAAAATTCTGAGTTATCTTTTGGTTAATTCTCTAATAAATAATGAGATGGATTAGAAAATTTATAATTGTTTGAGGGTTTAAAACTTCTATTAGAGAAAATCGGAAATTTAGGGGGGCTAGAAATCCAACTTCGCGATTATTGGGTCGGGCCACTCCGGTTCGAAATAGTTGGAAGTGGATAATAGAGGAAGCCGGATTAATAAGTACATAAATTATCAAGTGTAAATTAACTAAGACTAATTAAGGGAAACACACGAACGTTAGAGTTCCGATAAAGTAGTTCGGGCGAGTCAAAAGCCGATAATCGCGGATCCGTCCGACAAGAGGCGTAATCTGAGGGTACAAGATAATCGCGTGATGACTGAGATCATTGACCCGGAATTTGTGGGTCTGGGTCAAGACAGGCAGATGGGTGAATAATTGAGTTGGGACATGTGAAGCTACACTAAAACATGTGATGCTACAGGGACTTCATTAATTATATTATTTTATATGGAAGGTAGTTAAATAATGGAAGGAAATAGGGTGGATTAAAGTGGTCATTGGAGCCATGTGACAATGATAATATACAATATTGGAGCCATGTGACAATTTAATGTTTGAATAGTAAAATTAATTGATGATAATATTGGAAGGAGATAAGGTTGATTAAAGTGGTCATTGGAGCCATGTGACAATGGTAATATATAATATTGGACCCATATGACATTATTGGGGTGATGAATTAATTAAATCAAAAGATTGGATGTAATGACTATCATGGTGGACAAATAATGAAAGCTATCATCATGTTAGTCATGTATGATAATATATAGGAAGGACTTAGGGTTAAGTTGGGAAATAAGAATGATGGAGAGAATCCATTGAGCCATCTCCCTCTTCTCTCTCTCTCTCGTTTTCTCTTCTCTCTCCCTGACCCGTGCCTGCAGCCTACCTGCGCCCACCGCCGGTCAGACCTCGACGAACTCGGCCGACCACCACCGCCGGCCGGTCCACGCAGCGCCGCCCGCGGCTGCCGGTTCCCTTGCGCGACCGCGCGCCCCCAGCCGCCGCCTCACCCCGCGTTCGCGCCGCTGACGCCGCCTGCGACCCCGACCGATCACTACGCACCGCCGCTCGCCGCCACTCCGTTCAACCACAGGCCTGAAGCCACAAATCAGCCCCGACTACCCCTTTGAGCAATATCGTTGCCCTAGCCTCTTCGTCACTCCGACAAGGTTTCTTCTTCCTCTTATGAACTTGGAAATTTGGGGGAAATCTCATCATGATTTCAGGAATTTGGACTGAAATTAAGTGAAAGAGGACTAATGACTTTGAATGCCTCTTGATGTTTAAATGTGAATTGGGTTGGGAGTAGAGAGGTATTAAAGGAAGATTTAAAAGATTAGAAGCTTGAATGGAGTTACAAAAGCATGATTTAGTTGAAATATGTTGTATGTGCTTGCTTGTATAATTCTCGGGGCCCTCTAAATAGGGGAGGTGCCGCCGAATTTTCATGGAAATCCTAATGTATTAATGCTTATGAATGATCGTGCTAACTCACTTAGATATGTTTAGCCTTCATGATAAATATGCGTATGTGTGATTAATGACGATTAGCTAAACATGCCTAAGGGTAATATAAGGGCTTAAGGGCATGTATACTCATTAAGTATGAAAACATGTCCTTAAGAGTTCAATGTCTCTTATAAACTACCTTGAAATAAATAGAAGTTTAAGTTAAGAATACGGAATCATATCTTTCAAACTTTGTATTCTTAAACTATAAATATGGAGTTGGTGTTTATTTAGTACTCTCATTGATTTTAGGGAAGGGAAAAGGTCCAACGGAAGCCGCCGAAGGACCCAGCGATTCCTAAGAACTTGCAAGGACACAAGTGAGTGGACTTTCTGCACATCATGCTTTGTTCAAGAATTTCAACGCATTTTGATTTTCTCGTGATTTATACGAGTTTTGAATTGAATTGTGGTTGCCGATGGTTTCCATTTCTATTTTAGTATTTTGGCCTTCAAGTTTGCACTGATTAAGAAGGTGAACTAGCATATTCCCTATAAAGAAATACCTTAAATTGGTAGAATGAAGAGTTAGTAAGATAAGTTGCACCCTAGCTAGACAGGCCGGAAGATTCAGCGAGGATAGAATTAGGAGCATTGATAGTGGGTTAGGGATGGAGAGGTTTTCAAATGGTTTTCTAAAAATTCATACTTTCAACTGTTTTAGCATGAACTTTCATCCCGACTCCGAGAAGCCCATATCAGTGCGAGGTGCATTTTGCATGACGATTCAGGCACGGTGAGACATACCCCTGATCGTCGAGGATGGGTGCTCTACGCCCTAGGATAGTTGTTTCTTCTGGGGAAATCAAACCTAGGGTTGCAGACTAGTGTTTCAGGAGGTGTTGCATATCTATTTAGTGAATGTATCATGCAAAGCAAGATTGTGATCAGCATATGTGTTTACGCGGGTTTTTCTGGTTCCGAGTACATTGGCATGTTAACTCAAATCAAGATAACATACAGATTCCCATGTTTTGAATTGCTTACATGATAGTATCTTGTTTTAGTTTGAGATTTGGATGTACGGGACAGGTATGTGAATACCTGGCAGTAGTGTTCACAATTCACTGAGCTCGCATAGCTCAGCCTCTCGATTGTTGTTTTTACATTGCAGGACCTAGGCAGGGGCCGCACAGTAGGTCGAGTTACGGGCAAGGGTCGAGGTCTAGATGGCTCTGGCTTGACTACCTGTTTTACATTTATGTAATATTCGTGAGAATTTGTTTTGTAATTTGGATTATGGTTGTATTTGGGGCCTTGATGCCCAGACTTGTTGTGTATCGTTTTATGACATGATCTCAGTCATGTCTGGACTCCCAATAGGGAGCAGGCTTTGCTATGATTATGACTATGTCTGAGAGCATTTTCCTTATATTATGAATCTAGATTCCACAGCTTATGGGTTGGAGGCACGCCCGACCCAGCTGGTGTGACACCGGTCTTCTTTTGGAAAGGGGGTGTTACAATGTATCTGTGTGGGTTGTGTAAACCCCAGCTTTATATTTATTATTCCGTTGTTTTCTTTGTATAATATCTGTATCAGGAAATTTAAGGTCATGCATCCAGGTGGGGGCTTGTCCTTGTTTAGGTGCGGCTGGTCTACTGACGTGCCCAGACCCGGGTTCAGGATGTGACAAACATAGGCTCCCATCATATCTCTTGAGTGTAACTTGCACCAAACATCCTTGAACCAACTCATGGAGATGAAATTTTGTTGTTTCTTCTATTATTTTTCCATCCCTTACAGAGAAGAAACCTTCCACAGTCATAATCAACATAATAGTGTTTCAAATATATCATGGTTTTCCAAAAATAAACCAAAATAAAGGAAGCATGATTTTAAGTAATAAGCCATGTTATAATAACTCAAAGGTAGTATTTCCAAACATTCTTGTCAAATCAAGGTGGGGACCTAGATTTAAAGGGGAAACCTTTTACATTTAGTTAGTTCTAGATTGCTCTCTAAAGATTACTCCATTAATAATTCTAAAATCTTTTATACTTTCTGAATTTTCTAGAAATATTATTGAGGAGAATACGTGTGTGCCACATAGATGCTAACGAGCCCATTTTATCATTGATGTATACACCTGCAAGCTTCATCTTGATATTCTCCAGCACCTAATTTAGCAACACCCTAGTCGTTCCCCACTTGCTTCACTATTAAATAATCTTTTTTCATGACTATACTAAGTACTTAATTATAAAGTTGATTTTAACAAGAAAGTCTTTACCATATAGCTTCAAGGTGAGTTGCATCTATGTTTGAAGGTATTTTATCCTGCAAAAACTAGTGAGAATAATAATAAAATTTATACAATAAAACTAACAAATGATTGTATCGGATGTGTGCGATGGTATCGATATCATGGTATCGTTGTTCTACGACCTAGTCTTTTGTGTAAGGGTTTTTCATAAACTATTTCTCAAGGATTTGGCAGGTGTAATCTCTCATAAAACCTCATCTTTTTATTCAAAAACTAGCCATTTTAAGAGAATAATGGTCACACCAAAAATTGAAACTAGCATATCCCAAATAATTAATTAATTAAAATGAATAACATATTAAATATGATAATTAATTAAAATTTTGAGTTTTCTATTTTAACAACTTTTAGAATTCGAACAATTTATAATTGAAGAAGAAATACCAAATAGAAACAAAATATTCATAATAGAACGGACACAAGATAAATTAAAAATAAACATTTACATTAATTACATTTCCTCTTTCAAATAGCCACACACACTTAGGTTAAAATTTTCAAATTGTAGAAAGGAGAATTTTAGGATGGCTAAACGAAGATGTACAAAGGAAATGAATTTTCATGTTTCAAGCCCACGGTTGAGGTAAGTATGGTTACATCCAATTGAATGTGAATCAATGAGGGCATGAACTCATAAAGAAATCAATCCAACTCTCATCTATGGGAACGTCTAATCCCACTAGGTCCTCACCTTCAAGTGCGTCTTCATCAATACCCAGCCAAGATCCAATACGTCGAACCACAACATTAAGTACATCCACCAACTCTAAATTTTGACTTGAGTTAATTGCATCCAGTGTCACTTTATCTTCCAAGTCTTTTGATACATTTCGTGTAGCATTCTTGGTTGAGCTATCTAGTGATAACTTAACACTTTTTACTATGGTCACTGGTTTTGAAGAGTCATGCATTGTGGGAAGGGCAACATGTATTGTTTGATAGCCCGTTGAAGAATACCACCAAATAAATTTGATGGATGTGTTGTGTTTTGTTCTGCCTTATTTGATGATGGACTACCAACCTTATCAGTTGAATTTCTTATTACTAAATCTTTATTTAAATCCTTCCCTATATTGAAACCTCTTTGATCAGTGAAGAGTCCATTTCTTTCAATCAGACTTGCCATCGAACTTGAAGCCACTGCATCTATTGAGCACAATGATTTAAAAAAAAAATAAAAAAAACAAAAAAAAATTTGATAATCATAGAAATTTAAATGGGTTTTTATGGCTCATACTTAGTTCCATCCTTATTATTCTATAGTAATTATATATATAAGGTATACTTGGATCTATGATAATTAAAAGAAGATATTAATTTGTTAAACTTTCTTGCATATATACACCCACAATTGTATGTTATATATGGAATGATTTTATTATTATGAAACTTTCTTTTCATCACAATTTTGAAAGTTTCATATTCTTAGAACTTAATTTCGATAAAAGTTAAGTCGTAATCATTCAAGCACAAATTATGAATTTTTATGACAACAAATTTATGCATGTTAAATAAACTTAATTGTAACTACAAAATAAAATAAATATAGAAATTAAAAACTATACTTACAAATTAATATTTTTTATAATTTTATCTTGCAAGTGAGAATAATAATAAAATTTATACAATAAAACTAACAAATGATTGTATTGGATGTGTGCGATGGTATCGATGTTATGGTATCACTGTTCTATAACATATTCTACTCTTTTGTGTAAGGGGTTTTCAGAAACTATTTCTTAAGTATTCGGCCTGTGTTATCTCTCAAAAAACCATGACTTGTTGAGGTGAATGAGCCCTTATGGAATAAATCGCAGTCGATTGTGAAGAGATGTGATGTAGTGTTTTTTAAAAGAGTATCAAAGTCACAAAATAAAAAGGAAAAAAGAAAGGAGAAGATCTTAAAAGGAAATAAAATAAAGTATCCAAAAAAAAACTCATGCTTTTATCCAAAAACTAGTAATTTTAAGAGAATAATGGTCCCACCAAAAATTGAAACTAGCATATCCCAAATAAGCAATTATCATAAAATCTAAAAATGATCACATAATTAATTAATAAAAATGAATAACATATTAAATATGACAATTAATTAAAATTTTGAATTTTCTATTTTAACAACTTTTAAAATTCGAACAATTTTACAATTGAAGAAAAAATACCAAATAGAAATAAAATATTCATGATAAACGGGCACAAGATAAATGAAGAATAAACATTTATATTTCTTCTTTCAAATAGCCTCACACACTTAGGTTAAAATTTCCAAATTGTAATAAGGAGAAATTTAGGATGGCTAAACGAAGGTATACAAAGGAAATGAATTTTCATGTTCAAGCTCACGGTTGAGGTAGGCATGGTTACATCCAATCGAATGTGAATCAATTATGGTTGAAACTCATAGAGAAATGATCCAGCTCTGTAAGGTCATCCATGGGAACGTCTAATCCCACTAGGTCCTCATCTTCAAGTGCATTTTCATCAATACCCAACCAAGATCTAATACGTAGATCCACAACATCAAGTCCATCCACCAACTCTAAATTTTGACTTTAGTTAATTGCATCCAATATCACTTTATCTTCCAAGTCTTTTGATACATTTCGTGTAGCATTCTTGGTTGAGCTACCTAGTGATAACTTAACATGTTTTACTATGGTCAATAGTTTTGAAGAGTCATGCATTGTGGGAAGGCCAACATGTATTGCTTGATAGCCCATTGAAGAATACCACCAACTGAATTTGATGGATGAGTTGTGTTTTGTTCTGCCTTGTTTGATGATGGACTACCAACCTTATCAGTTGAAATTCTTATTACTACATCTTTTTAAATCCTTCCCTATATTGAAACCTCTTTGATCAGTGAAGAGTCCATTTCTTTCCATCAGACTTGCCATGGAACTTGAAGTCATTGCATCTATTGGGCACAACGACTTAAAAAAAAAAAAATCAAACTTGATAATCATAGGAATTTAAATGGGTTTTTATGGCTCATACTTAGTTCCATCTTTATTATTCTATAGTATAAAATTATATAAGGTATGCTTGGATCCACGGACTGATGCAGAGTGGGGGCAGTGGGGGCAGCTGCCCCCACTCAATTTTAAGAAATCATTGATATTATATATATATATATATATATATATATATATATATATATATATTCAATTTGCCCCCACTAAAATCAGGAAATATAATCTATATAGAAGTAATTAAAACATTATTTAAGGACTTATATGAAGAAATTTATTTTAATGAAATAATATATATATATATATTTTTTACTTTTTCAATTTGCCCTACAAAAACAAGGAAATGAAATCTATACAAAAGTAATTAAAACATTATCTAAGGACTTATATGAAGAAATTGATTTTAAAAAGTTTAATTCCCTTACCTTTCCCCTTTCTCATTTGCTAACCATAAGACCTGCCGGCTGTAATTGCTGAGTTCCCCCTCTTCTCAAATTCTCAATTTCTCTGGCTCTCAAGTATGTATTTTTCTAAAAGTTTTCATGTTTTCTTTGTATTAGTTCTTTGAATGCATGCTTTCTAGTTTTTACCCATCATTTGCTAGTTATATGATAAAAGCTTACTAGAATATTTTTTTATATTTAATATTAGTTTGCCCCCTCTGAATAAAAATCCTGGATCCGTCCCTGCTTGGATCTATGATAATTAGAAGAGGATATTTGTTAGACTTTGTTGCATATATACACCCACAATTGTATGTTATATGTGGAATGATTTTATTATTATAGAACTTTCTTTTCATCAAAATTTCGAAGGTTTCATATTCTTAGAACTTAATTTTGATAAAAGTTAAGTAGTAATCATTCAAGCACAAATTATGAAGTTTTTTGACAACAAATTTATGCATGTTAAATAAACTTGATTGTAACTACAAAATAAAATAAATATAGAAATTAAAAACTATACTTACAAATCAATATTTTTTATAATTTTTCCTGCAAGTGAGAATAATAATAAAATTTATACTATAATACTAACAAATGATTGTATCATATGTATGATGGTATCGATGCTATGGTATCACTGTTCTACGCCATATTCTAGTCTTTTGTGTAAGGTTTTTCGGAAACTATTCCTCAAGGATTCGGCCTGTGTAATCTCTCATAAAACCATGACTTGTTGAGCTAAATGAACCCTTATGGAATAAATTTGCATTTGATTGTGAAAAGATGTGATGTAGTGTTTTTTAAAGTGGTAGCACAATCATGAAAAAAAAAGAAAAAAAAGATAGGAGATGATCTTAAAAGGAAATAAAATAAAGTATCAGAAAAACTCATCCTTTTATCCAAAAACTAGCCTTGTTAACAAAATAATGGCCACACCAAATATTGAAACTAGCATATCCCAAATAAGCAAGTATTATCAAATCTAGAAATGATCAAATAATTAATTAATAAAAATGAATAACATATTAAATATGACAATTAATTAAAATTTTGAGTTTTCTATTTTAACGACTTTTAGAATTCGAACAATTTTACAATTGATGAAGAAATACCAAATAGAAATAAAATATTCATGATAGAACGAACACAAGATAAATGAAGAATAAACATTTACATTTCCTCTTTCAAATAGCCATACGCAGTTAGGTTAAAATTTTCAAATTGTAACAAGGAGAATTTTAGGATTGCTAAACAAAGATATATAAAGGAAATGAATTTTCATGTTCAAGCTCATGGTTGAGGTAAGCATGGTTACATCCAATCGAATGTGAATTAATTAGGGTTGAAACTTATAGAGAAATGAATCTAGCTCTGTAAGGTCATCCATGGGAATGTCTAACCACACTAGGTCCTCACCTTCAAGTGCGTCTTCATCAATACCCAACCAGGATCCAATATACTGATGCACAACATCAAGTCCATCCACCAACTTTAAATTTTCACTTTAGTTAATTGCATCCAGTATCACTTTATCTTTCAAGTCTTTTGATACATTTCGTGTAGCATTCTTGGTTGAGCTAGCTTGTGATAACTTAACATGTTTTACTTTGGTAACTGTTTTTGAAGAGTCATGCATTATGGGAAGAGCAACGAAGCCACTGCATCTATTGGGCACAACGACTTATAAAATAAAAAATAAAAAAATAAAAAAATAAAAAAATAAAAAAATAAAAAATCAAACTTCATATGAATTTAAATGGGTTTTTATGGCTCATATTTTGTTCCATTCTTGTTATTTTATAATATAAAATTATATAAGGTTATATGCTTGGATCTATGATAATTGGAAGAGAATATTTGTTAGAATTTGTTGCATATATACACACCCACAATTGTATGTTATATGTGGAATGATTTTATTATTATGGAACTTTCTTTTCATCACAATTCCAAAAGTTTCATATTTTTAATAATTTTGATAAAAGTTAAGTAGTAATCATTCAAATACAACTTATGAATTTTTATGAGAATAAATTTATGGATGTTAAATAAACTTGATTGTAACTACAAAATAAAATAAATATAGAAATTTAAAAATTATACTTACAAATTAATGTTTTTTATAATTTTATCTTGCAAAAACCTAGTGAGAATAATAATAAAATTTATACAATAAACTAACAAATAATTGTATCAGAAATGTGTGATGGTATCGATGTCATGGTATTGATAGTCTTTTGTGTAAGGGTTTTTTGGAAACTATTTCTCAGGGATTCGGCAGGTGTAATATCTCATAAAACTATGACTTGTTGAGTTGAATGAGCCCTTATGAAATAAATTTGCAGTTGATTGTGAAGAGATGTGATGTAGTGTCTTTTAGTGTCGTATCAAAGTCATGAAATAAAAAGAAAAAAAAAAGAAACTAGATCTTAAAGGAAATAAAATAAAGTATATAAAAAAAACTTCATCCTTTTATTCAAAAAGCAATCATTTTAAGAGAATAATGGTCACATCAAATATAGAAACTATTATATCTCAGAATGACCCGGATCCCCGGGACCTCTAAGACGTCAATGCACCTACTGCATTAAAGAAGAGATAAGCTCAACTCGAATACAAGGCCTAAATAATGTGATAAGCAGATAACAATCCATAAATAAACATAAACTCGAGTTCATAAGAACATAGAGTCATTAGGGTCCGTAGGCCCTATATAAGTCTGGTCCCTATACGGGTCCTACAATAACAAAGCTTACAAAGACAAAGATAAAGAAGACTCCCATAACCTCTGGTCCTCCGAAGTCCTCTCCCCATGCTCCTCCCCCTCCTAAACCTCGGAATCTGTAAAAAGAGGGAAAAAGAAAACACATGAGCTTTCGAAGGGAAAGCTCAGTAAGTACCCCTGCAGGTCACAGTGTCATGAACAGGAAATATGACAGTCAACGAGGTCATAATATCAACAATAAAGTCCTAGGAGTCTACCACAAGCAAGTCAAAGGTACGACCCCTGGTACAGAAGCCCTCGAGCTCTGTTGTGAGTCCCAAGAGAACTCTGAGTTTACTCCCTACCAAGATGTCCAAATTTTGGATATAAATATGACCTAGTTGGTCGCTTGACCCTCCAATAAAAGGCTCCAGAGAACTACCTCTTCTACGCAGTTAACACGGCCGGTACCATGCCCACTGACAGGTAAGACCTCCAGAGATTTGCTTCTCTGGTGAGGCTGTCAGGAAGGTCAGGGGGTCCTAACCCTGAACATTCCTAAATTGGAGCTTCCCTAGCTCCACTGAGTCCGGGCAGTAGAACATAGCAAACAGGGACACCAACGTCCCGTAAACAAGCATACATGCTTAACAGGATTCAAAAACAGGTATGAACAGCATGTATGGCATCAACAGTGCATGTATCAAGATTACATAGCAAATCCAAGAAATCCCGTTACCGGGTGAAAACTAGGCAAGTGTGCTTACCTCTAGAGAGACTAAATGCCTTGCTGGTCTCCTTTAAAATGCCTTACGTCTCCCCTGAGAGTATCTGGCATATAACGGTTTATTAGAATTATTGTTCCAATAATTTCTATCTCTCTAAGTGTCCATGCATGCCTAACGTCCTTGTTGGGCCTAGGCCCACTAACGGGTCCTAGGGACCTTCTCTCTGGTTAAAGGCCCTTATTCCCGTTCCATTGTCCTTTAGTTGACTTGTAGATTCACCTTGATCTAACCTAGTCAACTCTAGTTGAGTTGGACCCATTTCAAGCCCATTGCACCATTTAAGTTGACCTTAGTCCCTTGAAGGGCTTTTTGGTCATTTGGTAGTTTATGACCCTAAGGTCTACCTCGTTTAGGGCTAAATAGTCCTTTTTGAATTTATCATGCTTCTTTACTAAATATTTTCCATCACATAGTCAATTTATCCGAATTTACGAAATTAACTAATTAATTTCTATTTATCCCGATTCAATATTTCATAATAATTATTAATTAATTATTATGTCACATATTCACAGTTCCATATAGTTGTCTAATTTTTCAACTATTTGATTAATAGTTTCAATACTATTAATAGAGACAATATTAATTTAATTGCCGAACCAAGGTTTTAATCCCCTATCAAAACCTTATGTTTCATAATTATTAAATTATGAATAAAAATTTCATAACCTAATAATCATCACGAAACCTAAGTTTTATTATCAATGGAACTAAACACTTTATTCGATTATTTGAGCATGTGTCACATTTTCCAAACTTTAATCAATTTCCTTTAACCGATTAGCCCTTTTAACTATGTCTCACTATAGTTTTCAAATTATTAATCATGCTAATAATTTGTCACACTCTATAGTCTAAAAAATCATTTGAGACTATATCCATAGTTAAATAATTATGGATGTGTCACACTATCTAGTCACTATTAACTAAAACTATACTAGCTATTGCTATATAAATATTTTATCAATAAATCAATTAGGTGTCACACTAACTAAGTTATTCTAATTGATTAATTAAACCCTTAAGTTACTGTTTAATCAAAATAATAACTTTTGTTTATTATTCTATTTTTTTTAAAAAAAATTCTCTCTCCTCTCTTCTCTCCCGGCCACACACGTCGGAGAGATCGCCGGAAATGTCCTGCTCGCCGTCGGTGAACCTCATCGCCCACTGCCGCTTGCTGAGCATCATCCTGGGGAACTATCCAGGCTTCTCAGTTGCCTCTTCGAGCCATCTCCAGCTCATCAATTGCTCGCCGGAGCTCCGTGGAATCCCGGCCGAGACCTCCATCTCCGGTGATGCTCTCACGGACCCCCCTACGCTCTAATACTTCTAATTGAAAATTTAAAATGAAGGAAGAGGGTCTCACCGTGACAGAGTCGAACTCCGATGCCGCGGACGAGATCCTCCGGTGGCCGGCGCCGCCCTACTCCAATTCCCTTCACCCGGTTGTGTTGATGAAGGCCCCCCCCCCATCTTCGGTCCCATTTATAGGACGAGGGAGACAAAAGGCGATCGCTCCGGCCAGAACGCTGGCCCAACGGCATTCCTCGCACTGGTAACGGCCGGAGAAGACGGTGGCGGGCGGCGACGCGAGCTGGCGCCTCCACGCGTGAACAGACGGCCAGGATTTGCTCCTGAGCCTCGGATCTCGCTCACAGCTCGGACGGGTGGCCCAGATCGAGTCGCACCGTGCGGTCTTTTGTTAACCTACTCTTCTCCTGTGCCTCGGATCCATCATTCAATCTGATGGATCGAATCTGGACTCCCCACGTGGCTTCCTTGAGGCCATAGCATCGCCTCGTGATATAGCACGGCAAGAGATGATTAAATCTCAGCCGTCCATCCTTTCTCTATAGGGTTTTCTCGTGGAAAACTTACCAGAGGTCCCTAACATTTTTTAAAATCACATCCAGGTCCAAGACTGTGAGAGGGGAAAACTTCTTTAAGGTCCCCAATTCTTTCAAAATTACTATTTGGTCCCTGCAGACCCCATATAAATTTTTAATTTCCATTAAATTTAAATAACTCAAATATTTTTCTCAAGGAAATAACTAAATATTTATTTCAAAAAAATTCATGGATTTTACAATATCCCAAATAAGTAATTATCATAATATCCAAAAACAATCGAATAAATAATTAATAAAATTGAAAAACATATTAAATATGACAATCAATTAAAATTTTGAGTTTTCTTTAAAAACTTTTATAATTCGAACAATTTTATAATTGAAGAAGAAATGCCCAAGAGAAGTAAAATATTCATAATAGAACATGCACAAGAGAAATTAAGAATAAACATTTACATTTCCTCTTTTATACATCCACACACTTACGTTTAAAATTTCCAAATTGTAACAAGGAAAATTTTAGGATGGCTAAACGAAGGTATACAAAGGAAATGAATTTTCATGTTCAAGCTCAAGATTGAGGTAAGCATGGTTACATCCAATCGAATGTGAATCAATTAGGTTTGAAACTCATAAAGAAATGAATCCAGCTCTGTAAGGTCATCCATGGGAACGTCTAGTCCCACTAGGTCCTCACCTTCAAGTGTATCTTCATCAATATCCAACCAAGATCCAATATGTCGATCCACAACATCAAGTCCATCCACCAACTCTAAATTTTTTGACTTGAGTTAATTGCATCCAATGTCACTTTATCTTCCAAGTCTTTTGATACATCTAGTATAGCATTCTTAGTTGAGCTACCTTGTAATAATATAACACTTTTTACTTTGGTAACTGGTTTTAAAGTCATGCATTGTGGGAAGGGCAACATGTGTTGGCTTGATAGCCCATTGAATTAGATGGATGGGTTGTGTTTTGTTCTGCCTTGTTTGATGATGGACAATTGAATTTTTTGTTACTACATCTCTATTTAAATCCTTCCCTATAACCTCTTTGATCAGTGAATAGTCTATTTCTCTCAATCAGACTTGTCATGGAACTTGAAGACACTGCATCTGTTAGGCACAACGACTTAAATTTTTTTTTTAATCAAACTTGATAATCAAAGGAATTTAATTGGGGTTTTATGGCACATACTTTATTCCATCCTTGTTATTCTATAATATAAAATTATATAAGGTATGCTTGGATCTATGATAATTAGAAGAGGATATTTGTTAGACTTTCTTGCATAAATACACCCACAATTGTATGTTATATGTGGAATGATTTTATTATTATGGAACTTTATTTTTATCACAATTTCTAAAGTTCTATGATAGAAGGAAAAGTGGTAAGACACGTGGAGCCCATCGGAGTCGTCCACGTGTCAATATCAAAACACCCCTCACCTAACTAGATCCAGATCAACCAGTTTCCTTTATGATGATAACCTACAACATCTCATCGGATTGACCCCAGATATCCAAAATTCTATATATTACAACGACAAGTCAGATCGAATCTACCCGATATGCCATAACAAACCACTAGTTCCAAACCCACCGATATGCAATATCGCCTCATCGGTCTGAAAGCATTCACCGCCCCGTCAGCATGGGATACGTCTTCGGAACAACACCATTCATCGGAAATGACCTTTTAGAAAGAACTTAGCTGCTGACAGGCTGGCCTTCTGGAAGATTTACAGTTGATGACAGCTCAGATCCAGCTGGTTGCTTAGCTGAAACTTGGCTGGATGCTTAGGTGGCAAAACACGTGGCCGTATTCTTTAAGGCACATGTCAAAAAACCTGGCTTCTTCCCCAAGCTACCAAAGCCTATAAAAGGCAACAGCCTCAACACATTTGGGGCATGAGAAATTACAGACAGCGAAGCCCTGTCTCTCTGGAGGTTGAGTTTTTCTTTACTTCTTCTCCAAGTTTGAGATGATTTCTTCTCAATCTGTAAAAATGTTTTTCAATGCTCCGATATTAGTAGATTTGACCTTTTGATCCATGGTTTTTTCCCTATTAAGGGTTTTTCATGCTAAATCATTGCCTTCATCTCTTGATTAATTGATTTCCCTTCTATCTTCTCACTGTTCTAAGTCCCAGAATCAAACAAATTCAACCGTTGATTTGGGATTGGGTTTGATCTCAAAGCAAATCCAATTCCGTCGTCAACATTCTATATTCTTAGAACTTAGTATCTTATAGCGAGTTCTAAAACCAATGAATTGATGTACTTCAATAGATAAACTTCTTTATATATATATATGATTGAAATTAAATAAATGGTGAAGTCAATGTACTTCAAGATATATTTATTCATGCATTCTAAGGATTCTTGCTATATTGTCTGGCCAAACAAGTGGACTATTTTTATCATGAACACTACTACTTATGCATGTATTGAACATGGTTTTGATAACTTTTATGCTCATTTGTGCCTTTAACAATGTATTGTAGGCAAATAACAAGTGAAGGAAAATATGAAAGTAGAGCAAAGTGGAGTGAAATTTATAAGGCTCACTTAGTAAAATTATTAGTTGAGTATAATATATGTTTCTGCATACCTCTCACAAAATGAATGGGCTAAAGAAGTATGGAATAAAATATTGCACGATATGATGAACAAGTTTTCTAATGCAAGCTACACCATCATATAAGTCAAAGCATTAGAACAGAGTTGAAGAAAACCTACAAGCTTTTAAACAGCTTTTCTAAATTAAGTTGCTTTGGATGAGATTATGAAAACCACAATGTATCGTGACGCCAGGCAGGGTAGTGATTAACATGCGGGCGGTGGCAACCATAGGATTGACAAAAGAACAAGCAAGGGGGAAGACAAACAGAGAAGAAAGTCTCTTAAACTTCAAAGGTAAAGTATTATTCAATAATCAATGACTAAAACTCAACCCACAAGTCGGGTTTAAATAGCTTCAAAAAAACTAACCTAGAAACCTATCTTCTTATCCAAATTTGCCAAAATCGGCAAATTTTGGTTCAAAAGAAAAACTTATCTAATTCTAAAATAACTAAACAAATCAGATAACTCCTAAAAATCCTAAATCAAATCGGATTCAAATCCTATCCTAAATTGGCATACAAAGTATTACCAAAAATGAAAAAAAAACACCGAAAAATAAAAAAACGACTGGGAAAATAGTGGAATTTGAGGATGAAGGAAAGGTCCATCAAGCTCCACGTGCGCATCGAGACGAGCTTTCCGAATTGGGGTTGAGTACGCGAATCTGATGCCTGTAGCCAAAGTTATAGCCAAAATACCGAACCATGTCCAAAGTGCTCCCCAATTCGGGACTTGGCTCGATCACCTTCCGCCTTTCCGTCGGTCTGCCAAGTCGTGGTATGCCAAAGCTCTCATGGTGCAATCAGATAGTTCGGCATCGTCTGACTCGAGCTCTCCTGCATCATATCGGCCCTTGATGATGTTTAGGCTCAAATAGTGGTATGTATAGATCATATAAATAATGAATGATGTACACAATATCTGCTTTTATCTAATTTATAGCAAAATAAATAAAGAAACATAGAAGCAAAGAGATGGCATAAAAAATCATTTCCATATTTCGTGACATTGCAAGAGGTTTATGAGGGTAAGAATAGCTAGATTTTCTAATATTGTTCACCCTTATGATTTTTACTTTTGCTAACAGATTATACATTTATTATATAGGGAGATATGCTGAAGGAAGACTCTCTCGTGGTGTAGAAGATTATGAAATTATTTTTGAATCGCCAGTGCACACTATAACCCCAAGTGTTCCTACTCCAAATGATCTAATTCAATAATCATCTACATTTGAGGCAGAGGATGATGCTAATATGCAAGTAGAACCTCCATGCACTCAACTATCTATCTCACAACCTCAAAGTTTAGTAGTGAAAGGCATCAGGGCTAGGAGATAAAGATAAACAAAGAAGAAAAAGGAAACAAAAGGGAAAAAAAATCCCCAAGATACATTCATGGAGATAAATACATTACTATGTGAGAGCGCGAGATTGGTCGATATATCAATGCTAAAAAGATGAATCAAGTAGAAGGGAAGTATACAATATGAGAATACATCGAGGTATTTAACACAGTATGTGATCCTTTGGCAAAAGAAGACATGTTCAAAATTACCAAAGTTTCCATGAAAGATAAGAGTTATCGTGAAGTCTTTTTGTCTCTTAAGGAAGATCGAAGAGTGTCATGGCTCCATATAATCGATGTTCTCAAGTATGGAGTAATGATTGATTATTGTGATATTGTTGTGTACTTTATTTTTTTTCCTCCTTGAATACTTTGACTATGACTATGTTTGGGTAAATTTTAGATCCATGATTTACTCAGTGTGGATGATGAATATCATTATTCATGAATGACCATCATTCTTATAATCTTCATCATTGAACTTTCAGTCTACCATATGAGATTAACCCAACTTTAATAATTATTTTCATATTCTTTATTATTTTTAATAATTCAATAGAATTGTCAATATATTATTTATGAAGAAACCAAGCTGAAAAACTAAAATTCAACATTGATAGTCTTATATATCTTCCATGTTCTAGCTCTGCAATAGCTACAATAATCATTCCACATTTGCATTGTTATTTCGTCTTTTTTATGAGCATCTGTAATTCACTTAGAGTTAATTGTGTCAACATCATTTTTGTATGTATCATCTCCATTAGGGACAACAATTTCCTCAGCTTCATCATTAAATTCCTCAACATTATTTGCACCATTGTGTATAAGGATGAAATTATGCAACACACAAGCAACAACCACTATATCAATTTGAGAGTCATTAAAGTTGCAACTTTAAGAATTAGAAATCTCATCTTCAAAATATCGATGATGCATTCAACATGATTCATTAATGAAGCATGTCGCAAAGTAAATAGTTCTTTATAATTTCTAGGTCTAGATTGTGTCCATTCTTGCTCCTGCAAATAATAATGAACATCACGATATGGTGTAATGAAATTTGGGGTATTTGGATATCTTGCATCCACAAAATAATATTTACTCCTTGAGAAATGAAAACCTTGAGACATGAAAACCTTGTTTAAGCGAACGTTAGAGTATCATAGTATCAAAAGCAGAACCTTCCCAACCAGCTCATACATATACAAAACATAGGTCAAAATCACATGCAACCATAATGTTATGGGATAGTGTTTGTTTTTTTTGTTTCTGTAAGAGTCTTGCAATTTCAAAGAAATAATGATAGAAATGTGTGTTCCATCAATGGCGCCAACATAATCCTAAACGAATAAACATATAACATTTATTTAAAAAAATAATAAAGAAAAATTAAATGAATTTATAATTAAATCCATAATATATAGCTTTACTTACAAACCTTGAAATATGAAAAAAAAAATGTGTACTATTCTAAATAACTGATGATGTAATTGTCGATGGAGGTTCTATGTATTCACGAGCAAGTGGATTGATAGCCCTAGGTACTTTACTAAAATAACGACTAATTGTTTCTATTGAATGTTGAAAACACTCTTGTATATCATAGTTATTAGCATTATGTGCGAGAGTGTAAATAAATATTGCGCAACTGTAGTTCTTTTTAAGTTGCGGAGAATTGATTTTTCTCTTAAACAAACAACAAGTGCTTCAAAAATATGAGACTCCATACGAAATTTTCTCTTGCAACGTACCTTATGACCTTCAAAGATTTCTTGTACATATGCAACACCTGTTAGTATGGATGTATGATACTGGCTACTTTTTGAATTTACATGACATAGTCTCGACAAATTGGTGAGTATGAATTCATCTTCATCTTCATTCCTCCGATGATCTAAATCCATGTTGAACAAATGGTTATAAGTGTGAAAATTTAGAGCTAAAGGAAAATGACTATGTATATTGCCAAGGAGACATCATATGTATAAATAGAGGAAGATGATTAATGACTACAATTATAACGACTATTTTTTAATGGTTATTTTTCAACGCCTATTTAACAACACATATAATCTAACAACTATTTCTTATTATATAGGAAAATTTTATTATGCTAACTAAACATTCATTTGTAGGGATAAAATATGTAAGTATTTCCATAAAAATCATTTTCACTTCCCCCGAAAAAAAATTTCTACATAATTTTTTTATTTTACAACCAAATAGGCCTTGAGTGAGTTTTTAAATTGTTACTTAAAAATTACACCATTATTAATTTTTAAATCCCGCATTACTTTATAAATTTTCTAAAATATTTTATGCTTTCTAATAATATTTTAGAGTATATATATTTAACCCCTATACCCTAATTCCTTTTATAGTTTACATAAGAAAAATTCAAACATATTCTTTTTTTTTTTCAATGTTGTATGATAACTACTGGGATTTAATTTCCTAAATTATAGAAAATTAAAGAATGGAATTACCCATTTTTATTTAATTTCACTTGTCTAATAAAATACCTAAGAGAGAAAATGTTAAATTTTATATAATTTCATGATTATTAAAACATGTGAAAGAAATGAGGACTAGAAAGTAAATTAAGTAAAAGAAGATTTAGGGCTTTTTCTTGGGTTAAAATTACTGTGGGTCACTAAACTATTGACTATTATCACTTCGGTTACCAAACTTCAATTTGTATCAAAACGGTCACTGAACTTCGATTTCATTTCACTGGCAAGTCACTCATGCGAATTCCAACCCCCAAATTTAAAAAATTGCTGATGTGGCGCCGGAGAAGCTGACTCAGCTTATTTTATTATTTAAAAGCCACATCATCTTTCCCCTTTCTCCATTCCCCTTTCTTTCTCTTTGTAAAGCAACAATGAAATCCCTAAACTCTGTTCTCTGTTTTGTTCCAAAGAGGCAGTAACGCAATTTGAAGCTTTGATCCAGCTTTGGCCTCAGCCGCAAGGCCTTTCGCCTTGGCAAATTCGTCCGGGATGTCAACGCCCTTCGGTCCTCCACCGACGACCCCTTCCTGGCCTCCGTCGCCTACGGCGGCGAGGGCATCTACTATTTCATAGAACAACTTGTTTGACTTTCCAATGTTGGGCCGATTGACCCTCGTCACGCCTCGAGGCTCCAAAAGATCTCAGCTTGGGCTGATCAGCTCATCGGGTACATCGGCAACATCACGTTGAAGCTCAAGGAAATCAAAAATATCAATTTTGTCTTGGAATCGAAAGCAAATAATGCTCAAGTTTTTAAATGAAAACATAGACATACTCTTCAATTGATAGTGAAGCTTTACTCTGAGATAAATGTTCCCATATTAACTTGATTTTACTATGATGATTATTGTGCACCTCTGTTAAGCATCACAAACATGGGGAGGATGGCAATGTTATTATGTAACACTGAACAAAATAAGTTTTTCTTTTTTTTATGGGTTGTTCAAACTGCTTAAAGTTCTAGTTTATAATCGATCCTTCAAAACATAAATCTATTATATATCTTGATAGCACCAGATGGTTTATGATTTTGTTTAAGTCATGCATTGGTATCTCTTTAATGTCTTGGTTTTTGATGTTAATGGAATGCATAAGCTTTGAAGGAGAAAGGTGCGCCGCCTCACCGGAGTCCATGAGAGAGAGTGGCTTCATCGTGGTCGGAGCCCGTTGATTGGAGCAGATTAAAGAGAGAAAGTGGGTCGGAGGAGATAGTGAGGGGTGAGAGGAGCTCGCGACCTTGTCGTCTCACTGGCCTGTCGTGGAGAGAGAAAGGATCTCGTAGCAACTCGCCGGAGAAAAGAGTGGCTTGCCGGCCGGATGAGAGGATCTCGTGGCCCGTCCAAGAGGGAGAGAGCCCAAAATGACAAAAAAAAAACTTTTGAAAGAGAGAAGGGGGTGCTGACATGTTTTTTTTTAATAATATAATAAGCTGAGTCAGCTTCTCCGGTGCCACATCAACAGTTTTTTAAATTTGGGGATCGGAATTCGCATGAGTGACTTGTCGGTGAAATGAAATCGAAGTTCAGTGACCATTTTGATACAAATTAAAGATTTGTAAATGAAGTGATAAAAGTCAATAGTTTAGTGAGCTACAGTAATTTTAACCCGCTTTTTCTTTGGGATGTGAAATGTCAAATCATTAAAAAAAATTCTAGGGTTTAATTCGTAAAAACTACCTCTCTTTGTTTCCACTCCACCGGCTTCGTATCATTCGCAGCTCCTTAAAGAGGACCCCTTCTCTTTCCGTTCCTCTCTCTCTCGCTCGCGGCGTTCGAGATGGGGAACAATGGCGGTGACGTCGTGGTCCTCCTCTCCTGCCTCCTTCTCGTCCACTCCGTTCATGGATTCTACCTCCCCGGAGTCGCCCCTCGTGATTTCCAGAAGGTGATCCCCGTTCTCTCTTTTCCGGTAGAATTAGGCGTGGATCTGACTATGATTTTAGGATTTACTTGGTATTATTCATAGATCTACGATTTTACTTAGTTTCTCTATGGTTTGATACCGGATCTGCCTTTGAATCGTGGATCATCGAGAGAAATCGTGTTTGATCGAGATGCTTCTTTTAAAATTCCTGTTTATTTGGCTTCCGACATAGCTTGATTGAGATGTACGAATGATCTTTTATTTATTCATTGGATCAAAGGATTTCCCCTCGATTCATTTGATTGTAGGTTTCCTCTCATGTAAACATGCCATGATTTCAAAAAAAATTCTTTAATACTGAAAATCGCGCAATATTATCATCATGGCATGGTTTTTTCCTTTTTGAATTTTATTTATTTATTTTGTTATATTAGAAATGCTAAAATTGTTCATGAGGCCACATATTACAATGAATGTTACGAACTTTAACTAATTGTCTGACCATAGATGTTCATTTCCATGAATTCTCATCCACTAAATGTGATTTGGTCTCTTAGTCCAGTCTCTTAAGTCTAACTACTACTGTCCTCCTTTTTGGTATTAATGTTGAAGCTTTCCTGAATGCAGTATTTAGTTATATTTCATCAATTCTTATCTTCCTGAAAAAATGAATTGTTACCCTTTGGGATTAAGTATTGTTAGGTACTGTTTTATTCTAGATTTAGTTCCATGGGTTCTTTATAACTTGTAGTTCTTACTAGAATCCGTGTTCCTGAATTTGAAATAATTTTCCTGTTTGTTGGTGCTTCTCCCTCTTCCTTTAAAAGCAAATCTTTTCCTTGTAATTCAAACGACTGGTTACTGATATTTTTTCTTGTGCAGGGTGATGAACTTCAAGTGAAAGTTAACAAGCTTTCTTCTACAAAAACACAACTTCCATATGACTACTATTTCTTGGATTACTGCAAGCCCTCCAAAATCATGAATAGTGCTGAAAATTTGGGAGAGGTTCTCCGTGGTGACCGCATTGAGAACTCAATCTACACAGTAAGTCTGTATCATCATGTTGGTCTTATAAACATTCATAATCAATATTATTGTAGATGCAGAAAATGTAAATCTACTACATCTAAGTACTTAATGCACGCATATTTGGAATTTCGTTTATTCTAAATGAGGGATTGATTTTCTAGTTCAAAATGAGGAATGATGAGACTTGCAAAGTATCTTGTCGTATAAAGCTTAATGCAGAAACTGCCAAGAATTTCATGGAGAAGATTGATGATGAATATCGAGTTAATATGTAAGTACCTCAGTGTGTTGCTTTCTCATCATTCAGTTTTGTATCTAAAAGATATTTCTCATTTTATTTTGCTGTTCATTATTTTAGTAACATTATGTTCTTATTTTCTATTGCTACTTGGAGTTTCATTCCTTGGTTAAAATTCGATAGTAATATTTGGAGCAGTTTGTACTGTTAGTAGTACCACTTTTCAACTTGGTGCAACTTATATGCTTTTATTCTCTATAGGATCTTGGATAATCTTCCTGTTGCGGTTGCTAGACAAAGGAGAGATGGAAGTCAAACACTAAGTTATGAACATGGTTTCCGTGTTGGTTTTAAAGGAGTAAGTTTTATTTATTTATTTTAACCATAGCTATTTTTTTATTGCTTATTCAAACTATTTGAATGGCAGAAAGATGATAACAAATACTACATAAATAACCACCTGAGCTTCAAAGTTATGTACCATAAGGACCTTGAGAGTGAAGATGCGCGCATTGTTGGCTTTGAGGTTACTCCGAGCAGGTGTGAACATTTCCATTAACTTTCATGTTTTAATTATTTGTTCTCTTTAGAGAAAATCGGTTAGAATTTGAACCAATCAAGAAATCCATTAGATTATAATTCTTGTACCAAAAACTAGTAAGTTTGCAAATTTCAAATGTAAGGTGCTAGTTAGCTTATTTCTGTGTCCATAAGAGTAGACTAAGATGAAGGAGATGCATAGGTTGCACTATGATGTTGAATGGTTGAGCGAGAATGATTTTCTATTATCAGCGCAGATATTTCATTTCTTGTGACGTGCTTATCTCATAAAGTTCTCATTTCTTATTACATGAATTATTTTTGTATTTATTGCCAGATGCTTTACCAGTTTTTGTTTTATCTGTGGGACGTGGTATTGCATATATAAGATGGTGTAATTTTGATGTTGGGTTTCCCTATTTCCCTGGTCAATTCTCCAGTTGGACTTAGTGGTTTGCGGAAATAATGGTAGATTGATTGAAAGAATGATTAAGGTCTTCCCTTTGTGAAAGTTAGCTGGTCAAAGACAAGTGATTTGCCAGTCACAAAAGCCATTAATTTCTCCATTTTATAAGATGTTGGAATCAGGTGACAACCAATATCATGTTCAAACACAAGTTAATAGTTAGTCACAAAAATCGTAAATGCCTGCATTTTTGTGTAAGATGTTGGAATCAGGTGACCACTTGTATATGCTTGGAATTTTCACATCATGAACATGTTTCCTCTAAATGTTATATGTCAGGAAATGACCTAAACATCTCATTTGACAGTTGATTTTTCTGAGAAACTTGTCTCAATTGCAAACATATTTTACCTTTATCCTTCATTTTTAGCTCTCTACTTCTGATGACTCTGATCTTGTATCCATGATACAGCTTAGGCTTTATGCAAATGATATTTGGTACTTATGTCTCTAACAGAATACTCATGACTTATTTTTAACTGGTCTTATTAAAGGAAGTTTGCTTTTGAGTTAAACATGACACAATTGGTGTTAGAAGTCTTGCCTTCACAGTTATGTAAACCATTTTCTTCCATGGTAGATTTTGGATGTTCATTTATTTTTATGCATAAAATCGGTACATGTAAATAATACCTCATGCTCTATTATTATCTACACACAATCTAGTATAATTTGTAAAGAACTACAACTTATCTGAATCCAGGAACCTTGTGGGCATGCAATTTATATCATTACTATAGATGTGGACTTAAATAGCTACAAGTATTTCTTTGGGAGATTTATTCAATATCAGATACATTTCTATTTCCTTCAGACCTGCAGAGTAAAATTTTTGGAGTGGATTTTTTGATAACATAAAAGGCATCAACAGATCACAATTTGTACTCTTGTATTTTGATTTTGTTTTTTTTTTAATGTGATGTTTAATTGAAATTATTTCTATTGTGGAAGGTAAACTTTGGTTTTAGTTTATGTTTAAGCTCTTCGTTTTGTCAATTGTGTGGATTGGTAAATCACAAAGTTTTATTCTTTTTGAATGTTTTCATAGTTTTGTCATTTCAATTTTTTTTAAACAGCATAAAACATGAGTATGTTGACTGGGATGAGAAGAACCCTAAAGTTAAAACATGCAACCCAAGTACTAAAATAACTCCAACCAGCCATACTCATCAGGAAGTTGCTAAGGATACATCTATCGTCTTCACATATGATGTTAGCTTTCAGGTAAGTCTCACTTTTTGAAACTTCAAAATTTTCTTATATCTAATGAATTCTTACTGCTTTGTTTTGCCTCTTGCAGCCTAGTGATATCAAATGGGCATCTCGATGGGATACTTACCTTCTCATGAATGATGATCAGATTCACTGGTTCTCTATAATTAACTCCTTTATGATTGTGCTATTTCTTTCTGGCATGGTTGCCATGATCATGATGAGAACCTTGTACCGGGATATTGCTAACTACAATCAGTTGGAGACTCAAGATGAGGCCCAAGAAGAAACTGGGTGGAAGTTAGTCCATGGTGATGTTTTTAGGCCTCCTATCAAATCCAGTCTGCTTTGTGTTTATGTTGGAACTGGTGTGCAGTTCTTGGGGATGGCCTTGGTTACCATGATCTTTGCATTATTGGGTTTCCTCTCTCCTTCTAACCGTGGAGGTCTCATGACCGCCATGGTTCTTTTGTGGGTCTTCATGGGTCTATTTGCTGGTTACTCCTCAGCTCGTCTATATAAGATGTTCAAGGGCACAGAGTGGAAGAAGAACACCTTGAAGACAGCTTTCATGTTTCCTGGTATAGTGTTCTCCATCTTCTTTGTGTTGAATGCTTTGATATGGGGAGAGAAGTCTTCTGGTGCTGTTCCCTTTGGAACCATGTTTGCTTTGGTGTTCCTATGGTTTGGTATTTCCGTGCCCTTGGTCTTTGTTGGCAGCTACCTGGGATTCAAGAAGCCTGCTATTGAGGATCCTGTGAAGACGAACAAGATTCCCCGGCAAATACCTGAGCAGGCTTGGTACATGCAGCCAGCATTCTCCATACTTATAGGGGGCATACTACCATTTGGTGCAGTCTTCATTGAACTATTCTTCATCTTGACCTCAATATGGCTGAACCAATTCTATTACATTTTCGGCTTCCTCTTCATAGTCTTCGTCATTCTACTCATTACTTGCGCTGAGATTACCATCGTTCTTTGCTATTTCCAGCTGTGCAGTGAAGACTACCACTGGTGGTGGAGGGCATATTTGACAGCGGCTTCTTCTGCCCTCTACCTTTTCTTGTACTCAGCCTTCTATTTCTTCACCAAACTGGAGATAACCAAGTTTGTTTCTGGAATCCTTTACTTTGGGTACATGTTGATCGGATCATACGCCTTCTTCGTGTTGACGGGAACTATCGGCTTCTATGCCTGTTTCTGGTTTGTCAGGAAGATATATTCCTCTGTCAAAATTGACTAAGAAAATGGTCAGTTCCTGGTTATTACTCCAGTAAAGGTTCTGTGGTGTATTTCTCCAAAAGAAGAACAAAGCATTAAAGCGGCGAGAAGAGGAACTTTATCATGTTGCTTGCAGAATAGGTTATAGTACTTAACTAGGTTTGATGAAGTTTTGAAAAGAACAATGTGGTCAGCTGGTCTGTATCTTTTTCTCTGCTTCTTTAGGTTTTTTTATAACTGAGTGGTTGTTTCTTTGTTGTCCATGGTATAATTCATTTCTGAAAATTATACGACAGCATGGTGAGCAGGCATCTCTTCTCGGTTTCTCTGGTTCACATAAGAAATGTTTAATTGATGCATCATATTTGAAGAATTTTTGTAATGTGTCCTGCCATTGCATTCCCCTTGATAAGGGGCCCGCATGCAAACTGTGAGAACAATGCAACAAGAAGGAAGCATGTGAGATTATTAGGCCCTCTTGTGTGATCAAATATGCTGTTTAATTCTACCCAAAACAGAAACAAAATAAATTGCAAAAAAAAAAAGAGTTAAAGTCATTTTAGGTTCCTGAAAACAGGGCCAATGTTCATTTCTATCCCAAAAATTTAAAATTTGTTCAATACGGTCCACATCAGCATATACTGACACTTATTACTCCACATCAGCAAAATAACGATCTAAACATAATAATAAAAAGATTATATGCATTTCATTGGTATTCCACATGACCGCCATGTCAGTAATAGGGACCAAAAATGCCAAAATACTAAATATATATAGGGACCCAAAATGTCAAAATATGCAATACATAGGGACCATATTGAACAAATTTTGAATTTTGGGATGGAAATGAACATTGGTCCCGTTTTCAGGGACCAAAAATGGCTTTAACCCAAAAAAGAACATTGTTGAAATCCCATTGAACCAAACAAAGAAACCCATCATTCCAATTCAAGAATAAATCTATGCATTGGCTATCCCAATAATCCAAAATGGAAAATAGAAAACACTTGAAGATCCAGATCCAGAGAGGATGATGTCTACCTGGTAGATGAAGGTATCGAGGAGGAAGCGAGCACATAAGAAGCCAATGGCTACTCTCTATTTACCTGGTAGATGAAGGTATCAAGGAGGAAGCCAACGCAGAAGAAGCCAATGGCAAAGGAGACAACAATTCTGAAATGGCCGGCCTCCGGACCACCTCCTTCTGGTAAGATGAAGCCCATAAGAACAGATTCAGGGTAAATTTTATTGTTGGTCACCAAACTATGGTCAATTCTCACTTTGGGTACCAAATTTCAATTTGTATTAAAATGATTACAAAACTTCAATTTGGTTTCAATGGAAGGTCATCCAAGGGCATCTGGTAAGAAATTGCCGATGTGAACGCGGGAGTGACCACGTGGACTTCATCTTTACACACCACTTGCATCAATGGTGTCGTCACGTGGCATAAGTTGACACGAAAGAAGGGTTGATGTGACAACTTAATGAATTACATGGCGCTTACATGTCAACTTATGCCACGTGGCGACACTACTGATGCAAGTAACGTGTAAAGATGGTGTCCACGTGGTCACTCCAACGTCCACGCAGGTAATTCCTTATCGGATTCCCTTGGGTGACCTCCCATTGAGACTAAATTGAAGTTTGGTAATCATTTTAATACAAATTGAAATTTGGTACCCAAAGTGAGAATTAACTATAGTTTGGTGACCAATGATAATATTTACCCAACAGATTCGTGAACAGGGATGAATGGATTGAACGAGAGAGAGAGAGAGAGAGAGAGAGAGAGAGAGAGAGAGAGAGAGAGAGAGAGAAGCAATTAGAAAGCCTCCTCCTACCTTGATTCAAGCTTCCTGGATCCGCCCTATACTCTCAGATCGTCGTCCTCAATAGGGCGCGACAAAGCCCTTGGTCCGAAGGAAGATGTACATGCCCGGCGGTGGACAATGAACCTAGGGTTCCGGCAATGGAGAAGAGAGAGATCAAAAGTATCCCGTTGAGGCAGACAATGGAGAAGAGAGAGATCAAAAGTATCCCGTTGAGGCAGACAATGGAGAAGAGAGAGATCAAGGTGAGATGGCTTTTGTGAGGTAAGTGTAAACAATCCCCTTTTACTACATTTCAACTCACTGCAGTAAAAAGGGGGTGAGATGTAAAAGCATTCACATGTAAGTGGTCCTTTTACGGTAAACAAACGCCTAAAAGTTTGATTTACCTGTAAAACAAGTTACTTCATGGCTACTAACGAGGAACCAAACAACCCCTTATTATGTGAGGATTTAGGGTAACAATAGGGTAATTGTTTGTACCCCTCTTATTTTTCAATAATAATACTCTATAACTTTATATTTTATTTATATTTCACTTATTATCCCAAACTTTTATTAGTTAATATTTGGATTTTTTACTTGCCATCCTTTTAAAAATAGGTAAATCACTTTGTCACTCCTCATTTTTCAATAACACTCATAACCTTATATTTTATTTTTATTCTATTTGCTATCCCGGTTGGAACAAACTTTTATAATTTAACTTGAGTTAAATATAAAACCTTAGGTTTTAGTACATATATGTAAAGTGCTATTTTTGATCTTTTTATATATTATATCATTTTTAATTAATTTTTTTATATTCTTAAATGAGTAATTTAGCAACTCAAAGATATATACTATATACTCAATTTTAATTTATGATGTATTATATATATTTTTTAATAAGAATTTAATATTTTATTTTACTTTGAATATCTTATAAATATTTTTTGGTTTTTTTTAATATATGTCATTAAAATTTAAATACAAATATAAGTTAATCCCATATTTTCTTTGTTTATAAATTAAACATAAATTAACTTGTAGCCAATTAATAAAATTATAATTTACTTATAACCCCTTTCAGAATATTTTTAATTGCTTATTAGTCATGGGTAAATATCAACCATGAAAAAAATAAGAAATTTTTGTCTTTTAATTGGTTTTTAAAAATAATTATTAAGAAATATTCAAGGCCTTTGGTTGGGATAACTACTCAAAGGGGTGGCAAGCAGAATAACAATAAAACATGAAATTATGGGGTATTATTGAAAAATAAGAGGGTGATAAGTGATTTCATTATTTTTTAGGGGATAACAAGTAAAAAATTCCTTTTAGGATGTGTTTGATTGGCTTCTTTTTCCATGGAAAATATTTCTATAACCAATTCACCACTTTGGACTATTTGATTATCCAAAATTTCCATGAAAATATTTTGCAAAACAACATGTCACATGACCCTTTTTCCTCATATTTTGTGAAAATTAATTCCTCTACCAACGCAAGAAAACTTTTCCATGAAAAATTGAAGCGTTATACGAAAACAATAAGGTATTAAGGATTGGTGTTGGTTGTTTGAATTTCAAATTGGAGCCATCGTATATACACAAACTTTTACGTTATCGTTTTGAATTTTTTATCCTTATGTTGTGATTCATTGGTTCATTGCTTGGGAAAAGGTAAATTTTCCATTGAAAATTGATATAATCAAACAACAAATATGTTTTTTTTTTTCCATGGAGAATGATAGTTTTCCACTATAAAATAAGAGCAATCAAATAATAAAATAAGAATTTCCATAAAAAAAAATGTTAGGGCTTGTTTGGTTTAGGTATTTTAGGCATTTTTCGCGTTTTCGTCATTTTCCATTTTCCATGAAAACGCGGAAAACACGAAAACGGGTTTGGTGTGCCCCTTTTCGCGAAAATGTAGAAAAGATACGGGGTGTGAAAACTAAAACACAAAAACAAAAAAAAATCATTTTCCAATGATGGAAAAGATGGTGGCATTTTTGTAATAAAACCAAACTCCAAACATAATAAATTCTTTTCAGGATCTCGTCCTTGAAAACCCTAGCACACATCTCTCACTCCTATCCTCCTTGATCCCTCGATTGGGGCTTGATCTCCGGTTCAACAGCTGAAGGCCTAACCCTTGCGAGCACTCCATCTCTGAGCATTGAACCTCTCTCCTCGCCTTCCTCTTGTTAGAAATCGTTACGACTTCAAGCTCATTTTCTTCTCTTCTCCCTTATCGGAGCGCCTCTCTCCACATCCTCGCTTGTGAGCCTCTCTCTCTCTCTCTCTCTCTCTCTCTCTCTCTCTCTCTCTCTCTCTCTCTCTCTCGCTGTTATATCAAAGATTGAAGCCCCCGTCGTCTCCTCCATCTCTACCTTTTCGTGTTGTTCCCACATCCTCTCTATTTCTCCGGTAAGCTATTTAGGGCTTTGAGATGGTGGTTTGGCTTCAGTATACTTGTGAGGTATTGACTCAGAAGAGATTTGGTAAGCATGTCACATCGAAAGAGTGACTAGGAGGTTTGGCTCCTATGGTTCTGTGGGGAGGACTTTGTTGCCAATGGCCATGAGTAGTAAGGCCCAGACCCAGTTGTTGTTGCTCCACTAGAGCAGGCATCGAATGTGGTAAGTTCTTTTGGCATATTGAACTTTTTATTACTGGTATTATAGTTTTATAATGGTTTATAGTTCTATTTGATGATTTATTATATTATTTCATAATAGTAAAAAAATTGTACATACATATTTGATAAAGTCACCAGAAAACATATTGAATAATTTTATAACAAACCAAACAACTCTTCTGAAAACAGATTCCAATAAACTAAACCAAAAAGCTTGAACAAAAAAAAAAAAAAAAATTCCTTTTCTTGTTTACGCGGTTTGGTCCTTTTCAGAAAACAGAAAGCGGAAAACAAACCAAACGACCCTTAGGTTTTCTAGTAAGAAAATAATTGTAATCAAACGACCACAATCTTGATTTCCATGAAAAAATTTTCCTTACAAAATTATTTTATGAAAATATTTTCTTTTACACTCATTTTTCATCATGCAATCGAATGCAACCTTAATATTACCCCAAACTTTTATGTTTTAACTTGAGTCATATGTAAAACCTTTAATGGGTTTTAAGATATATATTGAACAACAGTTATACTTACATGACGCTCAAATTTCCACCGAATTAAATTTTGATTATTTTACATGTTGTTTATTTGATATTCTCATCCTCAAAAGATCATTGTGCTTGAAATCGATATATGTGTTTTTGTTAATTTAGATTTTGATAATATAAGCAAGATTAAAGAACTTTGGAGATATCTCGTAATAATGTTATGCTACTTTTACATCATAAGTGTAATAATCACTTGTGCAATTAAGCAATGTAATGATAGAAAAAGCGTGAAGTAATATGAGATCATGCCCACATCTGTTAGACGCCGCAAACAACATGAGAATCTCCACTGCCTAGTTTATGAAAGTGATGTCAAATGCATAGATAAACTACTCATGGACCGACGTTGTTTTCATAACCTGTGCAGATTGTTAACTACAACTAGCGTGCTACGAGGCACGGTAAATATTGGTGTGCAGGAGATGACTGCAATGTTTCTAAACATTTTGGCATACCATGTCAAGAATAGAGTAATTAGATTTGACTTTCTCCGATCGGGCGAGACAGTCAGTCTACATTTCCATGCTGTGCTAAAATCGGTTATTCTCTGTCACTCTGTTCTTTTGAAGAAACCAGAGCCTATACCAGAAAATTCAAATGACTACAGATGGAAGTGGTTTAAGGTAATAACCTAAGTCCAAATGCTATGTTAGTCCTAGATATACTATAACTACAATTCATTTGTTCTTTCAATGTAGAATTGTCTTGGAGCATTAGATGGAACACATATCCGTGTGAATGTGCCCAACGTTGATCACCCAAGATATAGATCAAGAAAAGCTGAAATAACCACTAATGTTCTCACGGTCTACAGTC